>CM032757.1:14819997-15419997 GCA_019155195.1 Avicennia marina
TCTTATACTGTTTTCTGTTCTCCTTGGGTACAGAAATGTTTGCAATTGCTCCACTCGACATGTTATCAGGACTCCACTTGAGGCCTACCTCATCTGTAAAATAATCTGTACCACCGCAGTCCAGACTTACAAAACCTGCATCATATGGTCAAACATCAGAAGAAATAAAAAGGATTGAATTTTGAACTCCCCCTGAAAGCCCTAAAGTTGTATCCATCAAATGAATGCAGCAATCCTTTTTCAAAGATGTTGACGCGTCGGATACCATATCCAGTGGCTTCAAGTCATACAAAGCATGAGGAGATGTTGGAAGGACAAAATATATTAGCAAGTTGGAACCAAATTTAGAAGTGATTCGGGATTATAACCAACTAGCGAAACCAATCAATGGACAAAGAATGCCTATTATGTGGCCTTAGATCAGGTTTTGGAATTTTTGTCACCTTAACAAAAAAAGAATAGGAAACACCAATTCTGCAGGTAAAAATTGTGTCTCGTGACAGTATTAATTGTTTATACCACGCAATAATAGCAATAGTTGCTCAGCGACAAATTAAGGTAAGCAAGAGGCATGCGCAAGTAGCCGCAGAACTTTCACTAATAACAACCCAGAGAAATTCTTAAACTTCAAAAATTTCCAAAACCTTAAATGTGTCTGTGTGTGTTTTGAAATGGAATGAGCAGTAAAAGCAGGGAAAATTAACACTACGTCCTATCCTACATGCCGGATTCTATGGGAGAGTTCTACTGACGGGAAAGAAGAGAAGCTAAATTTTTGTGAAAAGTGCAAGGGTGGCAATGAGAGGCAAATTTTTGCAAATTTTCTCCTAGTGAATTCCTTAAATTTGGCAACACAATCCCGAAACATGCAATGGATTTTGGGTTAGAATCATTACAAGGCAGCAGAGGAGAAGAAGTTAAACCAGACTATAGTTCATTGAAGAGGAAGGTTTTGTAGGCCTTAACGCTTACCAGCAACTATTGACATTCTACGACTGCCAAATAGGCAATTGTGTCTTAATATGTGATGTCACAAATAGTTCAAATCACATATTTAGAACCTGGAAACCACGACTTACAAAAAAAAATATTTCATGCTTGAGTCGAGATCACTGGTCCATGTAAATCATATTTAATTTTGGACATTATGCATCCCCAGAGTGTCTATTTCACATATAGAATATAGAGTTCACATATCCCATGCAATACCACTTTCAGGTCACCGGGTTACTAGTAAATAGAATCCTACTTTATATCTCTGTAAAGTCTTACGAGACACTTGACATGCACCCCTCGTCCAGGTCATCAGAAGAAAACGAAAACCAAGATTTGCTTTATCCAGTATCAAACGGGAACTACGAGCAACTAGAACACTCTTAAAAATTAAAATCGTTTGGGTCAAAAGGAATTAAGAATCCAATCCATCACAGACGGAACAGTGTTTGAATGGGAACCAAATTAAACATATGGAAAGAAACAGTAAAATCCAACGTATCAAAAATATTAACATACAACAGATGCTAACAAACACGTAGACGGACACGAAAATGAGAAAAGAGGCAAACCTGGCATCTGGGCCGTGGAGGCATCCATGAGAAGAAGAGCCATTGATGAAAGAATGAGAAAGAAAACTCGAACAGTCCCCATATTTCCTCTGTCTTCAAAGATGATGACAAGGGCACTGAGAATATGAACCCGTCGAGACTGTGAAAAAAGAGTGGACGGATGGCGCGTGATGTATATTATAGATTCCTGAAATGATTGAAGTGATTTGAATAAGAAGATTAGGAGCAGAAGTGATGAAAATGTCTGCCAGAGCAACATTCTTTTTCTCTTTATTAATATTTACTTGTAATACTGTGCGAAATATTTGGGAGACTCGGAATGTTCATGGATTACAATTCTTGCTGGAGGTGAAGGTGTGGAAATGACTCCAGCAGACTGCAGGTCATTCATAGGTTACCCTCAGCTTTTTTCGTTGTTCTGTGGCAATTAAATTATTGTATGCAGGCTGCTCCACTCTTTTACATATATATTATTAAACAATTCTTGCCATTTGTGTTGAAGGAGCCATTTTTTTTACAAGGAATTGCTGCCTGATATACGCGTAATACACACACACACACATTTATATTAGTTTTAAAATGGCAAGTGATAGATTCAGGTGATTTCTTCATGAATATTGAATGGTAATCTGGTGGATGGTGCTGGGAAAATTTTTATATAAATTTGGTTTTTCATGTTTAGGAGTGGCATGGCAATGTTACAAGTAGTATACAGAATAAAATAAAGCATAACAAGGAAACTAATTTTAATTATTTTTAATTCTCAATGCACAGAATATTTTGGCCAACGTTGCTGGTCAAATTATTGTAGGCTTATGTTTTTTTTTTTTTTTTACAAGATCACACATAGTATGTTTTTTCTTAAGTTTATAAATTGTGCCAGGAGATCTATCCTTCCAAACTAATTACTTAATAAAATAACTCTTTTTATCCTTTTTTTTTTCTTTTACTTTTAAATTATTTTAAAATTTTTTTATCAAATTATTCCACCAATTCAATTTGCTTCCAAACAAAGCCGTACACCTGGCAAATGGTCTAGGGTAGTACGTTAATGACTAGCCGGACAGTATCTGAGTCCCATCAAGTGCGCCTGATTCACAAATGCGAACTAGAAAGTTGGCCGTTCGGGCGCGTCAGCTGCCTCATGTTTTAGAAGGGGACCGTTTTTATTATCGTGTTATCTGTGTCCGTGCTTTCTACGCTATATTACTATTAAAAATTACAGTTTGTCCCTATAAATTTATTATAAATTATAAATTTATTTTACTTTAATAAATAAAATTTGAAAATTAAAAATATTTGAAATAAAATACAGATAAGAATAATAAATAAAAAAAGATAAAAGGAAAAATATGAAAAAGTAAAAGAATTTAAAATAAAAATAATTGTGTAATTTTATATTGTGTGACTAGAAAAATTGTTTTCATGATAATATAGTACATTTTATGAAAATGACATCTTTTATTCACAGTGTGAACTTATACTGCTTTTATTTTTCTAAATATTTTTATTTTTCTTTTTTCCTTTCTTCTTTTGATTTTATCTATTTGTGCTCTATCTCAAATTTTCACTCTTCAAATTTTCTTTATCTTTCTGGGTTTTTTAATTTTAAATAATTTTATTTTTGTTATTCAAAAAACAATAATATTGTAATTTATAAATAAATTTAGATACAAATAAAATATGCAACTTTTACTAATTTATTTGTTATTATAAGAACTATTGTATATCCAAATGACTATTATAAAGATGTTGATATAAAGTATAACATAATTGGACAAACATGTTTTCGTAAATACACAAATGACATGACAAAAATAATTTATTTAGTTCCACACTCAATAAACGGAAACGGAAATAAATATATTAGTTTTACATTAAATCCTTGTATTTTTTTTTCTTACTTGCCCGTTAGACGTTTTAGTTATGTTTGCTCGTCTTTTTTCTTTTTTCAATTTGTTCATTCCATTAAATAACAATTTTTTGCTCTTAATATCTATTAATTTTACACTTTCTAAATTCATGCACCAATTTTCATCCCGAATTAAATTTACATCCAAGCAAAGTCTTTAATACTTTCAGTCGCCCACACACTGAATCTTTGCTGCTTGATATCATCATAATCTTAGACATTCGCCACTAATTTTAGTTGAATAGTATGCATTTATTAATGATAGCGAGTAATTTTAGGCATATCACGCCATTGAAAATCCCGTTTAACAAAGTCCATACTATACTAATGGTTCTGATTATCCAAAATATCTAAGAATTACATAGTATTACCATATACAATCATGTTATCATCATCGTTCATTCACGTACTATCTCAACTTAGTTTTCTTTCAACATAGTAATTTGAAATTCGTTGATGCATTACAGGATTGTCCTACGAGTACCAACAAATTTCCATAACTATAATACGTGGATTATATTCATCCCCATTCAATATTAAGCATTAAGTATATATACGTTCACATTTAGTAAATAAGTTAGGTTACTTTCCCTCATTTTTTGATATTTTTCAACTTTTTATTTAAATAAAGATAACATTGTAATTATATAATGATAATTTGCTTGAATTACCGCAAAATCTTTTCTATAAAGTTAACTTTAAAATAATAGTTATTACGCATATATTTTTTTTTAATTTAAGAATTTTAATTTAGATTCGAGGTTTCCAAAATCCAATTTTTTAAGTTGGATCTTCAAAATTCAATCCTCAAAATATCCTTTATGACTTTTAATTAATTTTCACTCAAATTAATAAAAGTAATTTTCGTTATTGATTGTAATTTAAAAGCATGAATATAAAATATAATTTTCTCAATAATTAAATCAATATTTTATTTCACTTTTAGAAATCAATTTTTCAAACCATTAAATAGAATATAAAGTTTTAAAAAATTATAAAAACAAACTAAATAAAATACTATTTTTTTTAAAAAAAAATATTTTTAAAAAGACATCTAAAGATGCATGCACACGCGCACGTATAAAGATTACGTATACCGATGGCTATTTTACAAATATTGAGTTTTAAAATAATATACGTTGATTCAAATATCCAAAGTGCATGAATTTCATGCACAAGTCACTTCATAACAGTTTAGCTTTAACCTTCAAGTTCCAAGTGTTCTCAAATTTCCAGTGAAGGTCAGGGATTCCATATGTTAATAAATAAATAAATATATATATATATATATATAGAGAGAGAGAGAGAGAGAGAGAGAGAGAGAGAGAGAGAAGAGAGAGAGAGAGAGAGAGAGAGAGAGAGAGAGAGAGAGAGAGAGAGAAAGAGAGAGAGAGAGAGAAATTGCCCTTGCATAAAGACTAATTCTTGAGTTGCATTTTATAATTCCACGAAGTAATGAGAAAGACGCTTCCTGAGCTTCACCTTGAAGAGCACCTAAATGACTCTCAGTTTCTAGAATGCAAGGCTTTCAATACAATAATTGGTAATAGCACAACAAACAGAGCAAGCCTGAAAAAAAGTTTGATCCTATGTTTAATTTGGTAAGACTCGGTTCTTGAATGTATGCTTCATACCATATTGGCACGTGCACTTATTTGAGAGATGTATTTGAACGTGAAGATACACATGCATCGCGACGTGAATGGCACATTCATTAATGATAATTAAATTTTTGAGTCATTTCAAGATCATCCAATAAAATAATAAAATAAATGGACCGACCATTAAAATGTAAAGGATTAATTAATTTGAATGAAACCTTAGGGGTTGAGTTGTCAACTGCTAATAGATCAATCTGGCTTTTACATCCATCAAAGTTCTAATATGAAAAAAAGAAGTTGACGATTGATGTATAAAAACATAATTCATTCAAGAAACATATATAGCATATATAACACTCGTTTTCATAAACAAAGATCCCATCTCCCTAAAGTTTGGACCCCATAAAGTCTAAACAATTAGTCGTAAAACCACAAATTTTAGATTCAAAATTTGTAAACAATGAATTTTAGTAGATCTTTATGTGCATTCATCACTCAGGTAATTTTCACGAAAGATTCGAATTTGATATATTCATTAATTAAATCCCATAATCACTCAACCAATGACTTGATTGATTCATTCGGCTTATACGATACATTAATATCAAGATAAATAAATTTTACTCATCTTATGATCGAATTTAATTCATTAGTACATTATATTTCATTTTATAATCCCACATTTCCCTTCTTTTAATTTTAGTGCGACTTGATTGACTATAAAATAACTGAAGAAGATTGGTTTACAAATTCCTCGTTTGTTTTCTTATTATTTATTATTCATTGCCGTTTAAAAATCTTACAAATCAAACATTTTACCATAAAAACTTTATTCAAATTTAAATTCAAAATTTTCTTTCTATTACCTTTTATCACTAAATATTGAGTTTTTTATCATTATACTTATTTACAATTCACACATATACCTATAATTTTTCTACTCGCATTCATTTTTTTATTACTCTATAAACTTATATATTATTACATCATCCAACTATTATTACATATTAATTATATATATAAATAATTTTCTTATCCACTTAAATGTTACAAACCAGACATAAATTTCCCACCAACTCAAATCAACAAAATTTTCCTACCCACCCTAATAAAAAACCAAACATACCCCTCGCTCTCTGTTGAAACTCATTGATGGATACAAAGAAAATACCAAAATTTCGGAAGAAATATGTTATGGCAATACAGTAAAGCATTAGTATAGATAATAAAAATACTAGCTAGTTTACTGCTTATTTATTTCATCATACAGTACATGCATACAAACAACTGTGCATTCAACGCATCAAGCAACACAAACACTATAAAGGATTAATAAGACACTAACATAAATTTTGAAAGAGTGGACATGGATAAAAGTTAACCGGTGCCATATGAAATGAATGACCTGCCACCCGTTCCATTGCTCTCTACTCATCTTCCGCAGATCTGTGGTTAGTTAACCCCACAACAAGTCAACTAGTGATGTTGTTGCTGCATGGGTGGCATAGAGGATTAGGGTTCATGATCAAATCGAGATTCGAGCGTGCTCGTCCACAATTTTCAAGTTTGGATTTAAGCGGGTCGGATGATTTTGAATTCCTGATGAACTATAATTAAAACATTAAATAAGGATAACTTAATATGCATCTCATGGTAGTGGGCATAAGAAGATATCAACAAAGGGGGTCGTTGGGTAATGGTATATGTTTGTATTTCCTTTTTTCATTTTATTTACTCACACATAGTGACGGATAAAATTGTGTGTGTCAACTGGAGCAACTCAGTCCACCTTGGATAGGATTCATGAAGGACCCACTTCGTGGAAACTGGATCCATTTTGAATCCCATCAAACCCACCTAACCTATCTGTCACCCTTTTGTTTAATTGCATTACACTTACCCAAGCTCAAAGAGCTTCAAGTGTGCTTCAGCGTAGTCATGCAACTAGGCGTCCTCGTCCTGGTGCAAATTTGAATTGTTCAGGAACTCACATTTATCACTTAAACATTATGATGAACCATTCGTTAATCTGCTCAGTAAATGACATCATCTTACTGCAGCTTATTTGACATTTGACAAATATATGATTTAGCAGTTTCTACTTTAGACATTCTTACTAGACGTTTTTTTTTTTTTTTTCAAGTGTAGAAGTTCAAGATAATTTGCAATCAATTGGAGATCTGTTTTTTTCATTTCGTAGATTTTTTGTCTATTACCTTGAATCGAAAAATTAACTAAGGTTATTGACTTATAATCTATGATAGAACTAATTCCATTATAAGTCATCATGATAACTGAGCTGTGTGATTTCTTCCCACCTCAAATGAAAAATTTTATTGAACTAAATAACATTTTTCTTTAGTAATTAAAAGGTGCTTATTTTAGGACTATGTTTGGATGGAAATTTGCACCTACCAAAATTTATCCTTTTTAATATACCATTCAATAAATAATTTATTTCATCTCTTTTTTTTTCTTTTCATATTTTCAAATCTTCGTGCCATGCTGTCAATTAGCACAATATGCATCCAAACAACCCATTTTAATCTAATGGGAAAAGATTAGTCCAAACAAAAATCATGAGACCAGGCTTTGCAGAGAAATGTAGGACCAGTGATAGGCCATTTCATTGGGCCCCCTTTTGGTTTCAGTTTGGCCCATTATCAAGTCCGAAGAATCATTTCGAAAAAAAAATGTTTGTTTTCAAAACTCATAAGACACCAACTCAAACAATATATATTTAAAATTTTATTTCTTCCTCTCACCAAAATAAAAATATTTAAAAATAAATATTAAAATTTAAAAATAAACATAACAAAATGCTACTATTTTAGAACATAAAACATATTAAAAGGCACTAAAATTTTATTGAGAATGCTAGTCAAGCTTGATGAGCAAAAATTTTAAAAATTTTATTTCAACATTTTTCTTTTTTTTAAACTCATTTTTTAATTAATTAAAATATTTAACCAAAAATTCGTTTTTTAGGGAAAAAGTTTGACGAGCAAGGAGCGAGCAGGACAAAGGAAGTACCATTGGCAGCCTTCACTTTCCCATATATTAGAAATATAAAGTAAAAACGCTATCGGAGCATTCGGATACAATTGTCATCTCAATCGAAGCCCTAGCCCGTCTGCCAACGCCGTGCCGACCGCCTTTGGTCTGAAATTCGACGTAGTCGCGATCGGCACCACCAGAGTGGGACCTAATTGAATTCCCGCAATCAACTCCACCCATTTTCTGCACCTTCGACGAACGCACCATCCTTCACACCAACACGGGCGAGTTCCTCGCCTGTGCTCTGTATATTTACTCACCTGCAATTAGGTCCATCCTGAAAACCCAGTTTTCATTCTTTGTACAGATTGCAAGCTCAGAGGAGAGGACAAAGAGGTAAACTTTTAGCGTGTTAGGGTTTCAAATTATTTCATAAGATCTGTAATTTTATTAGGCTTCATATCTTCAAGATATAGTTCTGTATGTAATTATATTTTCTCTTAATAGTATTTTCTCATTATTGATATGCTTGTCTTGTGAATTGTACGGTAACCCACGCATAGTATTTAGGGACTGATTTATTCATTTGTTGATATGGTTTTTACAGACATTTCTGTTCGAAGTTTTATTTGTTTCTGGAGTTAGAGATATTATAATTGTTGTTTAAATACTATCTCGATCCATGGAAGAACCCAAAAGAAAATCTAGTAAGGAGGGCTCTGAAAAGGAAGAAATGAAGATAAATCACCACAAAGAGGATCGTGGTCGAGAAAAAGAGAGGAACGGAGAGAGGCAGAGGGTCAGAGAACGAGATAGCCGCCATGAGAGAGAGGAAAGTGTTGATGGCAAGTATAGGGACAGAGAAAAGCACAAAAGTAAGCGTCGTGAGAAGGAACGTGATCATGAGAGAACGAGGAGCCATGATGATGAAAGATCTCGAGACAAGGCCAAGAGCAGAGAAAAGGATAGGGATGATAAAGAAGTAGATAGAGATAGAGAAGATAGAGAAAGGGAGAAGGAAAGGGCAAGGGACAGGGATAGAGTGCGGGAGAATAGAGAGAGGGACAAGGAAAGAGAGAGGGAGAAGGACAGGGAGAAAGAAAGAGAAAGGGAGAGAGAAAGAGAGAGGGAGAAGGAGAGATATCGAGACCGAGAAAGGGAACGAGACAGGGAGAGGGATAGAAGGGAGAGGGAGAGGGATAGGAAAGAAAGGGAGAAAATACATGAACGGGAAAAGCGTCGAGACATGGATAGGTCATTAAGTAGTGATGAAGATGTTCATAGGGACCATGAGCAAAAGAGGCGCAAGAGAGAGGAGGATCTTCAGAACAGGGATGTGGAACAAAGTAGCAAGGTAAACCGGCATAGAGATGGTAGTCACGACGGCGGCTCACGTAAAAAGGTGGATGAAGAGTCAGATGTCGGAAAAGAAAAAACCCGGGAAGAAGATTTAGCTGAAGAGCAAAAGCGATTGGATGAGGAAATGGAAAAGCGGAGAAGAAGGGTTCAAGAGTGGCAAGAGCTAAGAAGGAAGAAGGAGGAATTCGAGAAAGAAAAACTTGGGGTGCCTGCAGCTCAAGAACCCAAGTCTGGCAAAACATGGACCCTGGAGGGGGAATCCGATGATGAAGATGCTGGTCCAGAGGGAAAATCAGCTATGGATGTTGATGAGGATGGAGTTGCGAAGTCCATTGGTGAGGATGGAAATGGAATGTCCATTGATTCTGAGAGTACGATAATTCCTGCTGTGCAAAATGGGGATGACAAGGTTGGTGGAGATGATGAAATTGATCCATTAGATGCATTTATGAATACTATGGTGTTGCCTGAAGTTGAGAAGCTAAACAGCAGTGTACCTCCTGTTTCAGATGAATCTGGTCCTGAATTAGTTGAGGGAAACGGTAAACCAAACCTGGAATACTCTAAAAAGGGTACAAGAAAATCTGTGGGAAGAATAATTCCTGGAGAAAGTTCTGATTCAGACTACGGTGATCTTGAAAATGAGGATGATCCTTTGGAGGATGAAGACGATGAAGAATTCATGAAGAGAGTGAAGAAGACCAAAGTTGAGAAACTGTCAATAGTTGACCATTCAAAAATTGACTATCCTCCCTTCCGAAAGAATTTCTATACTGAAGTGAAAGAAATATCCAGGATGACATCTGAAGAAGTGGCTTTATACAGGAAACAACTTGAGTTGAAGATACATGGAAAAGATGTCCCAAAACCTGTCAAAACCTGGCATCAGACTGGATTGTCGACCAAAATCTTGGATACTATAAAGAAGTTGAATTATGAGAAGCCTATGCCCATTCAATCTCAGGCCTTGCCTATAATTATGAGTGGTCGTGACTGCATTGGAATTGCAAAAACAGGATCTGGCAAAACTCTAGCTTTTGTGCTGCCCATGTTGAGACACATTAAGGACCAACCTCCATTGGCGTCTGGAGACGGGCCTATTGGGCTTATTATGGCTCCTACAAGAGAACTTGTCCAGCAGATCCACAGTGACATCAAGAAGTTTGCAAAGGTGATGGGTCTCAGCTGTGTGCCTGTGTACGGAGGTTCTGGGGTTGCTCAGCAGATTAGTGACTTGAAACGAGGGGCTGAGATTGTTGTTTGTACACCTGGTAGAATGATTGACATACTTTGCACTAGTGGTGGTAAGATTACAAATCTGCGCCGTGTCACTTTCTTGGTCATGGATGAAGCCGATCGAATGTTTGATATGGGTTTTGAACCTCAAATTACAAGAATTGTCCAAAATACAAGACCAGATCGCCAAACTGTGCTATTTTCTGCAACTTTCCCTCGTCAAGTTGAAATTTTGGCGCGCAAAGTGTTGAACAAGCCTGTTGAAATACAGGTAGGTGGAAGGAGTGTTGTGAACAAAGACATCACCCAACTGGTTGAGGTAAGACCAGAAAGTGATAGGTTCCTGAGACTATTAGAAATACTTGGAGAATGGTATGAGAAGGGAAAAATTTTGATATTTGTTCACTCACAAGAGAAATGTGATGCACTGTTTAAGGATTTGCTTAGGGCTGGATATCCATGCCTGTCGCTTCACGGGGCAAAGGATCAGACTGACCGTGAATCCACAATAGCTGATTTTAAGAGGAATGTCTGCAATTTATTGATTGCCACAAGTGTTGCAGCTAGAGGTTTAGATGTGAAGGAGCTTGAACTAGTTGTTAACTTTGATGTTCCCAACCATTACGAGGACTATGTTCATCGTGTTGGCAGAACAGGCCGAGCTGGTAGAAAAGGTTGTGCTATCACATTTGTGTCTGAGGAAGATGCAAGGTATGCACCAGATCTTGTAAAGGCCCTAGAGTTATCAGAGCAGACTGTTCCAGATGACCTTAAAGCCCTTGCTGATGGATTTATGGCAAAGGTTAATCAGGGGCTTGAGCAAGCCCATGGCACTGGTTATGGTGGCAGTGGTTTTAAATTTAATGAAGAGGAGGATGAGGTGAGAAAAGCTGCAAAGAAAGCTCAGGCAAAGGAGTATGGGTTTGAGGAAGATAAATCAGATTCAGATGATGAGGACGAAGGAGTTAGAAAAGCAGGTGGTGATATTTCTCACCAGGCTGTCCTTGCTCAGGCTGCTGCTTTTGCTGCTGCATCCAAAGCGAGTGCAGCTACAGTTACAGCACCCATCTCTGCAGCTCAGCTAATTCCCAATGGTGGATTACCTGCTTCTTTGCCTAGTGTTCTTGGTTTGTCAATTCCAGGTGTTGCAGCAGCGGTACCTGGGACAGCGCTGCCTGCTAGTGGCAATGATGGCGCAGCAAGGGCAGCAGCACTGGCAGCTGCCATGAATTTGCAGCATAACTTGGCAAAGATTCAGGCTGATGCCATGCCTGAACATTATGAAGCGGAATTGGAAATAAATGATTTTCCTCAAAATGCTCGTTGGAAGGTGACACACAAAGAAACTCTTGGCCCCATCTCTGAATGGACTGGAGCTGCTATCACAACGAGAGGGCAATATTATCCGCCTGGCAGGATTCCGGGACCAGGGGAAAGAAAGCTTTACTTGTTCATTGAGGGCCCTACTGAGCAGTCTGTAAAAAGGGCAAAAGCTGAACTGAAGCGTGTGCTGGAGGATATAACAAACCAAGCGTCATCACTCCCAGGTTCAGCACAACCTGGCCGATATTCTGTTGTCTAGGATCAAGTCTTGTTTTGGGAAACACTGACTATGCCTTTTTCTTAGGTTTTCATAATGAAAATGATTTGGCATCATTTTTTTGTGCATTTGCACTTCTGTTTCTTACTATTATGAAAATTTTATAATTAATTGTGCTAAAAATCTCTCGCCTTATGGTTGTTTCAAGCTGTCCTTCTTCTTTGAATAAGTTGAAGGAGTCATTATTATATCTTTGTGCGCGTGAATTGTGGCCTTTGGTTATAAATGTAATGCTAGGTGACTGTCATTATGTCTGGATTGGGCAATCCCTCTGAATGAAACCTCGGATATTTTACATTTCAACATATTGACAGTTGGCTGATTTGTGTATATATGATTCCCATGTTCTAATTGAACTTTCGTGCTGGCAAATTTGCTTTTGTATCACAATTACTTGGTTGATCTTGATTAGCACTTCTGCAAAATCCCCCATATTCTTTTCCTTTGATAGGATTTTTTAGCGTATGATAGTTTTGATTTAGATTTCAGTGTCTATGGGGTTTTGCTAAAAGAGGTGTTTGTTTAAGCTTGTTTTAATGGAACGCTTGTTGAAATTTAAAAACGGTAAAAGGTGAAAGAGGCAGTGAAGGACTATAATTATTTTCCCTTGATTCTATCTTGAAGTGGCATTGTAATCGTTGAATGATTGGAAGAACTAAAACTTGTATTACTAATGAATATGGGACTGTATAAAGACATCAAATAGAACTGCCACCATAGTTCTAACCTTACTAAATACAAAAAGGAATACATATATAAAAAATAGGAAACAAGATATCTAGTCTTATAAATTAGGTAACAAACTATGTAAAATATCATGTTCATTCTAAAACTCTCTTAATTTGAACATGCTAATAGTCATGAAGTGACTTTTGAGATTTCGATAATTATAAAGGCAAACTAAGTAGTTTTCGAAACTTGGGCTGATCATTTCTTCACTCACGATAGTTGGGGAATTAAAACATTCCTTGATTTCTAAAAGAAAGGGCATTAAAAACGCAAACAGCTTGCACCATGGAAGTAGATGGAAAGCCATTTACCGTTTATCACAATTTTCAATACTTGTTTTCATTGTTTGCAATTCCACGAGGGGTAGGCTTTATAGTAAGAAGTTAGTGAACTTGATGGCGATTAGTGATAGACAATCTTAGAACTTGAAGAAATCAAAGCAATCCCTAATTTTTAGCTAAAAACGCATCAATTATGCTAATATATTGATGTAATAGTAATTGACAAATCGATGGAAACAAATGTTACGCTTAATTGAATGATATATAAGCTTGTAGATACAAGTCAGAAGACCAACTCATAGTTAGCTTGATGCCAATTCACTGAACTATTAAACATGATGCAGTTTTTATTTTTTATTTTTATTTTTTGCCTTCTTTACCGATAATGCCTTCTTTAGCATATAAGTAAATGAGAGTAAGAAAAAAATTCACTCAGAGGCCCAAATCAAATTAAACATAGAAGCCAGCCCATGTCGTAACCTAATAATGGCAAAGCCCAAACTCAAACATATCTTTTGCCCTCCCCCAAACATAGCCTTGAGGCAGCAAGCATGAATCACATAACAAGAGACGGGAGTTAATTGTTTTTGATGACTTGTTTGCAGTGAAAATTGAGGCCAACGAAATCCAAAAAATATTCCTTGTTATAGCCATTTTCACTCTTTAAAAATGCACCATATTTGAAGGCGGAGAAGTGCACCACATTGAAGACAACATGATAATCTGTAATCTTGAAAAAAGCTGCCCCAACAAAATATCCTCAAACAGAAGAGGGGATTGGGAAGGGAGAAACGCGCAGTAAAACTACAAGCCATCCCACATGATTTCAACAATGTCCCTCAAACCTTAAGACCCAAATATAAAACAAATCGAAATCGTAAATTCTTAAAGACATCAAAATAAAAACTCAATCACTGAGACACTCCCAACCACTTGGAGAAGTTCTCAAACTCTGTGTAATCACTATCAGAGATCATTGTCCTGTACCAGGTCTTGCCAGCAGATTTGATTGCCGCTGCCTCCTCCTACAAGAGTCAAATATGTGAGAATCAAAACCTTAGCACCGTTCCGAGCCTCAAACCACGAAACAGGCACATAACGGATGGCAAATGCAGAGAACCAACATATAACACATCAAATACGAAACACTAACTAGCAGCCTAGGTTAACACATCAAAAGCAAGACGTCACAATATGCAAATAAATAAAGAGACTTACTAATATTTTATCATACATATTTTATTCAAATTCAAATTCAAAATTTTCTATCTCCACAATTTTATTACTTACATTCATTTTTATAATTACTTTATAAACATATATACTATTATGCCGTCTAATTATTATTAGATATTGAATATATATATATAATTTTTTTATCCATCTTAAAAACCAAAAATAAATTTTTTTCTTAGTCAAATCACTAAAATTTTCCTATCCACTTTAATAACAAATCAAACGTACCCCAACGAGACTTCCTAACTTTGACTAAACATACGCGTCGGTCATTATGACTATATTAATATAATAAATATTATAAATAAAATAAATACCGAAATAATACAGATCAAAAGATGCACTGCGCCATAAGTAAAATAAGACAACTATTATACGCATAAGATATTTACTCAATTGCAGATGGAAACTAATGAAATGAGAATTGATACAACTGATAACAAAAGCAATTAGAAAACACCGCATGGACATCAATAGCACAAAAAAAAGAGAGATACAAAAAGAGAACAATACCTTTGTGATTTGCTTCCTCTTCTTATCAAGCCTCTCCTGCTTAGCCTTAACCCTCTGTGCTTCAGCCAGGAGTGCCATCCTCCTCGCAGCCTTTGCGTATGGGTTGAGCTTCAACATGACGTTAAGATTCTTCAGTGGGTTCTTCTTCAGAGGTGCCCTCTTAACCTCCTTCTTGATGGGTTTCACAACGGATTGCACCTCGTCTGAGTTGATGATCCTAGCTAGGTCAGCATTAACCATCTTAGACCTCGGCAAAACGTAACCCTTTTTCATTTCAGAAGATTTTTCAAACGTTCCATAGATTTCGTCCAGTTTCTCAAATGCAGATTTGGTCCAGATAATGAACCTCCCAAGATGGCCTCCTGGTGCAAGTTTGAGGAGATTAAGACGCGAAACATGAGCAACTTCTACGCCAGGGATGTTACGGAAAGCCTTAACCAGCTTCGCTCCCTCATTTCCATACACAATGAGTGGCCCTTTCCTTGAAATGTACCGACGATTACGCATTTTCCCTTTCCCCGGACGGATAGCAAGACTGTCCTTGGCCTTCTCCGCATCGGGAAATGCACCAATTTGCTTCAAGATCTTGAGGGCAGCATTGGTTTTCTCAACAGCCTCGGCAGAATCAGACACAACAAGAGGCAATTCAGGAACTTCCTCAATCTTGTGTCCACGGGCAAGCACCAACGAAGGAACAGCAGAAGCGGCAATGGCAGAACCAACAGCAAAACGCTTTTGTCTAACATTAACTGCCCTGTGCCAGCGGCGCCAGATCTTAGTAGGAGCAAACATCCTTCCACCGCGACACATGTTGCCAAAGGCTCCCTGCCCCGCGCGGTGGGTACCGCCACCGGGAACGCGGGGTATACGGGAAACAGCGCGACCGGTGCCCCAGGATTCCGCGGAGGTCTGGTGGCCGGCGCGTTTCGAGACGGCGTAAGGCTGACGGGCGTTATTGGAGATTTGTCCGTGCACAAAAGTGACGATGTCCGGACGGATGGCCGCCTTCATAACATCCGGAAGTGGCACGGAGTTGGCTGTCGCACCTCCATCGGTTGCCATGTCATTCTCTAGGGCTTGCACGGTGACGAGCGGCCGAGCGGCAGCGGCTGCCATTTCGTAGCGTTTGGGATAGGAGAGGAGGGGAGGGGAGGACGCTAGGGTTTTTGCGCGAGTGAAAAACTAGGGTCGAAGAAGGTAAGCTATATATCGAGCAGCAATGAGGTTTCAAGATTGGGCCTCACTAAGGGTTACAATCGGAGGTCTTGGCCCATTTCATTTGGGCCTACACCACTGATGGCCCAAAGGTAAAGCTTTTTTATTTGCCGGGGGGGGGGGGGGGACCCGAATTCGAAATTGTCTAGAGCTAACGAGTCAAGATAAATTATAATCCATACGCCAAAAATTTTATGCTAGTGAAGGGTAATCAATTAAATTGTGGTGAAGGTGAAAATAATGAGAGGGTCTGTTATTGTTATGATAATAAGTGAATGTTGATATATTCCCAATTAATGATCTTTTGGGAACTTTTTTAGTAGTGGGGTGAGTTGGACGTATAAGTGAAACCAAGCTCAATTGATGATGTTTGATTTAGTTTTTTTTTGACAAGTTTTTAAGTGTTATTTTATTTAGAATTGTGTAAACACAATAGAGAGATAGAAATAAAATTTTAAAAATATAATGATTGTAATAGACATTTTTGAATGTGAAATTTGAAAATAAACATAGCCTTATGGGCCAGGAAGAAATGTAGCACTTCTTTTTATGATTGTCGTCGAATCAAACAACATTGGTTTAAGCCCAGCAAAGTTGCTTGAGGCACTCAAGTAAACAGATAAGCAATATTAACCCTTTTACACCAAGAACTGAATTCAGATTTCGTTATGTACTTGGAAATACAATAGCTGCAAGGAGAGAAGAGACCTGGCAAGTTACTCTCTAACAAGGAAGAAGATTCACTCATGCGTCTTTATCTTGATTGATTATTCTACACCAGCTGGCAACAGTCTTAACGCACCATATGTCAAACCAATTTGAAACAACGTGTCTAAGATGTGATGCTAAAAGATCAGAACCTGAATAAATATCATCACGTTCATCTTGAAACCCTAAATTATTACAAGGGAAAACAGCATTTTGTCACACCTCAGGACATGGGAACGTGGAATCAGGTCGGCACTTCGCTGAGAAAATCAGTTGAGCTGCCGGTTATATTAATATATACCCATCTTTCAGGCTTCATTGCCGACTTCTCTTCTGCAGTGCTGGTCAGAGGGAACAAAAAAACGTGTATGCTCCAGCTATTGCTTATGGCGATGATGCTGCGAATAGGAGGTTTGAGGATGAAGATGACTTGCTAATAAACTATTCTTCTCACAAACTTTATGAAAATCAATGAATAATTGATCCTTATTCAGCACTAATGACTGTTCCAGGAGAAACCCCTAACGCTTCCGTACGGACATTGTAGTGTGATAGAACCTCTTTCTGCATGTAAATGCAGAAATTGCCTCTGATTAGGCTCAGATAAATCAAATCCTTTTAAGAAATATATGGCCAAAGTTTAAAAATTGCAAGACATTGTAATACTTTCTGAATATCTGACATAATTAAACTAAGTACCTTTGCGACTCCATAATTTCTGCATCAAGTAAATGAAATAAATGAATGAATGAATAAATAAATAAATAAATATAGAAACAAGAAAACAACAGGCTTCCATTGTCACTTCTAGCTTGGATATCACTGAAATAACAGGATTCTAATTTACCTTGCAACATAGGAAATGGTATGTATTATGGCATAGAGACAAAATACGAGATAAGAAATTGGAGAGCACTTGGGGTGGTCCAAATCTTGAATTTCTCGATGTGAAATTTGAGCATTAATATAATCTAGGAACTATTTGAGCAACTGATCTGAAAAATCCCATGGTTGAACGTTCTTAGGTATTGACGGTTACAACTCGCAAGATAAAAACCTTCAGATAAAAATACCAACACAATCTGATAAAGATGAACACTTACAATTGGCTCAAAATCAGGGTTGGTCAAATTGATGGCAAGGTTTCTCATCAGCAACAAGACCTGCAGTTCAGTGAAAAGCAATCAAATTCCTCGTGCATACATTTGATCACAAGGACAATTCTTAACATGCATCAATGAGGCAACCCATCTTCAGCAGACATCCTTCCCAGTAAATCTCAATGGTGCAAAAGAACTCTTTTCTCTTACTGTGTTTGAATAAAGCACAGATTGCTTTCTTTTGCATGTAAAAATGCAAGTACAAACTAAAAAAGTTCAAGCATCCAAAAGAAAAATCAGATAAAGCTTACAGGTTTTGGGTGCATGCGCATATTTTTGCATATGCCTAACATCTTCATATAATTAATCTATTTCCCACATTATACTGGAGTAAATTAGTTCATACAAATGCTTTCTAGCCGCAGGACAACTTTGTTGACAACATAAACTGTTCAACTATTTCATCTTTAGTTGCTATACCGTAAGCATCTCTTTCAGGTCATGTCGAAGCCTCTCCCTTTCACAGGGATGAGGAATACGAAAATAAAACCAAAATACAAAATAGCACTTCATCATTCCACAATTTGTTTCACAAGCAAAAGATCAACATCAAGTGAACTCACAGTTTCAAAATTTATGGGATCCATCTCCTTGAGTTTCTGCACGTGATTGTTACTATCTGGATCAAAGACGCTCCCAATGAAGCCATAGACTTCAGCAAAATCTGGAATACCTGAAATGAAAAATACAAGTCATGATGCTCTGGACTCAATTAATAGAATTCCATGCAGGCCTTGAAATTTATATGCATTTTTTAGCCTTCTATATGTTATCTTCACTATAACACAAGCCGGAGGGGAAAAAGTGATAATAGCTAGCCATGCATGTTGAATCCCCAGGAAAATCTAGTCAGAATGAAGCAAAGCGCATTGATAACCGCATCACGTTATGAATAAAGATGTTTTAAAATACTGTATCCAAAGAGGTTGACTTCCACTTCATACATACCTTCAAGAATATTATATTCATTTTCAGATGACACAGATCCAGTCGATGGATTGTTTACAAGCAGTGAAGTGTCATCCAGTGTTGGATATCCAGGTGCAAGAGAACTCAAAGATGAAGAAGGATAACCCACTGATGCTTGCTGTGGCACCAAAACTAAAAAGCACATTCATGGAAACAGCAGTTTGAAATTTCAATAACCTGAAACCTTAGGTCCAAGATAAATTTTTCTTAGCATATAGGAAACAGACCATTTTTAGGTGCTTTCTGTGGATATGGATGTAAGGCTTTACGTTTAGGTCGTGGTGGAGGAACATGAGCTGCTGTTCCATTTTTCTGAACCTTTAGAAAGTACTTCTGTGCATGACTCCGAATCTGTCACAAAGTTTTCAAACAGAATTCATTTGTATGTTTAGAATTTTAAGGTCGAAAATCCATATAATGATGTGCAAAAGCAAATAACGAAAACATCTTTCGTAATTCAAACAGAGTTCTATTTGATTCTCAGGGCAAATCATTCAATGTGAAATTGTGGGCTTATATCCTTGAAATGCAAACAATAACTGTTCGAAGAAATTTGGATCTTCTCTAGTTATGAAGCAAAGGAAAAATGTTCTGGATACTCTCCTGGTGCATGCAGATTCTTTCAAATGTTGGCAAATTACTAGGTACTTTTCCCTGGTGGATTGAGAGTGGATCTAACTGGAACTCTTTATGTTCAATTACCGAGAATAGAAAACGATTGCAAAAGCTAATCTAAATCCATAACTAATGTTCATCAATGTTAATTTTGAATCTAAATGTTGCCCTTTTCATGAATTGATTTTTAACTCTTAACCATAGAAGAGTTTTGAATATCATCACCATCCACTCCTATTTTTTCTATTATCTCCATGGACAAATTACATATAATCTCTAAATATAAAAGGTTCATACTAAATTAGAAGCATTGTTTTATTTGGTCGTTCTAGTATCACGCATGATAACTTGTTCTCAAGTGTCCTTGTATTAATCAGGACTCTCAACGCTTCTCCAAACTACTTCAGGCAAAAATTTCTTTTGCATAAGCCCAATTAGGCGCATTGCTTGTTAAAATACCATGGTTATGTTTGGAACCCAACTTACAAATACAAAACATTTCAAACTTCTCACTACCAAACATAAAATTTAACAATATTTTAATCCAAATTCAAATTCAAATTTTTCCTCCCATATACATATATATATATATATAACTAATTATTTTTCAATCATTACACATATTCATAATTAAATCAATATTTATATACATCACATATATATCACATTTATTTTTATTTATACTCTATAATATAATCATTATCCCTATAAACTATCATATCATCTAATTATTATTATATATTTTATGCATATATTCAAAAAATTATATTATTCGTCTCATTAAAATATTCCTTCCAAACATACCATTCTATCTCACACAATTCCTACCAAACGTCATATCAAACAAAATCCCCTCTCCCAAACATAGCCCATAAAATTCAAAGTAATCTCAGTAATACAGTGCAGATCAACAACCACAGGGTACTGCCATTAAATTACGAGATTGGCACCTGAATTACTGTCTTTGAGCCAACAAACTCTTCAATTTTCTTCCAATCGCGGTCGAACCTGAATTTCACAGTGGAAACAGGGTGACAAACTTCAGAAAATTGGCCTGTGCTTCACAATACCTTCGAACACTATATAGGTATCAACTATCGAGTATCAGAAAGCGCCTCAAGATAACAATCTACGTCTTTTCCAGGAAAAGAATCAAATTCATAAAACTATGGACAGCGTCTCGATTGTAAATTCAGCTCCCAGTTTTGTCCTGAATTCGTATCTCATCGCTAGTTGCCATCACGAGTCACACAACTACTTAAACTATCATATTTTCTTTTTCGTTTAATTTTAAGGACCTTCCAAGCCAAAAAATCTCTATAACTAGCTAGATCATACTTGATTGAAAAATCTTTCGGGAATTCCGATACTAAAGTCAAATCAAATTTCGGAAGCCACAGGCTGCGCCGAACAGCACTTCCACAGAAACGCATGCAGAATTACAAACGTATATGCGATGATGAAGGAATTAAAAGTAGAGAGACTTAACAGTTGAAGTGCTTCGAGGAACTTATCGTGCTCCTCTTCCGTCCAGCTTTCTCTGGACTTGGTAATGGTGTATGGCTTTCGGACCTTCTTTCCCGAACCTTCACCCGGCCGAGGTATAGGTGGAGGAGTAGGGCTCGATGATGTTGAGCTCATCTTGTGGCGCGCGGCGGTGGTGGGAATGTGAATTAGCTTCTGTGGTGGCTGAACGTTGTTTCCCGGGGCCGCGGGTACGACGGATGGATGTGTGGATCGAGGCCTTTCAATTAATCGTTTCTTCGGCACGTTGATGTGAGCCCAATTAATCGTCTCTGGGAAATTATCACATGCGGCGGGCATATGTACGTTAGATATGATAGATATGCTTTTTGAAGATCGAATCAAAGGGATTCGATAGTTTTCAAAAAATAAGACTGTGTTTGTTTTCAAATTAGAATCGGGGGAGAAATTTTTGGATGATTTGGATTGGAATGAAAATTATGTTAAGTTTATAAGATTTGTAAAGAGAAAAAAATTATTTTATGTTTATTAAATATATAATAATAATTGAATGATGTGATAGTTATAAATTTATGAGTATTAAAATATATGAATATGAATAAAAATATTATAGAGATAAATATTATTTTGACTGTAAATAAATATAATAATTAAAAAATAATTAATTAATTATTAAAAAAAAGAGATTGAGAAATTTTAATTTAAAGAGATGAGAAATTAAAAATAATTAATTAATTATAATCAACCTCCCGGCATCAATTTAGCTGAATAACTAACGCCGAGGGGGCGAGGATGTATATGTTGAGGCGATTTGTAGAAAAATCTCCAAATCGGGATGTGGGGCCCACTTTCATTCATACTGAATCCCACTATTTCTAACGTGGTCCCCATGCCGGAACTGCTGGGTTCCTCGTGTCCGTCGGATCACAATAGATCGGACAGATGAAGGAGTCGGGCGTAACATGTGGTGTCAAATTGGCCTCGCGGTATGTGACAGAACGTAGGCGGTGGGGTCCACGTGGCAGGTTCCCTTCGCACGTAGCATGATCAAAGTCCACTCATCGTGTCAACGGTTGTGCAAAATTGGTGTTTAATTTAATTAAACGTTCATATTTTGTCTGAATCCAATGTTTTTAAAACTGACCGGTAATTGAGTCAGAAAACTAATTGATCAATAAGTTATCAATTTGACCGATTAAATCATTTTTAAAAATTAATTATTATAAATTATACAATATTATATATATTACTATTAAAATAATTTTATTAAAATATAATTCAATTTGATGATATATTAAATGATGAATTTTAGATGTACTATTAAAATTTAATAATTCAACCAAAATTAAAAAATCTTTCTCAAATTTAAAAAACTTATTAAATTCAAAATATTTTAAAGTATAAAATTCAAAAAATAGTTTTAAAAAATAAAAAAAACACCAATTAAATGAACACTTTTAATTTTGAGATACCATAATTAAATTTTTTAAAATTTGATTAGAAAAACAAATAGCTAAAAAGTACTAAAAACAAAAGTTAAAATAAAAAACTGTATATTCTAATTAATAGAGGGGTTAATGATTGTAAGAAAATTATTTTAAAACATAAATTTTATTTTTTAAAAAAAATACTAATTTTTTTAAAATTTTTGGGTGCCAAATTCGACTTAACCGACTTTTTTACCGATTCGCACCGATTCCAAAGCCAACCGATTTTTATGCTTGTCCCGACCGGAAACTTGTTGATCCGATCTGATATTGAAAACAGTGTCAGTTTTGTTTGAATGTTGTTGTCAATACTTTAGTAATTGTTGTCACTTATCATATCATACCATATATATAGTATACAATAGCGTATCCGTTAGTTAATCATCCAATTTTGATTTTTACCGAATTCTGAATTCTTAAAATTTTGAAATTTTTAATTATTGTAAACTATTTGGTTTAAGTAAACATACCACGTAATTAGTAATTTGTACAAATTTCTCTTGTACGTCGTGTTAAAAAAAATGGAAGCAATTCCTCATCGTCAATCGGTTGATTAATTTTTCTATTATTTTATTTATTTCCTTAAAAAAACATTTTATTACAATTATCCATTTTTGTATTTAGCACATATTATTCCTTAAATTTAGAATATATTAATTGTTATATTTTCCTTTTATACTCTTTAAATTTCGACTCACATAAAAATAGAAGTTTTGAATTTTTCTTATCACTAAATAATTATTATTTTATGGTTTGTAGGCTTTCCTTCTTAAATCATGAATAAATTCAGTACAACTTAATTAAATTTAAGTAAATTATAGATAGACATGAGTACTAATTTACTTTTTACATTATGTTAAAATAGGAAGCAATCACTCATTATCAATCAATTAATTAATTTTTCTATTATTTTAGTTACTTCATTAATAATTACTTCATATTCATACACAAATATAAATAAATTTTGTTTAAATTTTAACTTTTTTTATTAATTTTTTTATTAATTTATGAAAATTTATCTATATTGCATGGACCATTATAATTATCCATTTTGATATTTAGCATATATTTTCCTTAATTTTAGAATAAATTTTTATTGTATTTTCCTTTTATACTTTTCTCTTTAAATTTCGACTCCAATAAAAATATAAGTTTTCAATTTTTCTTAACGCTAAATAATTATCATTTTATGGTTTGTGGATTTTCCTTCTTAAATCACGAAGAATTCGGTACAATTTAGTTTAATTTAATTAAATTATATATAGACATAAACTAAAAGGATCTCCTATGCAATTTTTCCCACTCAAGAGTTTTTGGATATATTTTTAAAATAATCCATTCATTAATTAGATAAATTTTACTCTAAATTTGCATTATTTCCTTAATAAACTTCATGTTCAAACTAAGTTGCATTTCTCATCCACCTCAAAAAAAACCGTAACAAAATATCATTTGCCCCAGCATCCTAATGATGATTCATGCCGTATTCATTTTTCAAAGATATATAATATTTTTTCTTTTCTTCACCAATTCACCACCTTAATATACTGCATTTCTCTTCATGCTTAGATGTTTTTCTCTGACAAGGCATCTTTCATTCTAAATTTTGATAAAAGCATACATTTTTTTTTTTCATATTCATTTTTAGGCGATTAAATTTTCCTGCACTTGTGTCCTTGTCTTAATAATATGTTTTTTAACCTAATTTTGTTGTTCTATGTTACATATTTGGTTGTTAATTCTTTCCGTTACTTGGCATATGATGGTGCTCCAATTGAAGTATTTTTGATGTCAAACTCTGTTGAGCATTGTTTTGGATTTGCATATTTGTTTGTTTACATATTTATTTTTTAGAGGTATGTAAAATTTTACCTTATTATGTCGACCTTTTAATAAAAATGTTTTTTTGATTAATTTTGCCCCAATTTTGTATGTGTAGATGAAAGTTTGTGATATTACAAGACACTTTATTATATTTTTTAAGGAGTTATTCATTTTTTAGTGCACATACAAATAGATGCTTTTATATTGTTATATATAGATCTCTAATCATGTTTTGTTGTTACTATAGGATAAAAATTTTGTAATTAAATTTTATTAATAAGAAATTTGTACAACCCGATTACAATTTGAATCGAATGAAATTTTGTGAGTTCTACTCTCTAATTTAATCTTCTAATTCTTCCTTCAATAATGTTTGATTTAAAATTTGAACAATTTTCAAAAAAATAGCTTACACTTAATCTTCCTTGAATGTTATTAGATCCTCAACAACATTGATATTTGGGTTTAACACCACACTTTTAGATCAAATATTGAATTGATGGACGTTAACGAATAACACCTTGAATTTGATGACGAACTTCTTGAAATTAGTGGTAATAATTTGAACTCCTATAATGCTTCTTCACTTAAAGTCTTTTTGTTGGTCTTTCGGTTATTGTTATGTTTGAATTTGTAGATGTCATTCATATTTATAAAGGTAGAAAAGGCTCTACTGCTATGTATAATTGACAGCGTAGCATCACCTGATTGGTCCAAAATATTTGATTTGACATTATTTTTTTTAATTAGATGATCACGAATTAATTGCCGAAGCAATAATATTCTCCTTCAAAACTTGCAAGACTTGACACGTGATAGGATAAGGTCAATCGGACATCGAACGAGAAGGTTACATAGAAAAGTTTAAACACCGCCAAAACAACCGGAAACCTTCAACGTGCGTAGTCAGAGCTGCGAATAAAAACAATTATAATAATCAAATTCATAATCCTAATATTTAAGAAAATAAGAAAAAGATGAGAAAATCTTGGTCGGAAGTCTTGAACAATTGCACGTTGTATTATCTCTTCAACATCGCAAGAATTCTTTCTAATCATCCTTGGATGATGTAGGTTCTCTATAGTCCAAGTTTCTAGCTTTTTCCTCTACAGTCGGCTCTAATTTTCATTCAAAATTCTTCTTTTAATGTGGAAGAACTAGGTCAAGCCAGCGGGTACACGAAAATGGCCAGAAAATCCAGTTTTCAGACATAACATACGATTTGATTGACCAACTTTGACACATATCGCAATTTGATTTATCAGTCAATTTTGTAATACAATACCAATTATTTTATTATTTAATTTCTAAAATTATATTTAATTCAACTCCTAAAATATAAATAATTAATAATTGATATTTAATTACAAGAAAATGCCACATTGGGACATTTGATTGGGAAATTTATTTCTCTCTCTCTCTCTCTCTCTCTCTCTCTCTCTCTCTCTCTCTCTCTCTCTCTCTCTCTCTCTCTCTCTCTCTCTCTGCCCCTATAAAATGGCCCTTCAAGTTCATGGAGAGTTCAACTTTGGCGTGGATAAGTCGCAAAATCCCTATTTTCTTATTATTATTATTATTATTTACTTATTTATTATTAGTTTATTTTATTTTATTAAATTTTTTGGGGGCCTTAAATGAACCTGCCACTCCTTCCTCTTTTTTAGTTCTTTTCCCTTTTGTTTTGCTTGAGAGAGTCCAAATAGACTGAGCCCAATTGAACTCAGCCCAACGCTCAAGCCTAGTTGAAAGACAATGGCCCTTTTTTTTTTAGCAAGAAAATCACGTAAAACATCTATTCTTCGGATCCACCTTAAATTTCCATTCATCTGAACCTCATTGGAATTTGTCATCGGTCTAACAAGAGATTGGCTCAAATTTACTTTTGGGGTCACAGCTCCCCTTTCTTTGACATGATCATCACTTTACTACGTAGGCATTTGGTGAATTGTTCAAGATTTATCAAATCAAAATCTTCCAGATTCTTAGAAAACCCATAAATGCTTCAGTATTTTCAGAAACTTATTTAATGCTCGTGAATGAGCTTACCAATTTTAGCCAAAGTAAAACAAATCCCGTAATTCCATTAATGGCGGGAATCATGCTAGTATTTAGAAGATCTCATCCGGTCAACTCTTGCTAACAAGAACTCAAAAAGTCTACTGATTTATATGTATATTTTTTTCAAAATTGTCTCCTCTCTTCTCCTCTCTTCTTCTCCATTACTTACCCCAACAATCAAGTTTATTTTTTTTTGAGATTTTAGTCTTGTGATCAAAGTCACCTTGCTCCGAGCATCGCTTACTTGACTATAAATAGCCGTCGCTTGCTCCAAATTCTCGACCAAGCCATTTCTTCGCAGTTGCAATAATTAAGTTGATCGTTCTGTGAATTTGCGCCTAATTGAAACGATTTCTCATTCCTTCTGGCTGACCCCAGCTGTTTTCTCGCCTGTTTCTTCCCCCCTTTTTTTCTTTTTCTTTTTTTTGTTTGTAATTGAATTTCTCTGTGGAAGGAGTACCCGGTGGGTGGAGCGACACTAGGCCGCGGCGTTGGACGGTGCTGGCCACGGCCACCAGCCACGACACCGGGTGGTGGCCGTGGCTCGCGCGGGTGGACCGGCGCTAGACAGTGCTGAACCGCAACGCTGGGCGCTGGTGCTGGGCTGCGACGCCAGGCGGTGGCCGTGGCTCGCGTGGACGGACTGGCGTTGGACGGCGCTGAACCACAATGCTGGGCGCTAGCCGTGGACCGACGCTAACGCTGGGCTGCGACGCCGGGCGGTGGATTAGCATAATCCATGCGTATGATAAATGATGCTTTGGGCAATCACAAGAGTGTTTGGAGATTGGAAGTTTGTAGAGTGGGGCCGACTTGCAATTCATTTTGTAGTTAATGGCCATTAACAGCGTGGAAATCTGTAGTTGATCAACATCAAAATTAAACAAATAGAAGCATGCTCCTTGATTGGATGTAAAAAGTGAAGGCTACGTTTTGGAAGAGGAGATTATAATGTTTGGTAAGGATTATATTAGTATAAATAAAATGTTTGGTTGTAAGATTGTGATGTTTGAAGTATTTTATTTTTAAACATATATATAAAATATATCAAAATGATTGAATAGTGTATTAATATATATAAATAATGATATATATATATATATTAATGTGACATTGTATCTGTATATATATTAATGAATATATGTAATTAATAAAAAATAAATAATTAATTTTTTATGTAATAAAAATAAATTTTGAATTTAAATTTAAATAAAAAATAATTGAATAATATGTTGTTGGTGTTACTTTTGACAAGTGGTGTAAAAATTAAAAATGAGAACTCATTTTAACAAATAATGGACTAAAAAAGTGTAAAAATAAGCTTGCAAACAAAACCAAGAGAAGTATCTAGCTGGCATTGTGGCGGCTTTGTGTAAGCCATTGATTGACTAAAGGGACGGTAATGTATCGAGAGCCAAAGGCCAAGATGTCAATTCATGGGGTGCAACAAAGGTGAAACTCATACAATCCTCAACACTGTAAATCTTATTCAGGACAAAAGTTTGTGCAAATGGTGTAAAAGTAAACAGTGTTTTAATAGACAATAATATATTCGAAGATATGTCAGACAACAGCCGCGCAAACATAGCCAGAATAAATCTCAGCCTCCGCCGGTAAAGTTACGGGTACAGTGTGAAACCCTGCAAACGTCAATTTTGGGATGGTCTTGCGCGATTCTACACGAGTTAACCCCCTCTTTTACATACTGATATTCAGGAGACGGATCAGATCTCGACATGTTTGGTATCAGAGTCTATTCAATGCGTTGGTGTCCAGAGGGGACCCCTTGCGTTTGACTCTGAGAATGAGTCTAGCGCAAGTGTAATCCAATGCGTAGTGACCTGGAGAAGGGGGTCGGTACATACATTGTGCTTGAGAGGGACAAATGCCTTGAGGAATTACTGCGCACGCACGAGGTCGTGCGTGGGTTTTGAATGAGGGAGAATGTGAAATCCCTGCCAACATCAATTTTGGAGACGATCTTGCGCGATTCTGCATGAGCTAACCTCCTCTTTTGAATACCGGTGTTCAGGAGATGGATCGGACCCTGTGACATACAGGAAGGGTAAGCACACTCACAATCCTTGAATTTCTAAAGCTAGCAAATTCAGCCAGTTCTTGAAAATTCACCGTTGTATCAAACATGTCGCGGTTGCCATAAGACAGTTTGCTCAAATTCACAACCAAAGTAAGCAACACAAGTGGGAACCTTCCACCATGCATCTATTATGTTGAAGCTTAAGACCATCCTCCTTACTTTGGGTTTGGACTATTCCTGAATGAATGAAATGATAAACTGCGACTATAAACAACCATAAAAGAATTTAAAAGGTTCGTTTCGCGTGATTTCTGCCTTTACAAACAGTACATCCAAACGAATTCCAAGAAAACATCCAACCATGAGTTCCTTCAGTTAACTGTGATCTGACAATTCCTTTGGTCCGCCTTTTTGGCTAGAAGCAGATAAACTACAAGAAGAACATGCAATCAAACCACAAAACAAATTATGTAAGCTTCATACAGAACATGAATTGCCACAAATATAACATTATAAAGTAATCCAACCAAAAAAAGAAAAAATAGATGGTTGCAATAATGTATTCCATAATCATGACAGCTAAAAATGTTGCACAGCCATATTGGGATCCTAAATTAGCAGATCAAGACTATTTATCTTTTATACTAAGATTCGTCGCTTATGAGATAGACACTTTGCAATAGCATGTGAAACAAAATTTACAATGAAAGGAAAAAACTATCACAAATATGAGAGCTCAATAAGACAATTAGCTAAACACTAATCTGCTAACAACTCTATCCACCCTCACTGTCTTCTTAAGAAAGAGGACTTCTATGTAAATTCCAGCAATAGAATTACTTATCCAACTGTTCCAGTGTTCAACTTACTAGGTCAATGAAGCTATTCCAAGCAAATAGATGCAAAATCATGTCTTGTTATGCTGTTCAACCAAGCATGCTCAATTGGTACTTGTATCTTGGATAATTTTAGCAACCAAAATCATGGGAAAATCAATTATGGCTTGTAACGAGGCGTGAATTATCCTTAAATGTGCCCAGTGAAAACATAAGCTGCTCAACTGGTAGTCTTTCTACGACTATCCCATAAGAACGTAAAATGCTGCTAAACAGGACATCTTTCTGCATTAATTAACTGAGATCTATTGTTGTAGGACTTCTTTCTGCATTTACTGATTTGTATATTGTTATAATAGAATATTTGATAATATTTAATTTTGTATTGTTACCTAAATTACAAGTATAGGCTTAAGATATATTCTTAATTTTAATATCTCACAGAATTTGTATCCAACCTTATAATACAAATTGAGGTGAAATCTCATCAATGAATTATACTTTAATTCTTTCAATCCTCTCAACAAGTATCAAATCAGGTTCAATCCTATCTCCTGAATCCACAACCAACTCAAATACCAACTGATGTGATCAAGAACATAACGGAAGTAGAAAGATAGTGAACGATGTAATTGAATACAATGCAAGAATCTCAGGGACGCAAACTTGGCGTTGATCGCCAACCCAATGTCATTGAATCTGGTGTAGATAACCACAATCAGCACACTAAAAGTTGATTAATGCGTAATGAATCACACGTACTACTTTAAAATGACTCGATTTGAGATAATAGAAATTTTCAAGAAATTGAACACATAATTTCAAAGAATTTGGAAAAAAAATCCTGAATTGATTAAAATATTTTCTTTTTAAGAATGAATTGTAAAACTATATTTATAGATAGCACGAGGATCCTAGCTCACTTAGGAATAAGTTTTACCTAATGGGTTTACTTACACGTAATCCAATACTAAAAATAACTCATAATAAAATAAAATAATAAAAATACAAAATCGATTTAATTCTCTTGTTCCTTTGCTCCTAGATCTTCAATCAGTATAGAATATTCACTCGACGCTCTCCCTTGAGTTCTTTGAATTTACGTACACACATGCAATGCCCTCTTGAATTTTGTGTGTGTTAATCGCTTTTTTAATTCGCTTTGTACTTGCTCTAGATATTGGTACAATTAGAACTTCCAATGAATTCTCTTTATCAAGCTGGACGCCTGTCAGTGGGTCTTCCTCTTTCTTGACATAAGAACATGATTTAGGTAATCGTTGATCGCCTATGCAAATAGAGTCATTTCGTAGCACTTCCAGCAGCATTTGATGCTCCACCACTTGCACAGCATTTTGTCAAGGAGCATGTGAGATTACATGGCTTTCCCCGTTCAATAGTGACAGATCGTGATCCGTTGTTTGTTAGTCGGTATCGGTACAATACTTCCGTGCACAAATCCACTGGATATTCTCCACTCCACCTGGTTTATGGGCGACCACCTCCCCCTTTGGCTGGTTACACTGCTCATTCTACCGCCTTTGATTCCCTAGATAAGGACTTGCTTGATCGTGGTACTGTTCAGAGGTCAGCAAAACAGAATCTACTAAAGGCAAAAACTCGGACGAAAAACTTAGCTGATCAGCGAAGAAGTGACAAGCAATATACAGTCGGGGACTGGGTGTATGTTAAGCTTCAATCGAATCGTCAATCTACCCTAAGGAACCACCGATCTCACAAACTAGAAAAGAGATACTATGGACCTTATCAGATTCTGGATCGCGTCGGAACTGTTGCTTGCGGACTTTCGTTACCAGAAGAAAGCAAGGTCCATAATGTCTTTCAGGTGTTACTTCTCAAATTCTGTCCTGAGCCAAGGCAAGCTGCAGTTGAACCCTTACCAGAACCACTTCCTTTTGAGTCTGAATCTCTCCAGCCCCTCAGCTTCTATCAAGTCGTTCCGTCACTAAGAACAACAAGAGAATTCTACAGGTTTTAGTCCTGTGGGCTGGGTCTCCAACCACAGAAGCAGCATGGGAAGATTGGATCCCCTTCAGAGCTACTTATCCACACATCAGCCTTGAGGACAAGGCCGTTTCCGAAGGGAAGGGCAATGATCGAGTCCAAGTGAACCAAAATGGAGATGGTGCAAGGAACCGGAGGAAGAAGAAAATACCCCACTACTTGAAAAATTATTTACTGCAACAGGTAGGCTAACTTTGGGAGGCATTGAAATGTCATGACAACATAGTTAATCTTTGTGTTTTGGCTGTTTTAGAAGGTTAGGAGTGTACAAGTGTGTGTTGAGATGGTTATTCTAGACTTGTACTCCTTTGAAAAGGGGACCATACAAATGGAAAAGAGATGTGAAGTTTTCAGCAAAATCTCTTTCTCTTGGTTATCCGCTTTCTCCCAAAAGCAGGACACGTCTTTTTTTGCACCCATCAGTTTGAGTAAATATTGAAGAATTGCAATTCTTAAGGAAAAATGTAAATTATTGTTTCAATATTATAACCTTTTTGCTTGACTTTTCAACGATGATTCAATGGAATCGCAAGTGCCTATGAAAACCTTATTTGTTTTTACTTCTCCTGTTGTTCCTTTCTTTGTCTTGTTACTGTTTTGAGAGATGGAATCGTCACTGCATAGACCAAATTGTGGATTGGACATGATTTCCACTTGGACCTTTCATCACATTTTATTACGTTCATATTTGTCCCTGGATTCTGTGTGTCTGTCAAATTCTCCCATTTTTAATCTTCCCATTTTTTCTTGTCCCCAGCAGGGGATGCCAATTTGGCCCCCCTCACCCTTTCTGCCCCCTCCATTGTATGGTTTCACCTTCAACGTCCTTATCACAGGGGGACATATGGTTGTGAAAGGGATGAAAGAAATGGTTGAACAGTGAAGTTTAGAAGAGGTCAATGCTCCAGGAAATTTCTGGGCAGCAGGTAATTTGCTTGCCCCCTGCCCTGGTTCTGTTATCATCCGCGCCTTCCCTTCCCATCCCATTTTTCACAATCTCATTATTTTGTCCCTTGCCGCGTATCCTAACACGAATTTGACTACGTTATAAATTGAGGTTCTATCCCTTGAACCTTGTGCACGGTTTCGTGCGTACTGCGTATGTTTCTCTCTTCTCTTTGATAAGAGCTCTGTGTTTACCACACCCCAGTATATCCTGCCATTGTTTAACATCTTCTTTCTTTTACATTGCACTCCTGAAGTCCTGGAGCTATCCTAACGTTTACATTATCTGCTTCTGCTGCTGTTGTCCTTGTTTGTCATCTGGTGTGAGAGTGCAACTTGCAGATAGCCGTGATGGAAGAATCCAAAAAAGCCAGTAAGAAGGTTTGTCTTCCCCCTAGAAGGGGTCAAATTAAAATCCATATATTCCGTCACGTTGTCAAGATATTACGAGAAGCAGCTTCAAAGTACCGCGACAACACTCCCCAGGGAGCAAAAAAGGTGGGAGCCAAGAACACTCGCAGGAATGAGGAATCCTGCTGCTTCTCACGTGGAAGAACTGCATCTGAAGAACAATGCTGAAGTTGTCTTCGTGAGGAATATTTGTTGGACACGGTGTGACTTAACATAATTCGCCTTTCTTCGTTCGCTCATGCCATATTAGTCTCTCTTGTTGAGCAGTATCAGCACTTCTCGATGTCGTATTTGCTACGAACCCAAATACATCCAAAATCTTGTAGGGTATGCACCACCGAGTCGCCGCGCGGGCTGAACTTTACAAACAATTTCGTAGAGACTGAGGAGACGTCTTTATTGCCCACGTTTGAGCTAGGTTGGTCATTTTAACTAGGTTGAAACCCAGTGTCTTTTGTTTATTATTATTGTCTCAAACTTCTGTGAGATTTGTCGGTGACAATGCGGTGGTAATGTTCCCCTGTTTATTTTTCCTTAAAAGAATTGGGGAAAAGTTGTGGTGGTAATTGATTGGCATATTCCACAAAATTTACATTATTTCCCAATTCACCAAACAAATATTATCTTTGCCTGCTAGGAGTTGGCTTCTTCAAAAATATGTTTGAGCGCTTGTGAACTTTTAAAAGTATTTAGTAAATTTTTTAATTAAAAAAATTTATAAACTATCAAAATAAAATATTTAAAATTTATAAGTCTTTTGAAAATAAATTAATTTTTTTAAACTTATTTTCAAATATTTTATAAATTACTTCTTTATATATTATAAAAAATACATAAATATTTTGAATCATATTATATTAATGATATATGATTTCTTTTTATTATTGTTACACTAAAAAATTATAATTAACTGTAATTATAAATTTTTACAAAATTTTATAAGATGTCTCTATCCAATCATTTTATTAACTTATTTTGAAAATAAGATATATGAACTTATAAACTCTAAAAATATCTTATAAATTATATGATCTTATAAATTATCTAAAAGAAATTTATTTTTAAGAGTTTATAAGATTATATAATTTATAAAATATTTTTTAGAGCTTAAAAATTTATAAATTTTATTTTAAAAATAAGATAAAAAAAAATGTGTAGTAAGATTATTTTATAAAATTTTATTAAAAAGTATAAATATAGTTGATAATAATTTTTTAGTGTTGTAAAAATGAAAATAATTCAAATATTTCTAATAAAATATAATTTAAAGATATTTATATTATTTTTAATATATAAAATAAATTAACTTATAATATGTTTAAAAATTAACTTGATAATGGTCAATTTACTTTTAAACAACTTATAAGTCTCAATTATCCGATTTCTAAAACTTATAAACTTTTATTTTTAAAAACATATCAAACACTTACAACGATTTTATAAATTCAGCTAAAACGCCCTCTAAACAACGTCCACCTAACAAATGAAATGTCCCAACTCATGACCACAAAGACTATGAAATAATTACAACGACACGAGTGATGAATTTTGTGAGATCTATCAACAGTGAATCCGACCCAAATTATCTCCGTTCTTTGGGACCACCGTCGACCAAACTTGTGTCGCCAAAAAAAGAAGTTACGTTTACCAAACTTGTACCATATTGTCTACGATCAACTACTATGGGCATTAGAAAGAGCAATATCATTTTGAATTAAGGTTTCCACAGAAGGCCCTTTAATCAACCTTGCATAATTGTCTTTGTGTACTTTGAAAGAGTCAAAATTAATCTACAGAACTTCCTCTACGTCAACCATTTTTGTCTTCGTTTCCGCTGTTTGAAAGTAATTTGTGAAGAAATCATCAACCCGTAAAAGGAAAAATAGAAGTAGCTGACACGTTAATGCGCACTGGAGACAAAAGAGGTCTACACTTCCACATTGCAAAATTTGGTGGCAGACACAGTACGGCCGATTGCGGACAATCCAAATTTCAGTGGGGGACGGCGACACGAAATCATAATCAACACCGAATTTGTCTGTCGCATAGCTACGCGCCTACGCCGGCCACGTTTGACACGTGCTTCGCATCGATTTGGTGGTCAGTGATGCAAATGTTACCACGCCTTGTTTCCTTATTCCTGATTGGTTTGCAAGCTAATGCCCAAATTTATTAGCACCCATCCAAATGCCAATGCTGGAAATAGCAGTTATTATAATAATGTAACAAATACGAATTTATTTAATTATGCAACGGATATATGGAACCAAAAATTGACCTCTATAATTTACGCATGAATCTTTACTTGAAATTCATTTTTTTAATAATTTATTTCCTTATTTTTAACATATTTTGTATCTGACTTTTCTCTTAAATTTTCCCGCTTTTCAATTTGTGCCGATATTCTTCATTTCTTATTTCAAATATAATTTAATTTAAATAATATTACTTTTATTATATAAATATAATAAATTATATTAACTTCACTTGCCAGACTTTACCTGGTCTTCTTTCTCCTACTGCTTGATGGGTCTCTTTTCATGTTCCTCTTCTCTAATCTGATATTCAAAACCGCGTACCAGTAGTGTTGTTCTTTACCGCCATATGGGCAGACCCAAAACCCATCGGTACGGCGGTGACTTGGAAAAAGGGTGTTCGTCGGATGAAATCCGAAAATTGAGTATATTAAAATTTTGCTATGTTAAATTGGTATATTGAATATTAAATTGAATTTTTTGGTTTAAATTTGAATTAAAATTAATTCAATCTATTTAATTCGATATTTTGGTTACTGAATTTTCTTTCAAAAAAAATGCAAAAAATGAACAAAAAATAAAATAAAAAGGATGAATAAAAATTTTAAAAAATGACAAAGGTAATAGAAAAGTAAACAATAAAAATATGAATATTAATAAAATGCAAGTCATAGTAAAAACAATAATATTAATAAAAAATTATATTATTAATAGAAAAAATAAAATAAAAATAAAATTTAATATTCGATTTAGTATAATATACTGAACATAAATACCGAAGTCAAACCAAAAATCTAAATTTGAAAATTTATCATAACGAATTTCAAATTAAAATTTCAGTTTGATTTTTAGTATAAATCGAAATTTTGATTTCAATTCAATTCAGTCGATTTATTGAATTGTGCACACCCTACTTGAAATCGTAAAAGACATGGACAATGTGGAATTAAAAAAAAATATGCACACACACAATTTGCTATATCCACAGGCTTATTTTTGTTGTATTCATTAGTGTTGTTGTCCACGACTTTCTCCAATGTAAAAAAGATGTTTTTTATTTTTAGGCCTATTTATTTGTTTAAAAATGAGTGGGAAATAAGGATAAATTTTTAAAAATGTTATTTTTAAGATGAAAAAAAAAAAGAAAACAAACATATCCAAAAAGAATTAGGAAGGGAGGATCTATGAGGATTTTGGCATTTTCTTGAACCCCAAATTAGACCAAATGTCAACCTTGATCTCGCTTAAGTATCACCATAGATGTTGTTGGGGAAACAAACACAAAAGCAACACAAAGATATTAAATATAGTGGCTTGAGTTGTGAAATAATTTGTATTGTTTTTAAAAATTACTTGACAATGGAAATATTTTTCAGAGATTAAATAAACTTTCATCTTTTCAATGACACAAAAATCAACAAATTGTTTAATCCACAAGAAAGAATGAAATAAGGAAAAGAAAGTAAGCAAGGAAGAAGAACATATTTTGAGAAGACAGCTATATGAAAAAGATAGTTAAATAGAAAAAAGGTTAATTGGAAAAGACATATTTTAACGTTAAAAATAAATCAATAAAAATATTTGAAGATTTCTTACTTTTTCAATGTGAGTGATATTTAATTTTAAATACTCAATATTTTTTTCAACAATATCTAGCTAATTCTCTCCATTCATATTCGCATTCAAAACGGGTGAGAACTTGCACTTTTGCCCATTCGCACCTTAAAATGCTCATACACTACTACTTTGGTGGCTGGAGCAACTCCTGAACACAACTCAACCATACATAGGCTCGGAACAGTATTTGGGGGCGCGTGGGCAGGCCCTGCAAACCGTTTTCTATAGTGTGTGTGTATTATAATTTTTAAATAATATAATGGTTTTGTATTTTTAATTAATAAAAAAATTAAAAAATCTTTCTATTTAAAAGAAAAAATAGATAAAATATTTTTATATTTTATAAAAAAATTTTACATAAAAAATTATTGGAGAAAATTCAAGGGTAACCTTGATCATGTATTTTCTGATTGTGATTTCTCTTAGGATAAGCAAAAAGTACCTAATTCGATTTTGGTTTGTTTCATCTCTTTCTTGAGATGTTTTTGGAGTTTCAAATCTTGGCAAATTTTCAAGCCTTCATGTTGGATAATTCCAACAAGTTGGCCATAGGTATAATCATCATAAGGGATGATTTTCTTTTTTTTGATACTGGTGCAGATTTAAACTGCATTAAGTCTGGCATGGTTCCTAGCAAATTTCTTGAAAAATCTTATGAAAAACTTTCAGCCACAAACAATGCAAAATTGTTCTTCTCCCTGCTTTTCCTCTATTTTTCTCTCTTCCTCCTGAATGACGGAGAGCTCCTCCTTAAATAGATGTCTGGAAGGGCCTTTTTGCAGTTGACGGTGGTGTTTCAAGAACAATGTTTGAATCACTAACTGAAACTTTGGAAGATTGTTTTTGAAAACCACTTTTGTTTTGCTGAATATTTTTGACAGAGTATTTTGAAACTACCCCCTCTGGCTCTGATACCAAGGCTCCGTAAGACCGGAAGGGGGACGAGATACCACTCAGATAATCAGCATAGAAAATAATTATAAGGAGGCACTGGACACAGAGTTTGAAGAAGTAGATCTGTGGAACACTGGTTCCATGGTTGTGACTCAAAGGTTGACACAGGTCATCAACTATACCACGACCCTAGGCTATTCATCAGGTTTTACTGCCCTATCACCAGAAAATACATGATCAAGGTTACCCTTGAATTTTCTCCAAACTATCGCCTGGATACCATTGCTCTTTTTGATACTGGTGCAGATTTAAACTGCATTAAGTCTGGCACCCCAAACTAGCCAAAATAGCCAAACAAGCCAAAATAGCCAAACAAGCCTGAAAAACTTTCAGCCGCAAACAATGCAAAATTGTCCATCCAGTCAAAAACTTTTGCAAATATCATTAACAATGATATTTCCCTCAAAACAGCCTTTGTGGTCGTCCAAGATATAAATCCCTTTGGGTATTTGCTTCCTCTGTGAGGAAGTATGGATGTTTGGTAGATAGAGAAGAAGGGTTCTGGAATCCTGTCTATCCTATCTATTACAGGCTTGTTTGGCTATTTTGGCTAGTTTGGGGTGAAGAGAAGAGGGTTATGAGGGTTCTTCTCCCTGCTTTTCCTCTATTTTTCTCTCTTCCTCTTGAATGACGGAGAGCTCCTCCTTAAATAGATGTCTGGAAGGGCCTTTTTGCAAATTTGAAAATTTGAATAGTGACCGCACCCGTGTCTGCACAGTCAAGTGTTTCAAATGCCAGAAATTTGGACACACTGCAAGATATTGCAGGCTTAACAGAAAGATTCATGAATTGAATCTTGGAGATGACATTCTCAACAAACTTTCAAACCTCCTAAGAATTACAAAAAACCTTCTAAAGAGGATTTTTACAAAAAACCTCTTAAGAAAACAAAACCTTCTTAGCCAAAACCGTTTTCCAAATCCCTGAAGGATGTCAAGTGTTTCAAATGCCAGAAATTTGGACACACTGCAAGATATTGCAGACTCAATAGAAAGATTCATGAATTGAATCTTGGAGATGACATTCTCAGCAGACTTGCGTTTTTGCTTGTTAAGAATACTCGTGAGGTCATAAGTATTCTTAGAGATAATAGGCTGAGAAGATGGTTTTGAACTACTTTCACAAGAAGTGAAAGTTTTGAGAAGTTTTTCTGGTAGAAAGCTAGCAATCTGTGTCTGTAACCTTTTCTCCCAAGAAACCAAAAAAGTGGATGTAAGAATCAGTTCCATTCCTCCTGAATGGGAAGGACTTTTCATCCAACAAGCCATAATTATAAGGAAATTGATATGCAGAAAGTACAGAAATTAAAGCAGATAAGTATGAAAGCAGTTATGCAGGCGGCTATGCCGACCATATGTATGAAATGTTTGCCGTATTTAAAGTAGGCAAAGATAGGCAAAATAATATTTGATATATTTGCAGAATATTTGAAGATACAAAGATTGATCAGGTTAAACCTGATACAAACCTTTTGAAGATAAATAAATTTGAAAAAGTTGGCGATGGGAAAATCCCTTTGGGTATTTGCTTCCTCTGTGAGGAAGTATGGATGTTTGGTAGATAGGGAAGAAGGGTTCTGGAATCCTGTCTATCCTATCTATTACAGGCTTGTTTGGCTATTTTGGCTAGTTTGGGGTGAAGAGAAAGGATTACAAGGGTTTACAACCTCTATTGGGTCTTCTTCTCCCTTTTATCTCCCTATTTTCTCTTCCTCTTGAATGTCCGAGAGCTCCTCCTTAAATAGATGTCTGGAAGGGCCGTTTTGCAACTTTGGAAATTTGAACAGTGACCGCACCCGTGTCTGCACAGTAAAAAGTGAACAGTGCTGCTACAGTGACGGTACCTTTTGTCTTCTGCTTTTTGACTAGTGGGGCTTATGGAATCTTTGAACAGTACCTGCATAGTAAAGGACAATAATTTTGCTGCTTTTCTTTTTCTTTTGCAGTCTTTTGCATCTTTTCTTTTTTGCTTTTCTTTTCACTTTCTTTTTCATTTGAATTTTTTTTTTATTATTATTATCCCGAATTTCCAAAGACTTCAAAGTCTGGAATGGCTTCTTCGTCTTCAGTGGAAGATTCGGCATCATCCGGCACTTTGGATGTCCCAACTTCTTCATGTTGAGGAGTGAACTGGGACAGGATTTTTGCAACTTCCTCAGGAGTTTTTGCTGCTGCAATCATAGACTGCATTTTTGGATTTTTGCGTGAGGAAAACTATCCTTCCATCATGTTGTTGATGTTGAAAGCTTCCTCGTCTGTGAAGTCTTCCTCGGCAAGTGTTGGTGTGATGGGGTCCCAAAAGCTTGCTGAGTAAGGAGAAGAATATCTGTCTTGATAGACTTCAAGTTCTTCTGTATACATAGTCTGGAATTGGAAATCCAATTCTGGTATGAATTCAGAGGCATAAATTTTTTGATGGAAATCCTCAGTGATGAGTTTCATGTTGCAGTGGGGAAAGAGATCATCATAGCCATTTAAGGCCATCATTTCAGCTTTCCAATGTTTGTAGGCTTTGGAGAAGGATTTAGGATAGGCTATTTTGAGGGGAAGAAAATCCATTTTTCTGGTATACTTGCCAATCCAGATCCGGTGATAGGCTTGTTGGATGAAAAGTCCTTCCCATTCAGGAGGAATGGAACTGATTCTTACATCCACTTTTTTGGTTTCTTGGGAGAAAAGGTTACAGACACAGATTGCTAGCTTTCTACCAAAATTGTCTGTTTGGTCTGGGTTTGAAAAAATAATTTGGCTGACAAGACCAAGGTCCATCAATTTTGCTGAGGAGAGGATTTCTCCATCAATTTGTAATCCATCAAACTTGTCTTGTTTGATTGATACTTTGAAGATAATCCAGCAGGTGCTGTGTTTGCAGGCATCGGTATTGTCAAATTTGCAAGGGGAAATGTTTAGACAAGGTTTGAAAGAGACTGAAGGTATTACCCTTAGTCCGGAAATTGGCTTTCTGATTTCTTGAAATATTTCAAGAAAAAGGGTTTGTATTTTGGCAAAGGTTTGGGAAAAATCTGAAGAGATTTTTTGTGTGATAAGGTCAACAATATTTTGAGGTAGCCGGTGGGTAATTTCAATGGGTTTGAAGAAGATCCTGGTTTTGCAGAATTCAAAGGCTGTTGGATTATGGAAGAGTGGACGGTTTTGTCCGTGCCAAGTTTTGTAGTGAGAAAAAGCCCGTGGGACCACAACTCGTGCGAAAGGTGCATGAGAAGAGGTCGCTACCATTTCGTGATCCATATCTTGGAAGATAGGCTTAGAAATGGTTGGCGTGCTGTTTGATCCAAATCTGCTGTCTACAGATGACTGGGTCATTTATATAGCATTTTTGGATTGTAGCACTAAGCTTTCATTTTGTCTTTCTAAGTCTGCTATTTTGCTTCGTAATTTTTTGTTCTCTAAAAGCAGACTTCTGTTTGTAATAATATTATTGTTGCTGAAATGCCAAGCAAGGGCATTAAGGGCAACTATTTTTTGTCCTGTTTTTCTAGCATTCCACAGGTTGTCAATCAGAACCTTTTGCTGTGGAATTAAATCATAATCTCTTCCTGTTCAGAATTCAGCACTTGTACCTTTTGGATGAATTTTGAAGGTATATGGGCCAATATCCATGAGGTGTGGATTCCATCGTCTTTGGCTGCTGCTTGGTTCCTCCATTTTCTGCAAAACTTCAGAAAATGAGTTAGTATGGAAAATTTTATAATATTGTTGAAAAACAGAAATTTTTAAATCCACTTTGCCATTTTTCTTTGAAGTGTAAAGAAATGTTTTCAAATGTTTGAAATGATCATTAATGGTTTTTGAGAAAACGAGCACATCATCTATATAGACGATGCAGAATTTTGAATAAGGAGAAAAAATGTCATTCATGACTTTTTGGAATTCAGAAGGAGCATTTTTGAGACCAAAAGGCATTACATTCCACTCAGACTGGCCAAATGGAACAGTAAAAGCCGTTTTGTATCTATCTTTTGGAGAAATCTGAATTTGCCAAAAACCAGATTTCATATCAAATTTTGAAAAGATAAGAGAATCATAAAGTTTTTGAAATAAATCTTTTTTGTTTGGAATCAGATACCGAATCCATTTGAGTGCATTATTGAGAGGCTTGTAATTGATGACGAGTCTTGGGACTCCTCATTCAATTTCAGAGGCCTTATTGACATAGAAGGCTGCACAACTCCATGGGGAGCGTGACTTTGAAATGAGCTTCTGTAGGAATTTGCTTATCAGAAAAGGAGTCTTCATAAGGAAGATCAACAATATGTTGTTTCCTATTCCAAAAAGCATTTGGAAGATCAGCACAAATCTGGTCTTCGATGGATTTTTGAAGATTTTTGATTTGATTTTTGATAAAAGAGGTATTGAGCTGGTTTTGAATTCTTTTGAAAGAAATATTTTTGCGTAAATCCTGGAGTTGAAAATCTTTTGCTTGAACAATATTGTTCAAGGTATTTTTGTAAACAGAAAGAGCTTTTAGAAATCCAAGATTTCTAGTCTTTGGTTTGTCAAGAAAGGAAAATAGAAACTTTTTGTGGTTTATTTTGAAAGAAATGGAATCAGAATTGACTTTGTAAGGAGTTATGATGTTGATAAAGGGTGTACCAAGAATCACTGAATGGTGTATATCTTGGACGACCACAAAGGCTGTTTTGAGGGAAATATCATTGTTAATGATATTTGCAAAAGTTTTTGACTGGATGGACAATTTTGCATTGTTTGCGGATGAAAGTTTTTCATAAGATTTTTCAAGAAATTTGCTAGGAACCATGCCAGACTTAATGCAGTTTAAATCTGCACCAGTATCAAAAAGAGCAATGGTATCCAGGCGATAGTTTGGAGAAAATTCAAGGGTAACCTTGATCATGTATTTTCTGGTTGTGATTTCTCTTAGGATAAAGAGAAATTCATTTGGAGTTTGATGAAGTGTTTGAATATTCGACTCAATAGGATTTTCTTCTTCATTTGAAGAGGATTCTTCCTTTGAATCAATTTTGGAGAGGATGTGCTTAATAGCTTCCTCATCTTGTTTTTGTTTTTGTTTGCGGTTTCGCAAATCTTGCTTAACAATCCCAATCTCCTTTTGGAGGTCTTGGACTGTCGGGTCTTTAGACTTGCGTTTTTGCTTGTTTAGAATACTCGTGAGGTCATAAGTATTCTTAGAGATAATAGGCTGAGAAGATGGTTTTGAACTACTTTCACAGGAAGTGAAAGTTTTGAGAAGTTTTTCAAGACATTCTTTTCTCAACTCAGGACTGTCGACCTGGTTAATAATGTCAAGAATTGTTTGCTGTTCTGAAATTAAAACATGAACTGTAAGTCCATTATCTTCTTTAGAAGAGGTATGAAGATTTGAAGAGGCTTTTGACGAAGTAACTTCATCAATTTGAAGGCATTTGCGGTTTTCTTTTGAAACAGAGGAAAATTCTGTTTCAGAATTTGAAGAATTATCAGGGGTACTGATAAGGAGGTTTGAAAGTTTGCTGAGAATGTCATCTCCAAGATTCAATTCATGAATCTTTCTATTGAGTCTGCAATATCTTGCAGTGTGTCCAAATTTCTGGCATTTGAAACACTTGACATCCTTCAGGGATTTGGAAAACGGTTTTGGCTGAGAAGGTTTTGTTTTCTTAAGAGGTTTTTTATAAAAATCCTCTTTAGAAGGTTTTTTGTAATTCTTCTTAAAGGGTTTTTTGTAACCTTTGGACTTGCCGTGGTCACAATTTCCTTGGCAAGAAGAACCTGATTTTTTGAAAGGATTGATATCGAATTGTTGGCAGAAGAAAGTGCCCAATTCGATTTTGGTTTGTTTCATCTCTTTCTTGAGATGTTTTTGGAGTTTCAAATCTTAGCAAATTTTCAAGCCTTCATGTTGGATAATTCCAACAAGTTGGCCATAGGTATAATCATCATAAGGGATGATTTTCTTTTTGGACGTTTCTTTGATATGGTTCCGAACCTTTTCACCAAGGAGTGTTGGTAATCTGGCAAGGAACTTTTCTTTCCAGAAAGGCTGATTAGAGTCTTCTCGGAGCATGACTCTAGTTAGGAAATCATTTTTGTAGGACTGAAAATGGCTGAGTTTTTTGCAACGAAGGTTTGAAAGTAATTCAGCATTTTTGTCCTTAATATGCGAAGGATCTCCAATAAAATGAAGAGAAATAGTGAGGATCAGAGTGGAGAGGGCATCCTGTTGAGGATTGTCATCTTCATCAAAGATGAGGTTTCCCTCTTCATCTGTTTTATAGGCATTAAGAATCTCATTTTGTTGATCAGGTGAGAGATAGTTGTCCCACCATCCTTTGAGTTGACCAGAAAATCCTGCAATTAGGATTTCTGCAATTGCTTTATCAGAAACATTGTTCTGAGTTCTGTAAGCATTTGCGGCCATGGTCATTTGCTGAAGGGTTGAAAGAATTTGATACTCAGAGAAGTTGTCAATGTTCCATTCATATACTGAAGAAGCATTGAAACGAAACTGAGATATTGGCTTTGCCGGGACAATGTCAGGCATTGGAGTAATAGGCAGATTTGGCAACATATTGATTTGAGGACTTTTGGATTGGTCAGTAGTTTCATCAACTTCTGACTTTTGAGAGAGAGTATTAATAACGGGAGATTTGCTGGTTGACGGTGGTGTTTCAAGAACAACGTTTGAATCACCAGCTGAAACTTTGGAAGATTGTTTGTGAAAACTACTTTTGTTTTCCTGAATATTTTTGACAGAGTCTTTTGAAACTAAATATGGTTTGAAAACTGGATTTTTCAAATCTTTTTTGCTAAGTTGAAAAGGCTGTTTTTTAACATGTTTCTCAATACGATCAAGTTGTTTCCCAATCGTACTAAGATGAATGTTTGAAAAATTGTTTTGAGTGACAATTTTCTTCAAATTGTCATCTCCTGGTGTTTTGAAAGGAGTTGCTTCCACAGTTTTGTTGGAAACAGAAAGTTTGATATTTTGCAAAGGAGGATGATTTGAAGTAATTCTCGCTCCTACAGAGGTTTCCCATTCTGTAGAGTCTGGATTGTTACTTCTCAGAGTAACTGGGTTTAAAGAATTTTTAAAAGGATATTTGATGTCATGATTGGCAGAATAAATCTCAAACCAATCAAAGAAGAAAATATGAATTTTATTTTGGATAATAAAATCATAATATTCTTCCTGAATTTGCTGTTTGGTTTCAGGAAAGGTTTTGAAAAACCAAATTCTTTTTTTCAGAATTTTCTTTTGAATAAAAATCATTTCGAAGAAATTGTTTGTTGACAACAAATTCTTTTTCAAGAACATTGAGTTCATTGGCCATTAGATTTTTTGTTACAGCAGAAAAATCAGGGCTAACTGGCTCAGAATGTTCAGAAGGAGACTTTGGCTGTCTTTGAAAATTTTGCACATAAACAGGTTTTGGAATTTGAGTGCTGTAATCAGCGTTTGCAAAATTTGAAGTTGAAGGAAAATCTTTTGGAAGATCTGAAGTGGAGAATCTAGGTTTTGTTCCTATAACAGAAGGAATTTGGGAGATTCTACCAAGATCTATGGTACTTTTTGAAGATGTTTCAGATCTGGATTCAGATCTGAAGCTGGATGAATCTCTATGAAAAGAGAGTTTGACACGACCATCAGCAAACTGCTGAATGTTTTTAACTTCAGTATTTGGACGAGTAGGCTCGTATGGTTGTACTGGAACAGCATTTTCAAGATCCCATTCATCTGGAAGATTTACATCTTTCCATTGAATAGTTTTGGTGGTTATGGCATTAGATCTAGTCAGATCTGTTTGCAAAAGAAGAGTCTCTCCTCTAGTGGAGGACATCATCTTGATTTTTAAAGCAAAGGCTGAATGCATAACTTTGAAATGTAAGCGATAAATAATTGCTATCGGGATTGATCCTTCAAGCATTTTGTAATTATGAGTTTGGATTTGAAGAACTAAAGATTTGAGAATGTTTTTGTCCTTCAGAGAAATGGTTAAGTTTGGATAACAATCAAAAGAAATAGGACCTCGACACAGGCTAGATTCAATGGAGCTGAGTAAAGAATCAGCGAAATTTGTGAACCTAGTGTCTCGAAGTGTTGCAAGAATTGAAGTGTTTAGACCTTCTCTGGTCAATGGTTTGAATCCAACTTGGACAAGACCTAGATGGATAAATTTGAAACCTTTTTGAGAAAACTTTTGAAGTGTTTTTTGCGAAAGAAGAGGAATGGTTTCAGAACTCTTAGAGATCTGAATATCCCTTTCTTTTAACTTTTAACTTGTCAACGCATTAATTTAAAAAATGTCAATTCAAAACTTGTCAATCGTGTAAGAAACAAGCATTATTGTATCCTGTAACTATGTTGGGCTAGGTTTGTTGTCATTTTTCATCTAAAAAAACCTAATTATTATATTTTTTATTTTTAAACATTTTTTTAAAAAATACAGTTAAAAATATATATAAAAAATAAAAATAAATATACTCTTTATTTTTAAATTTTATTATCCAAAAACATATACTTAATTATTATATTTTTTAAATTATATTTTTTTCTTATTTTTACATAAAAATAAAAATACTTAAAAATATACATTAATATATTTTAATATGATAATAAAATTCTATATATATGCATATAATTGATTTGTCATTTATTATATTTTATCTGTCACGAAACGCCCGCCATTCGAATCCAATCGTCAGAAACAATTACAAATTAAATTAAAACTCCACTTACTCGCTACAGAAAAAAACAGACGGCCAGGAAATGAGAGAAGCACTATCGATCCTCTCGCCCGCTACCGTCCTTCCCCCTTAGCCGCCACTCCCTGTCAACACCGCCGCCGTCACCGCCACTCCTCGTCAACCGCCACTAACACCCCTCGCAAACTTAATCCCAAGTTGTTAAAGAAAAAAAATCAATGTATGTTTAGACGATTAGAAATCGTCCCATAAACGAAGAAAAACGATTAAATGTAACGGTCTTCTTTTCTTATTTTCTTCTTCCTGTTGCTACAGTAAAAGAATGTGTATATATATATACAGCAAAATACGACTTTGGGAATGTAAACCCGACTTTAGAAAAGTAAACATGACTTTGGGAATGAATAAAATTGGCAACGGTTACGACTTTCAACACCCCCCCTCAAGATGGAGGTGATAAATTGATCACTCCCATCTTGTCGAGGTAATTCTTCATTACTCTTGCTGGTAAGGACTTCGTGAATATGTCTGCCACCTGAGATTGGCTTCCAACATGTTTAGTCTCAATCCTTTGAGCTTGAACTAAATCTCGTACAAGGTGACAATCTAGCTCAATGTGCTTGGTTCTTTCATGGAAAACAGGATTAGAGGCGATATGTAGCACTGCTTGACTATCGCAATAGACTTTTACGGGATCATTATGATGTACCTGCAAGGCCTCCAAAACAAATTTAATCCAAATTAGTTCAGTGCAAAGTGTGGCAATGGACCTGTATTCCGTCTCCGCAGAAGATTTTGAGATCAATGACTATTTCTTGGATCTCCAAGAGATCAAGGATTTACTGAACATAACGCAATAACCTGTTACAGATCTTCGCGTGTCAGGGCATGAACCCCAATCTGCATCACAAAAGCCTGTTAGTTGAAAATCAGAGTCTGCGAACAAGTGAATACCTTGTCCCGTTGTCAGTTTCAAGTATCGTAGGACTTTGTAGGCAGCTTTTAGATATATATCAGTAGGAGCTTCCATGAATTGACTTAATGTATGCACTGGGAAAGCGATATCAGGTCTAGTAATCATTAGGTATAATAATCTTCCAATTAACTTTCGATACACAGAGGGATCAGGTATGAGTTCTCCATCATATTTGCTTAACTTAATGTTTTGTTCCATTGGAACTTTAGATGTTTTACAATGTGTCATTTCACAATCAGCTAGTATGTCTAGGATGTAATTCCTTTGCGATAGATGTATTCCTTCCTGAGTTTTAATCAATTCAATTCCTAAAAAATACGATAGATTCCCAATATCCTTTATTTTGAAGACATCATCCAGGTAAGTTTTTAATTTCTTAATAACAGTAAAATTATTCCCAGTAACAATAATGTCATCAACATAGACCACAATAGCAGTAAAAAAGTTTGATTTGTCCATTGTAAAAAGACTATAATCAGCCTTACTTTGATCACCGCAGCATAAAAGGTTTGGTTCCATTGTCTAGAGGCTTGTTTGAGTCCATAAATACTTTTGTTCAATTTACAAACTTGATGTTTTCTTCCGTTGTTGTACCCTGGAGGCTTTATCATGTAGATATCTTTTTTTAAGTTTCTGTACAAGAATGCATTGTTTACATCTAATTGTTCTAAATACCAATCCATCTTAACAGCAATTGCCAATATTATTTGAATTGTGGTGATTTTGGCTACAGGAGAAAAGGTCTCTTGATAATCCAACCCATATTCTTGGGTGTATCCTTTTGCCACCAATCTAGCTTTAAATCTGTCAATGGATCCATCCGGTTTGTTTTTAATTTTATAAACATACTTACATCCTATAGCTTTCTTTCCTGGCGGTAAATCAATAATAGTCCAAGTCTTATTTTCCTCTAAGGCTTTTAGTTCTTCGTTCATGGCTTCACACCATTCCGAGACTTGGGAAGCTTCATTGTAATTGTTTGGCTCTTGAATAATTTTATTCCCAAAATTAGAGTCAGAAACTTGTTGGCAATAATAATCATTTAGATATTTGGGTAGATTTTTCTTCCTAGTTAACCTTTTTTGGTTCTGGTGAAGTTTCTCTAAGTGATGTGTCACTTGTCAATTCACCTTGTTTATCGTGGGTTCTGCTTTTGCAGGTGATAGATTCGATTTGTTGTGATTTTCTGGAGTGGGGAATGAGGTGATTTCATCTTCACGAATGGTTTCTGATGTTGGAGGCGTGTTCTCATAGCCTTTAAAAGAAGTTGTGTTATTAGAATCGAGATTTTTGTTGATCTCCTCATAAGGAAAGATATCTTCATAGAATATTACATTTCTTGACATAATTATTTGATTGGTTTCTAGTTCGAGCAACTTGTAGCCTTTTATGCCAAGGGATATCCCAAGAAAATGCACCTTTTTGCTCTAGGATCAAATTTGTTTCTTCCTTCCTTGAGCGTGGCGCAAAAGCATAAGTAACCAAAAACTTTCATGTGATCATAGGAGGGTTTGGTTTGGAAGAGAATTTCAAAAGGAGTTTTTGTTGTTAAGGACAGGAGTAGGTAACTTATTGATAATGTAGGCAGCAATCAATATGCACTCACTCCAGCACTCAATGGGCAAATGCAATTGGAATTTCAATGCCCTAGCTACATTGAGTAGGTGTTGATGTTTTTTTTCAACAATTTCATTTTGTTGTGGGGTCTGAACACAAGATTTTTGATGAATAATTCCATTTTGTTGACAGAAAAGGTTAAGGTTGAATTCAATACCGTGATCAATTCTGATCATTTTAATGTTGCAACAAAATTGATTAAGAATCATTTTATAAAAGTTTTCAAAAATGCTAGGAACTTCGGTTTTGTATTTTAAAATGTAGACCCAAGTGCATTTAGAAAAATCATCGACTATGGTTAGGAAATATCTGCTGCCATGATGCGAGACTTCACTGTAAGGCCCCTATAGGTCACAGTGCACTAACTCAAAAAGCTTGCCAACTCCTGAACACAACTCAACCATACATAGGCAAAGAGTTGTGTTCCGAACAGTATTTGGGGGCGCGTGACCTACATAGGCAACCATAATAAATCATGACTGTGTCTGCTCTTTGCTTCAGGCTTGCCAACTCTTTTCTCAATTGAAAGATATGAGTGGCATTGTGTTGAGATAGTTGACTGTGCAACTCATCCCACAGTTCTCTTGCATTGTCAACAAACATCAGACTGGCTTTGATGGAATGTGATATTGAATTTAATAACCATGATATGACCATGTCATTACATCTTTCCCACAGATCATATGCAGGGTCAACAACTGAACTTGGTTTGGGAATTTGACCTGTGATGAATCCCAATTTATTCTTGGCTCGGATAGCCCGATTAACATTCCTTAACCAGCAAACATAATTTTCAGTGGTCAGTGTATCAGTCACCAGTGTCCTCATGGGACTGTCATTGCTTTCAATCCTATAAGGATTCAAAGGATCCATAGGATTGAATGGAATATCTGTCGTGGGACCAGACATTGATCCATCTGATCTCGAAGTGGATGTGACGTCCTGCATCAGGAATAAAGTGTAGAAAACCCAGAAACTATACCGAACGATCGGCCTGATGCCTGATGGCTAGAAAACAAACAGTCAATAAGAGATATAAAGGTTAAACAATGGACCGATAACCGAAGCCAACAATCTGCCGAGACAAAGTGACGGACAGGAACACCGCCGAACAGAAAAGGAACCGATTACACGATAAGTCAGAGGTCTAAGCCTCGACAATGAGCGTGAACGAACGATCCAACAAGAATCGACGCTGAAACCCAAAATAACGAAATCTGCCAAAACTTTGTCAAAAGAAAGGAACACCGAAACCTGGCTCTGATACTATGTTAAAGAAAAAAAATCAATGTATGTTTACACAGACGATTAGAAATCGTCCCAGAAATGAAGAAAAACGATTGAATGTAACGGCCTTCTTTTCTTATTTTCTTCTTCCTGTTGCCATAGTAAAAGAACGTGTATATATATACACAGCAAAACACAACTTTGAGAATGTAAACACGACTTTGGAAAAATAAACATAACTTTGGGAATGAATAAAATTGGCAACGGTCACGACTTTGGGAATGTAAACACGATTTTGAGAATGAATAATTTGGGAATGTAAACACAATTTTGGGAAAATAAACACGACTTTGGGAATGAATAAAATTGGCACCGATCACGACTTTCAACACAAGTCTAAACCCAAATTAGCCACTTCTCCGCTTCTTTCCCACTATCAGTGTGACGATCGCCAAAGCCTGAGGTGTTACACCGAGCTGGCCTCAAAGCTCGCGGAGGATGGGAGGTTTGAAGATTTTCTGATGATCGTGGAAAGCCTGGTGGCTGCGGGGGTGGAGCCGTCGGAATTTTTGGGATCGCTAAATGGCAAAAATGTCGCAAGTGGTCTTGCGAGGGCACTTGGCGAAGGGAAGTTCGATTATGTTGTTAAGACGCTATTACATGGAGTTCAGAAGTTCGGGACCGAGCCGTCGCAGCTGTTTGATGTAAATGCCTTGGAGTCACTGAGAAGAGGGTGTCGTAGGTTAGTGAAAAGTGGTGAAGTGGAGCGGGCTGTAAGCCGGATGGAAACGCTTGCTGGTAAAATCCGATAGTGATGAGCGTGTATGGACTACATCAACCTTAATATCAACCCTCCATGATTTACGATTGATCTTAGATAAACATTAATTTACCGAAATTATCTAGATCGTGATTATTCGCATATTGAAATCAGCGAATCAATTAATTAGCTTGGCTTGTTGGTGTAGGTGTTCAAACCGAAAATTTCTAAGTACAAAAATTATAGAACCAGTTGTCCAAAACTACACATTATATATTGCTTTCGTATTTGGCCGAAATGATTAATTATAAATAATATGCCAAGCACCTACACAAATAAACTATTCGATTTGTTATCAACAGTCAGCTCTAAATAGTATGTGCTAAATTTCACGTGTCTAAAAAAGTATGAAGATTCAAAATTTTCAGCTATTTGAAACTCACAATTTCTTAATATTACTGTTCACAAGCCTTCTGGAAACGCTAAAAGAGATTAAATGTCTTTTGGCATTGTTTATGTTAATAATAGGTCTGTTTTAGCTATGCAGTTTTCCGCTCTTCAGTCATGATTAATGTTCTGTAGAAGTGGGAGGCGATTTAAGTAAGTAACAGAACAAACATTTTGAATTTCAATTAAAAATGGTTTTGTCAACTGTCAATGTGATTTGAGTTCAAATAATTTGATCAGATAGGAGGAAGATGTTCAAAACTGAGGTCTGAGGTATGCATGTTTCTCTGATTTAGGATTTCAATTTCCAATAGAAGAACTGGTGAAGCCATCCGATGTCATAAATCTTTGTATCAGCAAGAGGGATCCTACAACGGCCATAAGGTTTCTTTTCACTATTTGTTTCGAATAATTGCTATTTTTAAAATAAGGACTTTCTGAGGTTAATAAGATTAATATATGATCATAATAGTTGAAATTGCTAGTCTTAGGAAGGTAAGATAGAAATCAGAAATTGATGATTTTAGTGCCGTACGTGGAGGTCAACTTTTTTGTTTGCCTTTTAATCATATTGTAATCCATGCCATCTGGATGTGCCTATGACTCATTCTTGCTCTACTTCGTTGTTAGACAATAATATCAAATATTGCAAAATACTTTGGAAATAAATATTTTCCAACATTCGTAATTCTGTTTTAGTTTTTCTTTGTGTTCTGTTTTTAATCAGTTCTAGCTGTATTTTCTTGTCTGTGCCTGCAAATCTTCTCTATGTGGAAACGGGATGCCTCATTTTCAATTCTGACAATGTTGATTTAGTTTCAGGGGCTTTTTGTGAATATAGCTGAAACTTGGCTAAAATTGACTTATCTGGGGGTGGGCATGGGTAAGTATAATTTAAATAGCATTATCTCTTCATTAGAGCGCCTAATTAAACCTTAATGCGCTTTTGCAGGTGTGCACAAATTTTTCATCATGTGGAAATTCTATTTTGTCACATAATTCTTGAATTTGGAAAGAAAAGGGACTTGGTGTCTGCTCTGACAGCATTTGAAGCATCCAAGCAAAAATTAAGTTCCCCTAATATGCATTTGTGCCGCACCATTATAGATGTATGTGGCCTTGGTGGGGACTACTTGAAGTTGAGGGCCATTTATGAGGTATTTGTGCCTGCTGTCTGAGCATATAATATTTGGTTGTGTTGATCTATCCCCATTTTCATCTTGCTGACACATGCAATTGATGTAAAACTGGACTGTCAGGTTATCAACTTACAATGAAAAGGATGAATAACATGTGAAATGGTAGATATTTTGTATCTTCATGAGGTACAACCTTCAATTTGTTTATACCTTTCTGAATCCCACTTGAAAATCCGCTTGCTAAATATCTGAAAAGGCTTGGCCTAGACATTTGGTTGCAAATGTTTATCCTTTATTTTTGTTGTTAAGTTGTGTTGAAGGATGTTAGCTGTGTATTATTTTCAATTTTGTGACATCATAAAATTATGTTTTTCTCTTCTGACCTTCGTTCAGGCATTTCTGAATGTCTGGAAACCCATAGGTCTGTTTCTGACAGAATCCTGTTTTTTTATGCTTCTATGGCTTCTTTCAAACCGTAGAGGAGTTATTTTATTCCTTTTGTTTCATTAAACTTTATGAGAAAGATGGAACGAATTTCATTTTGTTTTCTGGAAACCATGCCATTTCTATTGTTGTGATGAATTTTTGTTGTATCAAAAACAAATTGTCCAATTGAAAAATTTGTGCGAGACACTGAAACAATTTTGTGTTTTTACTGGGATTTGCACTTGACCAGTTTATTTAGTGATGTCTTATAATTATCAAAGGAGCATTCTGGATTGAATTGCTCGTACATAGATCCTTAGTACTATTTAATGAGTGCTTATGAATGACTCCTATTCCTGCAGGAGTTACTAGCTGGAAATGTCACCCCTAACACGCATGTTTTGAAGAGTCTTATGAACGTAAATGCTTATGATCTAGATTACACACTGGATATTTACAAGAAAATGGAAGTAAGTTCTTTCTCTGCCATTATTTTTGCTCCCACATCTTTGTTGTGTGCACATGAATGTGCTTACGCATGCATTTGCGCCTCTCTTTCCAATATCCACACTCAAGGTCTATAGGATTTCAACCTCCTTTCTCCCATTATTTCTTGTTTATCTTCTTCTTTAGCTTGAGATGTTATACTGGCATATTCATTTGGGTTGGTGCTGTCTCCAGAAACTCGGTGTGACAGCTGATGTTACATCTCACAACATTCTTTTGAAATCATGCTGTCTGGCTTCAAAAGTTGAACTTGCTCAAGATATATATAGGGAGATGCAGAGGTTGGAGTCCGAAGGAGCATTGAAATTGGATGTCTTCACATACAGCACAATGATTAAGGTTTAATTTCGTCTTGGACTTTTAGCTATTGCACATGGCTAGGTTATGTACTAGTAAATTAACTTTTAACAATGACGGGGAGTAAATACAGATTCTTGCTCTTCAAAGACTGATTTCATGTGAAAAGAGAGGTATGTTTTGGAAGATTTCTTGTTGGTTTAATTTCTAGTTTTTGTCGAGGCGAATCTTGGCAAGAACTAGTTCGGCTTGTTTCCTTTCGTATAGGAATCTCTCTGCTGATTGAAGAATTCAACCTGAGGTTCTACTTAAGAAGGCAACTTCTATGCTCTCTTACTGTGCCATGTGGGTTCTGAAGCGAGCTTACATTGTTTTCAAGCGACATAATTGCTCTATGTACAGTGAAAAGTAGGGTGTAAATTATTATATTTTGTTAAACTTATTTTCTTCTCATCTTATATGATCTCCTGTCTCGTATACATCGTGTTTCCTCTGGTTTCCTAAGAAGCAACCATGAAGACACTAGTCGCGAAATTACAAACATTTTTTCTTCTGTCTTTGGGTGGACTGGGGTTGTAAGGTGGAACAGACATAATGTGGCATTGAATGATGAATCTTTTGCGTGCACGATTGTGGTGTGGCTTGTTATGAAGAAAAATTGTGATGGAAGTGCTCGGCAAAGACTTCAGCAGATGAACAAGAGTGTGTCGAAGTCAGAAGAAAGACAGAGTCGCACGTGTTTGGACCAAACCCACCATTAAATTCAACCCCAAACTGTTAATTTCCTGTTCTAGTGCCGCAACTCTTGCTAATTTACAAATGCAATGACATAGTTAATGTTGAACATGTATTCACGGGTCATGTTGTTTCTTGTTTGATGTGTGTTGCAGCTGAGCCCCCCATCCAGTTCGTTTTCATGCCAAGAAAAATTAAAAATCGGGTGTGTCCATTCATTGCACGCAAAGAACTTTGACGGCAAAACGATGTCAGTTTGAATAATACGTTTGATTGGATTTATTTGATAAAAATTCTTTCGCACAAAACAATGACTAGAGGGAGTTTATAAATTTTATTTTAAAAATAAGTTTATCTATATAAATTATTTTTTTAATTGGAATTGATTATAAAGATATTTATGTTAATATTAATTTATAAAATATATTATAAAAACAAGTTAAAAATAGACAACTTATTTCTATTCTGAAAATTTGTGAACTTCTTTTTTAAAAAAATTATCAAAATACTTGTAAAAAACTTCCAAACTACAACCTCGCCCAAACACGCGCAGAAGGTCTTAATAATATGAAAGGAACACAAGGAAATGGAGAAGCGTACGAGTGTTATTATTTATTAGATCGTGACTTGGATCTCGGGAAAACGCCTACCAACGACGTCCGATCAACGCTTTCTTTACATTTATTCTTCTTATTTCTTTATTAAGGAAAGATTAAAAAGTCCACAACTCCACGTTTGGCAATTGACAATGTGCATGCATCCCTATTTACGTACTTTACCTTGGGAGGCACGTTGTGGTTGCTTATTTTCTTTGCTTTGTCGGGAACGAGGACTAATTGACTAATACAAGCCATTGATGAACAGACATCGAAGGGACAGACCCATTTCCGATGTGCTGTCTTAATAATTGGAGTAAAATTTGGGAAAAACGAACCGATCACATGGGCCGAGCCCATATTTTTGCACATACTGCAGCAATGTTGGATTTGTAAAAACAGCCCAAATACAATGACATAAAATTTAATTGCGGAAAGCGTCCATGAGAAAGTGTGCTGACTGTGCTTTGCTAGTGACGAGATGGTTTTAGCTACGTTTTGGAACTCCATTGTCAAAACGATTCATCAAAATCTACGTTATTAAACATATTTTTTAATAAAATTTTCATCAAAGTGGAATAAGTTTAAAATTTTATTTAGTTATGTCTTGCCTGTATCTAGTTGTGATACCCTACAATTAGTTGGGGATCTGTAATCTCTATTATCTGGTGATTATTATTGCTATTCTCAATGGAGATGTATGTTCTTCTCAACTAATAGTCTAATACTTGTAAAACTATCGAAAAAGAAAGAAATAATAGTCCTGTTCAAAAGTTGAGGTTTCTGCTCACTGAATTGCTCTCAATTTTTCCGCTCCGGATGAAGCTTGGCAGTGAAGTAGTATGTCATGGGCCTCTCAGGTTATGAGTCATGATTCCTGTGGATCTTACTAATAACTACCTGTATAATCTTAGCAATTTCTACTGTAAAATTTATGTAAATTGGGAAAAGGAAGTGGCTGATATTTTTTACGAAGGCTTTCGTTCAGCAACCTTTCAACAGGACATGCAAGCCTTCTGTATTAACATGGATTATTAAGTGATTTTTATTGCATAAGGGACACCCTCGTTGTGCGCCCATATTTTGCTTACTCTTGTCCCTACCCCGATCCCACACCTCCATTCCCCACCCCACAATATTTGCTTAATGTTGTACCTGTGCATTAGAGTTTGAATATCATCACTGTAATGATTGTCATGATATTGCACTCCAAATGGGAGTGTTTTACAGTAAAAATATGTTGTCCATTTAGCATTGTTTTTCAAAAGCATGGATGGGTCGCATCTTGAGCAATACAAATATTTGACGATATCGTTGATTTGCCAGAAACATGTAAGATGATGGACATATTTTTAGAAAAAGAAAAAATGGTTTCAACTGGTTCTTGTTCTTGTGCCTTTCTGACCCATGAGACTCTGAAGCTTCTATGAGCTAGAATCTGTTAGTACAAGGGGAAGACAGGTGAACTGATTTTTATTCATTGGTAACAGTTTCATCTCAATACACAGTCAAGACAACAAAACTAAGTTTCTATCTTCATTGTGCAATACCATTTTCATATTAGTAGCATGGTCATGTGTAGGTACTTGATCCAATGCATAGTGAAGTTGAAGTTGGATGTTTCAGATTGCAGAATGATTTCTGTAGCTTGGGAGAAGAGTATCTTCTGGGTGGGCATCCTTTCTTCTTTTCAGTTCTGATTATCTGTTACAAAGAATAAGTATCTTGTGCTACCCTGCCCCACAACTAATCCAAAAAATTGTTGTATTGAATACATAGGCGTTGAATTTGCTGAAAGTATTACAAATCCTGATTATGGTTCAAGTGAAGGCTTGCAGATGTCAGTTTCAGACAGTCCAATTCTAGCATCTAGCAGTGGTGCTGATGCTCCTTGTAAAACAGACCCATTCGGGATAACAGGAGTATCAAAATGCCAGAGTGACCACCCTAACGGTGACGGTTCTGAATTTGGTGACATTTCTAATTTTTGCCGTGAGTCTGAAACATTGGCTGAAGAGAAGCCTTTGAAATCACCTACATCATATACTTTACAGGATATTGGCAAGTTTCATGAAATTTCAAGCTGTTCTTTTCAAGATATATTATCTGATGAGAATGATACAAGCCTTTCTCCGGCAGTTGAGATGTGCTGTTCAAAGAATTTGGACTGACAGGCCAAAATATTGGTACAAATAGATTGCCCGAGCGGGATGAGAATGATGTAAGCTTTTACCCAGCAGATAAGATGTTACACAGTCCTACGAACGAGAAAAATGATGAATTTGGGCTTAGATGCCAAAATAGTGGCACAGACAGATTGCAGGAGCAGGATGCATTTGCAACTATGACGGCTCATACTAACTGCAATGACACCTTTCCTATGCAAAAGAGGTCTCGTAAGCCCACACAGAGGTACATTGATGAACTAGCAGATCCCATCTCAAGACATTCTAAGAAAAGGCGGGAGATTTCTTCTTCAACACCCAAGGATAAGTCTTTAGGAGTTAAAGATCATAAGAAATGTCATATGGTATCTAGAGCAATGAGATTACCGGCTGAAGAGTCTTCTGTGAAAGCTATTCAAGTGCCACTGGGTTCTTTAGTGCGTAAATAATGTCCAGGGAGTCCTGCATATGAAATGGTGAGTTTTAGAGTATGATATCTTCTCTTCATTGCCTAATTATATTGTTTTAGGGACCCTTCGCCTTCCTGCCTCCCCCCCTCTCCCCCCCCTTCCACTTGTTGCATGTATGCGTACATTTGTGTGGTTGATTTGTGAGAGGTTTGCTTGCAATTTACTCCTGAGGTCCAAATGGATCTATGTTTTAATTTGTTGATTTTACAGTCTTGGCATGGGTTGGTGTCTCGGTTTTAAGTCTCGATCTTTGCCTTATTCGTGCTACCTCTATTTTTCCAGTTTAAAAGGGAAAAGAAAGCAGAACTCCTAAGTAATTAAGTTGGTGGTTGACGTAAACAGGTGCGTAATTCCAGATAGTGGAAATTTGATGACCGAGTCAAAAGACTTCTTAATCCAGAGACTGATATGAAACGTGACAAACGTAGCAGATCTGTTCATTTAAAGAAAATGGATGGCAGTGTGCAGGCTGCAAGTCTGAAGAAAAGGGAGGACAATGTTACTGCTCCTTATTTAAAGAGAAGGGTTAGCTATGTTACAGCACCGCGTTCAAAGAGAGGGGATTACCATCACAGAGCCCCAAGTCAGAAGAAAAGGGACGACTGCATCCTTGCAGTAAGTCCGAATGAAGGGGATAAGTGTCTCGCAGCACTTCGTCAGAGGGAAAGAGATGAGTTTGTCACTGAAGAGAGCTTTGAAGAAGTTAGTGGTCGGAGGAAGCATCACAGATTGTGGACTATTGCGGAAGTTAGAAAATTAACTGATGGTGTTGCCAAATATGGCGTTGGAAGATGGAGTCGGATAAAGAAGCTGTTCTCTTCTGCGTCTGCCCATCGTACATCTGTAGATCTCAAGGTGACTGTCTTCCTTTCATTTATGCTGTGGAATGCACTTTCTGGCCATTTCATGTGGACAATCCAACACCATTTGTATATATATACCTATGCCATTAAGGCAATGCAGGGAGAGAAGAAACGGAATCTGGCATGGCGTCCTCTGCCAAAGTCCATCCTACGCCGTGTTTGTGAGTTGGCTGCCATGCACCCCTATCCTAAAGGTCCCAAGCCCAAGATTACACGTCTTCGTCGCGATTCTCCGGATAGAAATACAGACATGACATTGTGTGACTATAGAAGGATCCTACGAAGTATACATGGCTAGCCGACTTACTACATTTTTCCGACTTCCGTTGCAATCCTACCGTCCATCATGCCTCAAAAGTAGGGGTTTTGAAACTTCTTGGATAGTTCTTTGATGGGTGTCAGCATGCTTCCGGTAACAGAATGCATTTTGCTGGATATTCAGGTCTTTAGCAATATTCGTGTCCTGTGACTGTTAAAACCTGGTCAATATTATCCCTTCCTGTAATCAAATTTGTTGTTCACTGTAAGATGGTAAGATGTATCTGGAAAACTTAGGTATTTCATGCACGTCAGAAGGGCATTAAGGTTCACTGCTTTCTGCCGTTCCCAGATGGGCTTCCTCCTGAAATATGATCCAATCAAATGTCTGAAAAATTGATATTTTGGAATAGAGGAGGGTTGGAAAAGTGGAAATCTATTTGGTTATATGCATGCTGGAAATAGCAGTTATTATAATAATGAAACAAATACGAATTTATTTAATTATGCAACGGATATATGGAACCAAAAATTTACCTCTATAATTTACGCATGAATCTTTACTTGAAATTCATTTTTTTAATAATTTATTTCTTTATTTTAAACATATTTTGTATCTGAATTTTCTCTTAAATTTCTCGCTTTTCAATTTGTGCCGATCTACTTCATTTCTTATTTCAAATGGAATTTCATTTAAACAATATTATTTTTATTATATAAATATAATAAATTTATAATTTAGAAATAATTTCAAATGCGTCAATTTTAATATATATAATGATTGTTGATAGAATTCGAAATATATTAACTTCACTTGCCAGACTTTATCTGGTTGTCTCTCTCCTTGTGCTTGATGGGTCTCCTTTCATGTGTTCCTCTTCTTTAATCTGACATTCAAAACCGCGGACCAGCAATGTTGTTCTTTACCGCCATATGTGCAGACCCAAAACCCATCGGTACGGCGGTATCTTGGAAATAGGGTGTTCGTCGGATGAAATCCGAAAATTGAGTGTATTAAAATTTTGCTGTGTTGAATTGGTACGTCGAATATTGAATTGAATTTTTTGATTTAAATTTGTATTAAAATTAATTCAATCGATTCAATTAAATGTTTTGATTCAATTAAATATTGAATTAAATTTTTTGATTCAATTTGTATTAAATGTTTTATTATTCTGACTCCCAAATTCATGTATCTACATATAGAATTTAAATCCATAACACCTGCAATGAAATACTGGGCATTTGACTATGCAGGTGGCACAAATATAATTTGGAGTAGGGATAGCAATGGATGAAGGTGGGTAGAGATGTTTCCTCTATCTATTGTCTCGTGGTTAAAAATCTTCTCACCCCCACATCCCTCGCCACCACTATGCTTATATTGTTTCATCCCTTACCTCATTTTTCTTGTAGGTGCTCTCATTGATGCTTGTTAAAAAAATAATTTTTAAAAACAATAATTTAATTATATTCATTTTCATATAAGTAAAAATCTGATTTATTCAATAACCTTATAAAAATAGTAAACATAATATATTTGTCACTTTAGCATATTTAAAATAATTTTAAAGAACGATACATTTGTAATATTAGTATCTTTAACGTAACAAAATTTATTTATTTTTACAAAAAAACACAATAACAAAAGAGATTTTTCACATTAAATTTTACATTAAAATAAAAGAATCAACGTGGACCCGACAACAGTGATATATATTTGTATTTGTGTGTGTGTATCACACAATGATGAGTGAGTATAACAGAAATAAACATCTTTTATTCAATCTATATATTTAATTTTCAAAATGATAAATGTAAAAAATTGAAGGATAATAAATCATTAATTGTTTTAAAGTTGTATAAATTAGAAATAAGGATTAAAACGTTTATCCAATTAGTATATCACAAAAATAAAGAAAATTAGGTAAAAATTAGATTGGAAGAAAGAGTATTGTAATGAATTTGGTTTTGTCTTACTTTATAATTTTTTATTGTAAAGAAAAATATTAATTTTTGTGATAAAATTTATATTTTATCAAATTTAAATACACATACTGTTATAAATAACTCTTTTAAAATTTTTTATTTCAATTTTCATGGAATGAGCAAACTAATTATAAATATTTTTTATTTTTATTGAATTGTTAAATTTTAATTTTATATTTAAAACTTATCATTTAGTATATTAATAAATAGACTTAAATTTATTTTGTAAATAATTTAATATTATTATGTGTATATATAAAATTATATAGAATATGAAAAGGTCGATTTTTTTTAAAACAGTTGAACTGATTAAATCAATGATCCAATAACCCGATGAATTATTTTATTTAATAATCAGTTCGATTTTAAAAACATTATTTTAAAGTGTGAGAAAAATTATTCTCCCAACCCTTGCTTTCGTCCCTTTTTGGCTTACTGCATCCAACCCTTGACTCATTTCTTCTTCCACGAGACGTGTGGTCTAGGATAAAGGTGAGATCGAGTCGAATAGAGTTCGAATAGTGGTATACTTGAACTCGATTCGACAACGTAACGGTGGAGCTCAAGCTTGAGACTGGATCGAGCAGCTCGAGCTCGAGACTGGATCGAGCTCTCAAGCTCGAGTAGGTAAAGTTAATTAATCGAAAATGTATTTATAAAATAACAAATGTCCAAAATGCCACGGGATGAAAACTTATTTACAAAATTGCCATCGAGTCGAGTTACTCGAAACTCGTTGAGTCGACACAGAGTTAACTCGAGCTCGACTCGATAAGTCACTCGAGTAATTCGAGCTCGGCTCGAGCTCAACAATGTTCGAACTCGAACCAAGTTTTGAGTCGAGCTACTCGACGAGTTGAGTCGAGTAGCTCGACTAACTCACAGTCCTAGTCTGGAAGAACACTACATTACTTTTCCAACGCCATCCCTAACTTGAGATAAAGAGGTGGTTAACTAAGTTTATCATTAAGGACTTATCATTAGATTATATAACTTATCTAATGATTGTGAAGCTTATAAATTGATTGCTTTGATTTTAAAAATAAATTGATTAGATAAAACAATAGTAAATTTATTTTATAATATTTTTCAAAAATAAACTCAAAATCATTAAAGAAATGTAATTTTGAATACTTATGTAATTTTAAACATATCAAACAAAATAAATTATAAAGTATTTTAAAATAAGTTGAGGAGAGAATTTATCATTGTTTTATCAAAAGTTTCACCCTTTTGAACTTGTAAGCCGACTAAGGAGTCACAATTCACAATACAAAATCAAGAATGAACAAAATATAATTTTATAAAATATAATAATTCACCACAAAATATGATTTTATAAAATATAATAATTCACCAAATTGCGGATAACTTTTAACTTGTCAGCGCATTAATTCAAAAAATGTCACTTCAAAACTTGTTAATCGTGTAAGAAACAAACATTATTGTATCCTATAACTATGTTTGGCTAGGTTTGTTGTCATTTTTCATCTAAAAAAACATAATTATTATATTTTTTATTTTTGAATATATATTTTTTAAAATACAACTAAAAATATATATCAAAAAATAAAAATAAATATACTCTTTATTTTTAAATTTTACTGTCCAAAAATATGTACTTAATTATTATATTCTTTAAATTATAATTTTTTCTCTTATTTTTACACAAGAATAAAAATACTTCAAAATATACATTAATATATTTTAATATGATAATAAAATTCTATATATATGCATATAATTGATTTGTCATTTATTATATTTTATCTGTCACGAAACGCCCGCCATTCGAAGCTAATCCTCCAAAACAATTAAAAATTAAATTAAAACTCCACTTACTGGCTACATAAAAAAACGGTTGGCCAGGGAATGAGAGACGGTTGGCCAGGAAATGAGAGACGCACTATCGATCCTCTCCCCCGCCACCGTCCTCCCTCCCTCAGCCGCCACTCCCTGTCAACACCGCCGCCGTCACCGCTACTCCTCGGCAACCACCACCAACACCCCTAGCAAACTTAATCCCAAGTCTAAACCCCAATTAGCCACTTCTCCGCTTCTTTCCTACTATCGGTGTGACAATCGCCAAAGCCTGAGGTATTACACCGAGCTGGCCTCAAAGCTTGCGGAGGTTGGGAGGTTTGAAGATTTTCTGATGATCGTGGAAAGCCTGGTGGCTTCGGGGGTGGAGCCGTCGGAATTTTTGGGATCGCTGAATGGCAAAAATGTCGCAAGTGGTCTTGCGAGGGCACTTGGCGAAGGGAAGTTCGATTATGTTGTTAAGACGCTATTACATGGAGTTCAGAAGTTCGGGACCGAGCCGTCGCAGCTGTTTGATGTAAATGCCTTGGAGTCACTGAGAAGAGGGTGTCGTAGGTTAGTGAAAAGTGGTGAAGTGGAGCGGGCTGTAAGCTGGATGGAAACGCTTGCTGGTAAAATCCGATAGTGATGAGCGTGTATGGTCTATATCAACCTTAATATCAACACTCCATGATTTCTTAGATAAACATTAATTTACCGATATTATCTAGATCGTGATTATCTGCATATTGAAATCGGCGAATCAATTAATTAGCTTGGCTTGTTGGTGTAGGTGTTCAAACTGAAAATTTCTAAGTACAAAAATTATAGAACCAGTTGTCCAAAACTACTCATTATATATTGCTTTCGTATTTGGCCGAAATGATTGATTATAAATTATATGCCAAGCACCTACATAAATACACTATTCGATTTGTTATCAACAGTCAGCTCTAAATAGTATGTACTAAATTTCACATGTCTAAAAAAGTACGAAGATTCAAAATTTTCAGCTATTTGAAACTCACAAATTCTTAATATTACTGTTCACAAGCCTTAAACAGGGGACTTCTGGAAACGCTAAAAGAGATTAAATGTCTTTTGGCATTGTTTATGTTAATAATAGGTCTGTTTTAGCTATACAGTTTTCCACTCTTCAATCATGATTAATGTTCTGTACAAGTGGGAGGCGATTTAAGTAACAGAACAAACATTTTGAATTTCAATTAAAAAAGTTTTGTCAATTGTCAATGTGATTTGAGTTCAAATAATTTGATCAGATAGGAGGAAGATGTTCAAAACTGAGGTCTGAGGTATGCATGTTTCTCTGATTTAGGATTTCAATTTCCAATAGAAGAACTGGTGGAGCCATCCGATGTCATAAATCTTTGTATCAGCAAGAGGGATCCTACAACAGCCATAAGGTTTTTTTCCACTATTTGTTTCGAATAATTGCTATTTTTGAAATAAGGACTTTCTGAGGTTAATAAGATTAATATATGATCATAATAGTTGAAATTGCTGGTCTTAGGAAGGTAAGATAGAAATCAGAAATTGGTGATTTTAGTGCTGTACGCGGAGGTCAACTTCTTTGTTTACCTTTTAACCATATTGTAATCCATGCCATCCGGATGTGCCTATGACTCATTCTTGCTCTACTTCGTTGATAGACAATAATATCAAATATTGCAAGATACTTTGGAAATAAATATTTTCCAACATTTGTAATTGTGTTTTAGTTTTTCTTTGTGTTCTGCTTTTAATCAGTTCTAGCTGCATTTTCTTGTGTGTGCCTGCAAATCTTCTCTATGTGGGAACGGGATGCCTCATATTCAATTCTGACTATGTTGATTTAGTTTCAGGGGCTTTTTGTGAATATAGCTGAAACTTGCTAAAATTGACTTATCTGGGGGTGGGCATGGGTAAGTATAATTTAAATAGCATTATCTCTTCATTAGAGCGCCTAATTAAACCTTAATGCACTTTTGCAGGTGTGCACAAATTTTTCATCATGTGGAAATTCTATTTTGTCACATAATTCTTGAATTTGGAAAGAAAAGGGACTTGGTGTCTGCTCTGACAGCATTTGAAGCATCCAAGCAAAAATTAAGTTCCCCTAATATGCATTTGTGCCGCACCATTATTGATGTATGTGGCCTTTGTGGGGACTACTTGAAGTCGAGGGCCATTTATGAGGTATTTGTGTCTGCTGTCTGAGCATATAATATTTGGTTGTGTAGATCTATCCCCATTTTCATCTTGCTGTCACATGCAATTGATGTAAAACTGGACTGTCAGGTTATCAACTTACAATGAAAAGGATGAATAACATGTGAAATGGTAGATATTTTGTATCTTCATGAGGTACAACCTTCAATTTGTTTATACCTTTCTGAATCCCACTTGAAAATCCACTTGCTAAATATCTGAAAAGGATTGGCCTAGACATTTGGTTGCAAATGTTTATCCTTTATTTTTGTTGTTAAGTTGTGTTGAAGGATGTTAGCTGTGTATTATTTTCAATTTTGTGACATCATAAAATTATGTTTTTCTCTTCTGACCTCCGTTCATGCATTTCTGAATGTCTGTAAACCCATAGGTCTGTTTCTGACAGAATCCTGTTTTTTTATGCTTCTGTGGCTTCTTTCAAACCGTAGGGTTGTTATTTTATTCCTTTTGTTTCATTAAACTTTATTAGAAAGATGAAACGAATTTCATTTTGTTTTATGGAAACCATGCCATTTCTATTGTTGTGATGAATTTTTGTTGTATCAAAAACAAATTGTCCTATTGAAAAATTTGTGCGAGACACTGAAACAATTTTGTGATTTTACTGGGATTTGCACTTGACCAGTTTGTTTAGTGATGTCTTATAATTATCAAAGGAACACTCTGGATTGAATTGCTTGTACATAGATCCTTAGTACTATTTAATGAGTGCTTATGAATGACTCCTATTCCTGCAGGAGTTACTAGCTGGAAATGTCACCCCTAACACGCATGTTTTGAACAGTCTTATGAACGTAAATGCTTATGATCTAGATTACACGCTGGATATATACAAGAAAATGGAAGTAAGTTTTTTCTCTGCCATTATTTTAGCTCCCGCATCTTTGTTGTGTGCACATGAATGTGCTTACGCATGCATTTGCGCCTCTCTTTCCGATATCCACACTCAAGGGATATAGGATTTCAACCTCCTTTCTCCCATTATTTCTTGTTTATCTTCTCTTTTAGCTTGAGATGTGAAACATTATACTGGCATATTCATTTGGGTTGGTGCTCTCTCCAGAAACTTGGTGTGACAGCTGATGTTACATCTCACAACATTCTTTTGAAATCATGCTGTCTGGCTTCAAAAGTTGAACTTGCTCAAGATATATATAGGGAGATGCAGAGGTTGGAGTCTGAAGGAGCATTGAAATTGGATGTCTTCACATACAGCACAATGATTAAGGTTTAATTTCGTCTTGGACTTTTAGCTATTGCACATGGCTAGGTTATGTACTAGTAAATCAACTTTGGACTCTTTGATTTGGGTTATGGTACCAATTTTAATGGGATAGAATGATAAATTAAGCAAGCATCTCATATCGGTTTCTTGCAGTATTTTTTTTGCGTACAGTTCTTGTGATGTAGTTTTAACTACACACTATTTAGCTCAAATTGGCTAAACTGCCTGTGCTTTTGGGCATTAAATGCATAGAATACATAACTAAATGATGCTAAGTAAAATAGTAATGAGCATGAACTTTTGGATGTAATCACGCACTGAACTCAATTACTCTGTGTCTACGAAACCTTCACCATCTTAAATTATACTCTGTGGTCTTCTCCAAAGAATTATGACTCTAGATATTAAAGAGATCCACACTTCTATCAAAATTCAGGTCTTTGCAAATGCCAAAATGTGGAGACTGGCTCTAGAAATGAAAGAGCACATGGTGTCATCTGGTGTCACTCCCAACACCATTTTGTGGTCATCATTGATCAGTGCATGTGCAAATGCAGGTCTAGTAGAGCAAGCAATTAAATTACTTGATGAAATGATTCAAGCTGGCAGTCAACCCAATTCCCAGTGCCTCAACATCCTTCTTCATGCCTGCGTTGAGGCTTGCCAATTTGATAGGGCATTTCGTCTATTTCAGTGCTGGAAAGAATCTGGTTTTCAACAAAATATTACTGATGATAACCTGAAGAATTCAGATGAATATGTTGCAATGGACCAAATGAGGGCTTCATTAAGACCATACTCACACCTAATCGCGAGGGTTCCATTTCGGCCCACAACTTCTACATATAATATTTTGATGAAAGCCTGTGGCACTGATTATAACCGTGCCAAAGCTTTGATGAATGAAATGACGACTTTGGGCCTTTCTCCTGATCATATAAGCTGGTCAATATTGATAGATATCTGTGGAGGCTCTGCGAATGTAGTGGGGGCTATACAGGTAAGGAATTCTGCTTTATTAGTTATATGAAGATGTGATTACTGAAATAACCTTTAATGGTTGATTTTCTTAGACCTGTAGCAGCTAAAACCATAATCAATGACCAACAGCTTCATCATTATATTGTCTTTCTCCGGTTAAGATGAATAAATCCAGCCACATCTGAAATGTTGGTTGGTCTTGTGACTTGTTAATAGCAAAGGGTCAAAACTACAATTGGATGCATCAAAATGCAAAATGATATGGTGGGAGGACCATGATTTACTCCTTAAAGTGTCTGATCAAGCAAAATTTTAGTTGTATTTGGGAGGTCCAGAAATTGATTTCTAGAGTTCAAATAGTAGCTTAAGCTTTCTTAAATTGTGCCATGCATGGCTTACCTACTGGGTTCTGCCACCTTTTGTGCTGTACACTGAAAATAGGCTAATATTCATAAATTCTATAAAAATAAAGTTTATTTTTGAAAACATGAAGTAGCTTTGATCACAAGGAAATTTGATGGTGTCCGTGCGATTATATTTCCTGAGTAGATTTTTTAACTTTTGTGCTCAACTGTCATCCAGATCACTAGAAGTAAAAACTTCAAAATATATTACAATAATGACCATTTTTCTTGCATTTCAGATATTAAGATCCATGCATGAAACTGGCAGTCAACCTGATGTTATTGCGTACACCACAGCTATTAAGGTGTGTGGATTTATTTTTTGCATTCTCTGTTCTAGCTTCTTTTACTGGTTTAAATTAACAAATCTTCTTGTGAATAAAATGCTCATCTTACCTGGCTTGACACATTTACCCATAGTTCTTTGTTTCCAACTACAGATTTGTGTGGACAATAAGAAGCCAAAGCTTGCATTTATGTTATTCGCAGAAATGAAGAAATATAACATAAAGCCAAATATGGTAAGCTTTTGAGTATGATGAGATTTTTGTTGTCCCGGCTTATTTTGTGGGCGTTTCAATCACTTCAGGCTAAGAAATGGTTGTGGAAAATTGGGTTTCTATGAACCCTTAGCGTTCTGATTTCAGGTGACTTACAACACAATTCTTAGAGCTCGGAGTAGATATGGTTCCCTGCATGAAGTACAACAATGCCTTGCTGTATATCAACACATGAGGAAAGCAGGGTATACTGCATGGGATTTCTTTAATAATGCCCACATGCATCTTCTTTTATGAAATGACGAGAATTGGGATTTATTTTGCTCTGTTCTGGTTGATTCCGTTTGACTGGTTATCTCTACCTGCAGTATGCTAAATTTCTAGCTAGGTCCTAATTCCAGTGCTTGTACCAACCTTCTGCAGATACAAACCTAATGATGACTATCTCAAGCAACTAATTGAGGAGTGGTGTGAAGGAGTGATACAAAATGAACATCAGAATGAAGGCCAATTAGCTCCCAGTAGTACTGATTTTGGGCCTAGAAGTCTGCTGCTTGAAAAAGTTGCTGAACATCTGCAAGATAGTTTTAATGAAAGACTCTCCATAGACCTCCGAGGTCTCACCAAGGTATATACCTACCACAACTGTAAATGTTGCAATCTAGTCGAGCTTCACTGCAGAGTTCTGGGGATGATATCAGGACTTTATATTTTAGTCCTAATGAAGTTAGTTAATTAAATGGCATTCCTGAAAATAGCGCTTCTATATGTATCTTTCATTTCATAAAGGCTTGCTTGATTTGGTTGGATTGTTTATGATGTAATAGGTAGAAGCACGGATTGTTGTTCTTGCAGTTCTGCAGAAGATCAAAGAGAAGTATATTGTGGGTGAGAAAAATCTTGTCCTTTCAAGCTCATAATCCGTATTTGCCGACCCTAGTCCAGACCAATTATATTTCAAGTTTTTATCTGCAAATAAATATAGCCCAGTTGTTTGAGCAAACTGAGGTGGCATCTTCCTTCGTTTCTCTTGCCATTGGAAGTCTAATTTCTACAATGACTGCCAAGAGGGACTCCCTGAACATCCAAGGCGCACATGGAAAAAATGCTGCCATATCTGTCCTAATTGAGAACTAATTCCCTTCCATATATTATCTGCAGGAAATCCAATAAAAGACGATGTGTTCATCATATTAGGACTACAGGAAGTGAGTGCTCGCAACCTCAAAGACGAGAGTGGAGTTAGGGAAGCTGTGATTCGACTCTTGCAGCATGATTTGGGGCTTCAGGTACTTGAAACAAGTGGCTCACTACCAGCATCAAAGTCTCCTGCTAGGAGACCTACGGTTCCACAAAGGCTAAAGGTAATCAGGGAGTCCTTGCATCGTTGGTTGCAAAGGAGGACAGGTGAACCAACACTGTGACCTTTATTAAGGTTCAGCTGAAGTGCAAGTGGGAGAAAATGCACAGCTTCGGAAAGTATTTTGCAGGTGCTTCGATCTTCGGACTATTATTAATGCAATCGTCTTTCTTATGGATTGTTGAAAGACAGCAACCGACAAAATGCGCACATTGGGAGCACGAATGATGGGTCTATTGTTAAAATATTCCAATTCTAAAAATTTTTGCCAAATAAACCAATTTTGTAGGGGTTTATTAAAATGCGGCGGAATTTGTCAAATTACTGTTAAAAATAAAAAAAAAATAAGCCAAGGGGCGGAAATATTAAAAAATTTAAAAAATTAGGGTTTATATATAGTGGCTTAGGGTTTTATATTCAGTACTTTGAGGATTTAGTAGTTAAGAATTTTTCATAAGATTTAAAGCTGATTGTATGTAAAATTTTATTTTTATAAAAAAATTTCAAATGTATAAATTTGAATATATAATTAAAAAATTGTAACAATGTTAAATATGTATTAATAACAGTAATGATTTTACATGTATAGTTTAGTACATAAATAAAGTTGATATCTAAAAAAATTAATCCTTGAACTCTAAAATGTTGTTAGAAAAATGTATGTAAAAGGGTAGATTTTAATAAGTAAGAAATAGATGCAAATTTTGCATCCAAACATAGCCATGGCCTTTAGGTAAAGTAGAATTTGTCTCATTGCATGCAGTTAAGTAACGAGTGATATATTAATATTTTGTTTGGTATTCTTGTTTTGTGTCCCAACTAATACTATACAGAAAACAAAGTGTTTCTACTTTGTTTTATTCAAAAGGATTATTACCAAGCTTGCATATCTGCATCTTTTCAACATTGTTGTTATTTGCAGTTAATTCTGTCATTTGAGAGGGAATTTCAAACTGAAAATCTTAACTTGCTAAAATATAGTAAATGGGGTCATTTTATCAAAAAAATTTTAAATGTGAATATTTTAATAAGAGCCCCACGAATGGTATCTATCTGTATCATATATGCATATATGCCAACACTATACTAGAATGTATTAAAGATGAATAATAATTGTCATTACTTTTGAAAGTTAATCTATTAAAATATCCACCTTTTATTTTACTTTCATTTCGGCTAATTATGGTTTTTATTTTATTTTTTTTGTATTTTTTTAAAATTGTATAAAAATAAGAGAGATATAAAAAAAAGTATAATGATTTTAGAGTATATTTTATGATGGCAAAAATAAATGCAAACTTAGCCTTCACCGTTTTTATATATTTTCTTTTTTTTTCTCTTTTACTTATCTTTTGTTATTATTTCATTTCTTCTCTCTCTAGTTCAACACAATTTGTCTAATGTGTTTTATATTTTTGACAACTTATTTTATTATTAACTTCTTTAAAAATATGTTGGATCTATGCCTTATTATCATAATTATATTTTTAATAATTCCCTTTTATTATTAAAAATTTTAAAATATGATTAATTTCTACTCTATTGTCACTAATAAAAATGCACAAATATAAAATACATTATTTTTGCTAATTAGTAAATTATAAAATAATATATATTGATATATGTAATATATTTCAACAAATTTAAATGATAAAAGCAGAATTTTATGTAAGGGAAAATGTTATATTCTGAATTAAAATGCACATGCACTAAATGTGCAGTTCTATCCAGCACTTATTATTATTATTTATGCTATTTCAACTACATGAGATGATTTTTGATTTTTTTATGAATTTTCAAAAAAAAAAAAACCATCTTTAATAAATTCAATTTTAATCACTTTTTTGTTTATTGATTTTTCAATGTAGAAGATAAAATATAAAGTTTATTAAACCCATTCTTTATAAAAAAATATACAGCATATATTAGTTACTTTTGGTCACTTAATAAATCGCCTGATATACTTATTTTTGATAAATTCAATTTTAACCACTTCCTTGTATTTTCTAATTAAAAAATAAAATAAAAGATTTATTAGTAAAAATATTGATTCTTTTTCATTGCAAACATAATTGTTCTGAACTAATGGTTGATAGTTTGTTTTTGATTTTTTAAAAAAGTTGTTGTCAATATAATTAATTTATATTTAATGATATGAGAAAATATATATATTAATCAAATAATTTGGTTATAAAATAAATTTGAGTGAGCTAAAATACTAGTTATTGTTAAGAGAAAATTGTTGTGAAGTTGAAAATTTTGTAGTAAATAGAGCCACCCTTGATTTTTCTACTTGAGCTATCATGGGTGTGTTTGTTTTGATTTTTGAATGCCTATTTTTAAGTGTATTTTTTAAAAAATAATAAATAGAAAAAGATAAATTTTAAAAAATATAATGATTGAAGTATGTGTATTTTTTATAATAGTGATATTTGTTGTCTGCTGTCAATAATAATAATGATGAAGATGATTATTCATATAATATTATTAAAATTTTAAAGCTATTTTGATTGTAGTATTTATTGTCTACAGTGTAATAATTTAATTAATAATATTACAACTACACTAATGTGTTTAAGTGAGTGCAAAATTTTGGTAGTGAAATTAACTAAAGTGTTCGTCCTTTCTTTATGTATATTTAATTCTTCTTGTATTTATATTTAATTTAATTTATTTCTTTAAATTTGTTTTCTTTTCGAACTTTTTGTTTCTTCGATGTGTACAAAATGTTTACTACAATCTTAACGTCTTATAGTCTAATGTCACCATTAAAATCAAAAAAGATATTACTATAATAATAATAATATTATTATTATTAGTATTATTATTATTATTATTATTGTCATTATTAATAAAAAAAAACGTGAATAAGAGATCACAAATGTTCGTGTTCCGGACTCTGTTAACAATCCCCTTATTAGATCACTTCCAGAACCTTCTGCCTAACCACTGGAAAATCGCCAACAGATTAATGCAAATTGACTAATTTGAGGGGGGCATTCATGTCTTTCCAACTCGCCGTCAAATTATCAAACAACTTAACGTCGTCATGGCCCACGGCCATTTCTCAAAAGCACTAAACGCTAGTTACACGACGACGTTTCTCTCCCCTTACGGTCGAGATATTTTCGACGAGATCCGCCACGTGTCTCCCCGTTTCGAGGCTCCGAATCTGTCTTGATTTGGCCCAAAGGCCCCGAGCTCTCGCCTTTAGATTTTGTCCACATCATCGGTACACCTCACCACAAGCGAATCTACATGGCTCCCACGAACATACGTGTCTTCCTCGGAGCCTACAAGTTGAACACGTCATAATCCTCCGAAGCATTCTTCCGGGAAATTAAAAAAAAAAAGAAAAAGAAAATTTCTCCAACATGAAAGCCCAGTATTTCCTCCGAAGCAAAGAAGGAAAGAACCCTTAGAGAAACGTACGTACGATAGGCTTATCAAAGTCGTAGTAGAACCCTAATCTCCTTCTCTTCCTTCTCAGTTTGGCTGCAGTACTTTTGTGCAGAAGAGATTTGTTTGATTTTGTTGGCTCTGTTTTTTATGTTCCGTTTGTTTTTGTCCGTTTTTGAGGGCGAAATTTGAAAGCTTTTGACCGTCGATTCGGTTTAAATTGATGGATTCTGAAGGTAATGTTGCTTAATAATGAATATTTTATTTGATTAGATTAGAAAAGCACCTTCTTGTCTGATTAGTTTTTGTTTTCTGTGTTCTGAATATTGTGAATATTGTAAGGGGAATTTTGTTTCTTTGTTTCTGTATTGTGTGTTTCATGACTGATTGGAACACATATGTACGATTTATAGTGTATATGCTAGGGTTAATATTGTGTTATCTGATTGATTGGAGGACAGTTGTTTTTTTAGGTGGTGAAAATTAGGGTTTGGAGTCTAGATGATTTGCTGGCTGATGCTCTTTGTTGTTTCTGTACAGGATATGATATGAAAGGCAATATGGCAATCAGGATTCTTCATTGAACAGGCTCAGGACGGTTTGATTTGGTATTTTTGGTGGTCAAAGTAAAGAGTTGCTTCTCTGATCTTGCTTACAGATTTTGTGTTTCTCTGATGATTATTTGGCAATTTTCTTGGTGGATTAGGAGGGCTTTGTAATGTAGGAATTGGGTTCCTGAAGAAAGAGTACTACTACTATTAGCTATGCGCTGTTTGTTTTCTTTGACAAAGGTTTATCACAGGCTGTGTGAGAAGGATAATCGTACGCCTCACTTCATCAACATTGTTTTGGATCTGGTTGGCAGGGAGTGCTTCGATGAATATTGATGCTCAAGAAGAAAAGGAATCACTGGCTGAGGACAAGGGCATCGGAGATGAAGTTTTGGGGGAGAGTCAAAGTAAGATTGAGGTTGGTGAGGTGAGGGTCGATGCAGCCAATCAGAGCGAAAAACATGGATCCACCAGTGAGTTGCAAGGTCCAGGCATTTTGCAAGTGCAGCATCAGCAGCAGAGTCAGGGTACTGTGATTTGTTGGGAGAGATTTCTTCACGTGAGATCCATTTGTGTCTTGCTGGTGGAGAATGATGATTCTACACGTCATGTTGTCACTGCTTTGCTCCGAAACTGCAATTATGAAGGTAGGGAACTTTAGGATGTACCATGTAAGAGAACGCCTTAAAGGTTCCAGCGCAAGATTATAAAAAGATTCTGAGCTGGGTTAAAAAACCTTGAAACACGTTTGCAAAACCAGTTGGAGTATGTAATGTAACAAGATCATGTATTAAGTGTCCAATCAATCAACCCCGGGTCTGTGGGTATAACATTAAATTAGTGACCTAACTAAGAATACAATAACTTTTAGAAGATCCATCATATGATAATTTTATTGTCTTTGATGTCTTAAAGATTCAAATTTAGAATAAGATTGTATTCTGTTTTTACCTTTTTCTGTATTATGAATACTCTTTTACTTTTTTATTTTTTAAGTTTGTTTTCTCATCATGTTTTCCAAACTCCTGGACTGATGTGAGACTGCTCGGTGTTTAAGAACATTCAAGAAGATAAAATGTCCTGTGCCAGTTACTGATGCACATGCTGCCAAGTAGAATTGTTCTCATGGACAGCAGTCCTGATAATTCTGTTTTTCTTTAATCTATAAATAACTTAAGAACTTGGGGATGAATTTTGGGTGGCAACTAATCCTCTCAGAAGTTCATGATTAACCTTTTTAAAAATCACAGAGCTCTAACTCCTAGGTTACAACAAACAAGGTAATAAATGAAGGCTTTCGAATAATAAGAGCTTTAGCCCTTGTTTGGGTCTCTGTAATATTTGTTTTACACTTTTTTTTTTAAAAATCTGTTCTTCCAAATCAAACGACCGCAATGTATTCTCTCTTATGATGCTGTAACAATAAGTTTTGTATGGTTTGGTGGTTTTTTCCCCGCAATATTTGTTTAGTTTTTCTAATATATTCTTCTAAATCAAATGTAGTTTTTTCCCCGCAATAAATGTAGTTTCAATTTGGTTCAGAAGGTGTTTCTTTTTTCTGTTTTAATGATCATATTCAGCTTGGCGCATCTAACTCCTCTTGGCTGGCTAATGCAGTACTAGAAGCAGCTAATGGACTGCAAGCATGGAAGATTTTAGAAGATTTGAACAATCACATTGACATTGTCTTGACGGAGGTAGTAATGCCTTGTTTTTCTGGAATAGGGCTTCTATGCAAGATTATGAGCCACAAAACTCGCAAGAATATTCCCGTGATTAGTGAGTAATCATTCCCTTGTAGCAATTTTATTGCCACATTGCTAGCGGTATTATCCCTGACACTATGAGAATTATGTGCAGTGATGTCATCTCACGATTCAATGGGTTTAGTCTTTAAGTGTCTCTCCAAAGGAGCAGTTGACTTCTTGGTTAAACCCATAAGGAAGAATGAGCTTAAAAATCTTTGGCAGCATGTGTGGAGGAGATGCCACAGTGTGAGTCATCATAGCCTTCTCTGATCCATTATTGAACTTGGAACTCACATGCTGCAAAATTGAATTAGCCGTGATTCTCAGAACCATCACACGCGCAGCACAGGCTTTTCTGAATTACATCCAGATCCATCTCAGAGTTGATTGCACTCACTCAACCTGCTAGTTTTAGTAGGTGTTTACCAAATATTTAGTGTTAAGCAGGATGTTTTGGGTTTTCTTTTTCTTGATTGTTGTTGCCAATTGAGATATCTAACTTGGAAAACTGAATGTATTAGGCAGTCTCAGTATGGGTGGAATTTTTGTCCCTGTTTGATCCCTTTGTCAAAACTCCTATAAAGTACTAATTAATGGCTGCATTTGACTGGGTAAAAACAAGGAGGGAAGAGCCTTATATTTTACGCTTATTTTGGGTTTTCTAAGAAAATAAATTTTTTCCTTTTGCTCTTTTAGATGGGCAAATTTTTTCTGAAGGGCCTTTTTGTAGTTTTCCATGTATTCTTCAATACAAATTGAAGTTGTGATTGAAAAAGTTTATTTTAGCTCTTGTTATACACTAATGTTCTTTCGATTTCGTATGTTCTTCAGTCTAGCGGAAGTGGAAGTGAAAGCGGCACACAGACTCAAAAATCTGTGAAATCAGAAGGCAGTGAAAAATTGGGCAACAGTGCAAGTGATGGAGGGGAAAATGATGCGAGTAATGGCTTTAATACAGGAGATGGAAGTGATGATGGGAGTGGTGCAGAGGTGGTACAGTTTTCCCTTTTGTTTTGCCAAGATGAACCATACAGTTTTCCTGTTTGCTGATCTGGTTGTTGTGCAGAACCTGCAAATTGCGTGGGAAACAGTTGGCTGTCACCTAATAAGGCTTCAATAATTGGCCAAAAGTGAAGAAAATAAAATTCATTGTGGAATTAGTCCTTTTATCCAAACTGAATTGCAACTTGCATTGCTAATTTACTATATGGAGGGAAGTTAAATTGTGGGAAATTGTTATTAGATAATTTGAAACTATGTTATGACCTTTGGTACTGATAATTGCCTTGCTTGACATAGGTAGAATTTTTGTGAATATGTGAAGTGCAAGAAACGTGTTCCACAATATTTAGTTTTCTATTGTCTCCTTTATGAAAGCACTTCACAAGGGGAAGTTGTGAACATTTTGTTTAGGCTATTATAATTTGTCTATTTTACAGAGCTCTTGGACAAAGCAAGCTGTAGAGGTTGACAGCTCTCAGGCTCAATCACCAATGGACCAAGTAGCTGAATGTCAAGACAGCACATGTGCACAAGTTATTCGGTCAAATGCAGTGCATTCTGACAACAAAAGGGTGCAAATTAATGTACCACAGGAAGGGCATGGGCAAATACAGCCTGGTACAAATAGCGACCTATTTTGTCTTTGTTCATTTTTGCTCCTTATCTAAAAGGCCAATTTGTTCTGTAGAAACCCTTGAAAAGGGCAAGGACAATGTGGACCATAAATCTGAAAATCTTGTTGAAGGACAACTCAGTCTCACTGGTAGAGAATGTGAATCTGCTAGAAAAGTTGCAAGCAAATTGGACACCAGCGATGATGCAACTGATGATTGTAAAGAGCCAAACTTTGAGCTCAGCTTAAAGAGGCTTAGAGGAGTTCAGGACACAGGGAGATCTGTTCAAGATGATCGCTATGTCTTGCGCCGTTCTGAGCAATCAGCCTTCTCAAGGTTTGAAACAAGAAGGATAATAGCTAATTTTTCTGCATTAGTTTATTTTTCTACTTTATGCTGAAATAGATCATTCCATTTCTAGTGCTGGCACCAGAATCTGCAATTTTGTTTCTTTAATTTTGACAATGCAGGTATACCACGTCCACAAATATTTTCAAGGCTGCTAATATCACTGGCAGCAGTTCCATACTTGACAATAGTATTGAAGTTGCTAAAAGAGAGTTTGTTGGTGATATGCATGTACACTCAACTGAACCTATCACATATCAAAGTTCTAATGGAATTAACAATAACATAGATATGGGTTCCACGACTAATAAGCTTCCTAAATATAACTCTGAAGCAACGTCGGCAAGTAATTGCTTGCACCCTTCTGCTTTCAGACCTGTAAAAAATGACCTTAGATACAGTCAACAGACTGTCTGTCTCCTGCCTAATGGCATTCAGTCTAAGGATGAGAGAGGGTCATACCAGGAGCTCCAAATTCAGCACTCTCATCACCAAAATTATCACCACCGCCACAATCTAAATCATTTCCACAAGGAAAACCAGCCATCATCCAACCAAGATGAATCAGCATTAAAGAGGTTGGCTGTGGATGCTCCACATTCAACAAATGTTTTAGGTGGACCAACGGATGGAAACCCCGGGAACTATAGTCTGAACAGAAGTGTCTCGGGAAGTAATGGACAAAATGGAAGCAGCACTGGTATTAACACTTTAGGGAATAATGCAGAAAGTGATATTGGTCAAGTTGGGAAGAGTGGAAGTGGAGATGCTAGTGGTAGTGGCAGTGGACAAAGAGGTGATGAAAACAAACTTGCACAGCGGGAAGCTGCCTTGATCAAGTTCCGCCAGAAGAGGAAGGAAAGATGCTTTAAGAAAAGGGTAAGAAATTATTAATTACCATTCTTGTCTTCAATTTCATCACTTTCTTGCAGCATTTTCCCACAGTGGAGGTCTTTTGTGTGACGTTAAAAAACAAATTAGAAGATTTTCTGGATTATTTCAACATTTACTGGTAAATTTCGTTGGCGTCTAGATGTCAAGACTGATGTTTATTCACAATAGACATGGGTGTCTCTTGTATTTTTTTGTTTCTTTATAAGGGAACGTTGAAGCTTTGTTGTGGTTTAGTAAATACACAACAGTATCACAAGTGTGTTTTTCAGATAGTTATTCCTGTAAATTTGAAATTCAGATAATTTCTAGTAAATGCTACTGGAGTTTTCATAACTCATTTTCTTATGTGGGAACATGTTCTTCAGTTAAGTAAAAATTGAAGTAAATGAAGTAATATATATATATTTAATTAAGAATATTTAGATATTGCACATTGTGCAATCAATTTTCCTTATTATATGTCTATTTTACTATGTATTTCTTATAATTCAATTATTATACAATTGCCCACATTTTGATATTATAATATCTTAATTTTTTGTGTATTCATTTTTTATATAATTCTATACATTCTTCTCTCTTATTTTTTTATATTTTTCAATTCACTCATTATTATCTTTTTTTATAATTTTAGCATGTGCTTTCAATTTTAAGAGAATTTTATTATATAACATTTATTATAATAAATAAAATTCTATAATTTATAAAAAGGGCATTGTACACCCATTGAGTGTATCGACTTAGTATAAAATTATACATACACATAAAATAAATAAATAAATTTATTATTCTTGTTTATAAAAAAGGCATGTTTGGAATCCTTTGGCTACAATTTCTGTCATAGTTTATGAGTTCATATTGGAAAATATGTTTAGTTATTGATAGAAGAGGAAGGCTTTCAGTCCTTGCATTGCTGTTATGTTAATTATTTATCAGCATGCTGTGTGCACTGGGAGGAGGATTCAAAAACAAGCTGTGTGAATCCAGATTTTCAAATATTTGAAATAGCATCTAGATTGCAGTTAGACATCAGAATGCTATTGCATATCCCCAAGCTTGTCCATATCAAAGGATATTTTCTCCCTGGTGGTGTTAAGCTAATGATTCCATGAAGTTTTGGGGGAAAGTAGGGGACTTAAGCTTGAACAGGTGGTTTGAACTAAAGTGATTATTTTGTGTGTGGATATTAGCTATGTGAGGTCATTAATTGTGAAGATAATGAACAAATGAAAAATGGTTTTGTATCAATATTTAATTGATGGAACAAACCACTTGATTTCTTTGATGATGCTTGTCTTGGTGCTGAATGGTAACTGTTCAAATTGAGAGACTTAGTGGATGGTTGAGATGCTTCACCTATATGAATACAGGGTCCATGAGTAGATTTTTCGTCTGCCTGAGATTTGTGTCAAAAGCAACTTTTTATCTTATTTGGCGTGTGTATTCTTTCCTCAATTGAATTATGGCACTGTATTACTATTGACAGCATTTAATCATCTACCTCCAAATGAGGCAGTTACTTCACTGATTATGGTACCATATTGCTATTGAAATAATTCAACCATAGAATTAAAATAATGAAAATTAATATTTTACATTTCTTCCTGATTAGCTGGTTGTTTAACATTGGAAAAAGGATTCTTTTCTTGTTAACTATTGGAATGGTTTTCTTTCTCTTCTTTCATAAAATTCAATTGCCGTGGGTGTTTTCTTATAGTATGTCACGCCTCAGGTACGATATCAGAACAGACAGAAAATAGCAGAACAGAGGCCTCGTGTTAGGGGGCAGTTTGTAAAGCGATCAGGGTCAGATGGTTCAAACAGAACTGAAGATGAATGATTCCAGTCACTCGCCGCTAGGTGCTAATGCTCTAATATTTTCTTCATGCAGTAGATATGGTTAATACAGGAGTAAGAAGGTTGAGGTTTCTTGGATTTATCTGACGATTGTTATACTTTTTCAATGACCTTGTTCACGTATAGTACTCTAGTTGTCTTTTTGAGTGATTTCCTTCTATTAAAACTCTCCATTCTCCATTCTCCATTCTCCATTCTCCATTCTCCAATTAGTACTTTTGACATTTTATGCTGATCTTATATGGGTTTTATGGGAATGGATTTCTGTAAATTTCGCAATCATTCTTACCTTGATCGACATAAATTCCCACTGGATGTTCTATTTCATGTCCTACTTGTCATCAGGGACAAACCTTGGCACCATGTTGTGATTTCAGAATCTAGCAAGGAAATGCGAATGATGTAATTTAGTGTTTCATGTCTCGAAGATTCTTTACCCCCTACATTCCATTGTTCACACGTAGTGTTAAGGTTGACTACATGAAGCCCGTATAGATTGTCATATTTCTGGTGAGTAGAGGAGGATTCTAATAAGAAGTTTGCATGCACGCGCGAGTGTATATAATTTATTTATTTTATTTATTATTATTTTTCTGGCAAAACCGGTAGCAGTCATAAGCGCTTAATTGGGGTGGCCGTCAGGCAGACTAATGATTTGTTTAGATTTTGTGTACGCTTTTATTTTTGTACGTCCTAAATTTGAACGGTAGGTAAATGTAACAGAAATCACTTCTAACACTATCGTCTGTAAGGTATACCAATGGTCCGGATCAAAGGTTGAAATATATTTGCGAGTGTCTCGGGCGGTCGAAAAAACACCCTTCTAATGCTCGATCAAAGCATCCTAACGACCAGCAAATCGAAACACTGAAGAGGTCTGCTAAATAAATCTGCATGAGTTAGAAAGAGAGACTTATATCTACCTCAATTATTATTTGAGAAGAAAACAAACAGCTTCATGGCACTCAAATCAAATCTGCGATTATCAATTGTGCAGGCTGCAGGCAAGGAGGAGAAAAATGATGTGAAGGATTTCGCGATGTTAAGCGCCGTTAGAAAAAAAAAACAACAAAATCATATAAAAAAAACCGTTTGTAATATAGATCTTTTACTACAGTTTTTTATAAGTAAAAAAAAAAAGAATAAAAGAAAACTAACCGAACGGAGATTCAGAAACGGTAATTGCCTTCGAACTTCCAGTCTCCGCCGTGGATGGTGGCGATGCGCAAATGGTCAAAGGCTGGGCGGCGGAACACTAACTTAATGCATGCATGCATAATGAGGTACGAAGAACACGAACGTTTCAAACGTATTTTTGTGTTTTTTTTCATTTTTCTATGGGGCGAGAGAGAGAGAGAGAGCGAGAGAGAGAGGGTTTGTTAATGGGAGAAGGGAAAACGCGTGTGGTTTATGTCACATGTTCAATGTGAGCGATAAAGGAGGGAGAGTCCGTCAAGCATAAAATGGAAAAGGCAAATCAGTGATGAAGGTTGCATCAGTCTGGTGGAGTGGGCTTGGGCTTGGGCTACATTTTCTGATGTCCTGACCCAAAATCAACCCAACTCATTTTCTACGTTCACTAATTAGCTCCCAATTATTCTAAACCAATAAAAACAAAATCGGTAATTGAATAAAAAAATGGTAACAACTCTTCTTCATTATTCTTTTCTTCTTGTTCTTTTGTATATAATATATATCTGTGTGTGTGTGTGTGTCTTCTTTTAGTTCCTCTTTCCTATAAATTTATATTGTACATGTAAGAAGTGGATAGAAACTACTTTTTATTTTCAATGTTAATTTACTTAAATATTCTTTCTTATTTTTTTTGTTTACCACTTTTTGATATATTTTCTCTTTAATGTTTTACTTCTTACTATGTTATACTTCAATTTTTTTCTTTATCTCATTTTATACAAATTGTCTAATATAATTTTCAATTTTGGTAATTTATTTTTATTATTAAAATTTTCAAAATATGATGCATTAATAATTTATCACATTGTTAAAAATTATGTATACACATAAAAAAGGTAAGTTTTGTTAAATAATAACTTATAGAACAAAGTATACATATAATATATTTCAACATAATAAATAATAGTAGGTATTTTCGTTGAGAGTTGGATAATATATTAATTGTTTAATATTTTTGTAATTATAAATTGATATTATATGAAAAAATCTTAATAATATTATATTTATGACTGTATCTATGCATTAGCATTAAAGACATTTGTTGGGAGTCACCAATATATAATAGTATTTTTAGGGCAAATTCTTTCATAATTTCAATGTATTCCAAGCAAAACGTCTGGCTTTGAAATTGATTCTGATCTATTTCCTTAATTAGCATCAATGTTGATAATATTGTAAGAAAAAAAGTTGTTCTCCCTTTCGTTAGGATATTATACCCTTTTTTTTTTCTCTTATCGTTTTTCCTTTCTTGATACTAATTTATTTTAAAATCATTTCATAACTAAATAATTAAAGTATTTTGAGAATAGAGGGGAACAATTGCAATCTAAATGAGATGGAGATCACATGAAATCAAGTCAAATACGAACAAAGCAATGCAATTTATACCCATGAAAATAAAATACAATTGATTCAGTATTTTTTGAAAACAATCCTTTAAGTTAAAATCTTTATTACGGCAGCAAATGCATGTCTTTTTTAGCGTGAACGAAATTAATATAATGATTATAGTTAAAAGAAAAAATAAAAAAATCTTTTAATAATTAAACATTTTATTTATATTAACAATACAGTATAATAGAGGTGACATAATACAATAATAACTTCCCACGTGGGAGGGAATCCCACTCCACTTGGGTTGTCTGCTGATGCTGCAAGTAAAGGCTTCGTTTGGTTCCTGATCGATCGTTATCAACCATTGTTCAAAAATCTTATAAGCGGAAATATTTTATTATATAAATTTTATGTAAATTCAAACACAACATTTTACTTCGTGACTTTTTATAATTAATTAATAGATTTATTTATAATTAAATTAATAATTATTTATGTAATTTTTTTTACTTACATTTATTTTTTAATACTCTATAAACATATATACTATCGTATTATTTAATTATTATTATATGTTAAAAATATATAAAAATAATTTTTTTATTTACTAAAATCTTAATACAAATATGAGTTTTTTTCACACACAAATCACCAAAATTTTTCTACCGCGCCCCGTGTCGAAAAGAAACCAAACATACTTCATTTGGAGAAGGCGTGAAGCCACTAGTGTCACGTTTTGGCAAAGATACGTTTGTCAGTGGCAAAGCACTTGTGTTGAAAATCATTATTCTATCCAATGGACTGGAAAATTGAAGAATGTGATCGGCACACACCCCAAAAAGTGCCTGTCCGCACGGCATTTGTGCATGCTAGTAAAATTGCATATTATTAATAAATTAATATTTATTATATTTTAAATAATATTATTTAAATTTAAGAAATACAAAAATATTTAAAATAAAAATAAAGAAAGATAAAAAATAATTGAAAGTGAAAAAAATTGAAAACAAACAAAGATTAAAAGAAGAAAAGAACTTAAATTAAGAGAATATATAATTTTGTATTACACATAATTAAGATGTGGAAGAAAATTTGAACGGAGATGAAAATTGTATTTGGAATTAAGATGTAAAAGGAAAAAATTTTAAATTATATATATTTAAAATATAATAATAATAATTAAATGATGTGATAGTATATAAGTTTATAGGGTATTAAAATATATGGATGGGAGTAGAAAAATTATAGAGATATATATTGATTTGATTGTGAATAGTTATTATGATTGAAAAATAATTAATTAATTATAAAATATAAAAAAGAAACAATATAAATATAAATATAAATATAATGTGTAATATAAGATGTTGGAAATAGAAAACCAAACATGGCCATTCAAACTGTTAAAAACTAAAACTTCGAGGCCTCCAACCAATGAATCAACAGCCTCAAATTCTTACAATATCCTAAATTCACGTAACAAGAAATTGTGATATAAATTGTTGCAATTCCCAGTTTTGACCGTTCCGCGCCATCTCCCATGAAAATCTAGTCTGGGAGAAAAGAAAACGAATCAGAAAACGAATGAAAGCTGTTTTCTGGTACATCTCCACAACTCAACGCAGTTAATGCGAATATTTTTCTGTCGATTGGATGTCCTTTATGTAACCGTAGATGATGGGATCATGGGACAATGATTAAACATCATCAATGAGTATTTTTGAACCTTAAAGAATACTCTCAAATCCCATCACAAGTGGTATCAGTGGAGGTAATGATATAGGTTACGTTTCTGTTTTTAGGTGTACGTTGTTAGATGTTTTATTTAAAAAATAAATGTAAAAATAAGAGATTAAAAAAATTTAAAAAATATAATAATTAAGTATATTTTATTTTGTCTTAACAAAAAATACAACCAAAATTAACCTTAACTTTTACAGATTTAGTAGGCAGATTAATAATTAAAGGGCATGTCTTTTCTTTCGTCCAATTGATAACGGTTTTAAATTTTGAAGGTAGATGCGTTTTCAAGTTTTTCTGGTTCCTTTTTCTTTTTGGCTTCTTCATTGTCACATTTTGAGTACATACATATTAGTTAAAGAAAAAAGGGTTTATGTCAAAATCACTGATGCAAAGTACAAACTAACGCAGAGCAGAAGACAAAGCGGGGGCCGGTGATTTGTTGAACAAGTCAAACCCACACAAACTATTGTGATTAAGCCACAGAAAAGTTGTTATTATTTTTCTAATTATCTGAAACTCTGCATCGCCAATCTCCTCCTTTGGTCTTATCATCGCTTGTAAGCCATCTGTGCGCCGTGCTAATTAATACGCACCGATCACTTATCGGAAAGAAGGAGACTAATTACACTTACTGGCTATTAGTACAATTCCTCTCTTGTTTTTTTGTGGGGGTTCAGCTGCCACTCTCTCAAAGTGACACGCGGGCTGCAGCGGGGGACTCTCGTGTGCGTGTGTGCGAGCGAGGGAGCGAGGGAGAGAGGGAGAGAGGGCAGAAATGGGATGGTTCCCGTGCTCAGGACAATCAAAGCAGACATCAAAAAAGATGAGGAAGAAGAGGGAGTCCCTTGAACCAATTGAACCCGCTTCAGGTATGGGTTTCGTTGTTTCCTGTAAAAGATTGATTTTTTCGTTTTTTCTTTTTTGGTTTGATTTGGAAGTCTTGCAAGTTCACTGAATGAGGACGATCATGTGGCAAGTCATCTTCTGTTTGTGTTGTTTTGTCTTAATATCTTGGAAAATAGAATAAGGGTCATGGAGTTTTCTTAGTAGACATGGGTGGGGTTTGATTCTTGATGGGTTTTTTGCACTTTTTATTTTGTGCCAGGATATATCAGACTGAGTTCAAACCTTGTTTGATGTTGCTTTACTTTTACTGCCATTTCTCAAAGCAATTATTATTTTGGCTATGCGTTATTTGCAATTTGGGGTTTCGGCAATTTTGGGTTGTTTTTGTTTTTATTAAATCGTTTTGATCTAAAGAGCTTGCTGCAAGAGATGAATACAGATGAAGTATTTTTAGTGCAGTGTTTTGGAGTGAGATTAGGATTTGAAATATGGATCTCAGATACGGACAATACATCCTCCTTACTCTTTGACTCACTGACTTCTTTTGTAAATGAAAATTGAACAACCAATAAGCAGAAAGAAGAGTTGATGCAATATTTCATTATTTAATATACTTGTTAGTATTGATTGAACTGTAGAAACTGTATTGAGTAACAAATATCAAAGATGAAATGAAGTCTTATAGAAGAATGATATATTGGGTCTCGTTATAAGCTATTACGTTACTTTACAGTTTACACAAAGCACTAGTAAACACTTTCTTATTGCAAATAAGGAATATGCTCACATTGCAAAGAAGGAAGTAATGAAACTAGAAAATTGCTTCTAGAAGGTAAAAAAGGCTCACAATTGGTGCTGTCACTGACATGAAATTGACTATTTACTTGATCTTCATAATATAAGGGGACAAGCTGTTAGACCTTGAAGCTTTGTAGGCTTGATTATCTGAACTCCACTTGACCATGTGGTGATAAAGAATCTTCTGTTTAAAAAGTTGGCATAAGTTGCTTGATGGGTATCTAATTGGACAAGGAGAAGTTAATGTGTTGAATCTTGAATATTTGCATACTATTGCCTCAGTTAGACATTCCTTGTCTACGTAATCATTCTTATCATGCTTATTGCAGTCCTGTATTCTGGAAAATCTATTGATCAGCAAATCAGTCTGTTCTAACTCCATCGGTCTTGCTGCATCTTCACATCTGTCAAGATGTTTCTGTTAATCATCTGCCTTTTGTCTACAGTTAAATTCAAAGACAAGCCTAGAGATGGATCATCTGATAAAATTGCAGCAAAGACTTTCAGTTTTCTTGAACTGGCAGCTGCTGCAAGAAATTTTCGTGCCGAGTGTCTTTTAGGGGAGGGAGGTTTTGGTAGAGTGTACAAAGGACGGCTGGAGGGCTCCAATCAGGTATGTTGTACAATCAGCTTTTAGCTTATCTATTATTTGAAAATTCTTCTTCTAACCGGCTGCTGATCTGTTAGTAGCATTTGCCTTCACCTAAGGTCACTTGAAATGCTTACTTGTCAAATTAATATTATGCTTAGTTGAACCTGGGATATAACATTTCATTGGATATATATTGTAGGTTGTTGCAATTAAGCAACTTGACCAGAATGGCCTGCAGGGGAACAGAGAATTCCTCGTGGAAGTATTGATGTTGAGTCTACTGCACCACCCCAACCTTGTCAATTTGATTGGATACTGTGCTGATGGAGACCAGAGGCTTCTGGTTTATGAATATATGCCACTAGGGTCTTTGGAGAATCACCTCCATGGTAATGATACATAATTGGTGTCATTGCTTGGTTGTATACCTCTGTTACAATGGTGCTAATGGTTTGTACTTGCTCTTCTGCAGATCCTACCCCCGGTACAAAGCAACTGGACTGGAACACAAGGATGAAAATTGCTGCTGGAGCCGCACAAGGGTTGGAGTATCTACATGACAGAGCTAGCCCTCCAGTCATCTACCGTGATCTGAAATGCTCCAATATTTTGCTTGGTGAGGGGTATCATCCGAAGCTATCTGATTTTGGCTTGGCCAAACTGGGGCCTGTTGGGGACAACACACATGTATCCACGAGGGTTATGGGTACCTATGGCTACTGTGCACCGGAGTATGCAATGACCGGGCAGCTGACTCTGAAATCAGATGTCTATAGTTTTGGAGTTGTTCTTCTTGAGATCATTTCAGGCAGGAAGGCAGTTGACAATTCAAAGACTGGCGGAGAGCACAACCTGGTTACGTGGGTAGGGTCCGATTATCCCTGTAACTACATTATTTCCTGCCACTGTTGGAATGCCTTATCATTCTTATCTTTTCCAGGCAAGACCGTTGTTCAGGGACAAGAGGAAATTCTCGCAGATTGCCGATCCTGCACTCCAAGGTCGATACCCGGCAAGGGGACTGTACCAAGCTCTTGCTGTGGCAGCAATGTGCGTACAGGAGCAGCCCAATCTGCGACCTGTGATCGCAGACGTTGTCACGGCTTTGACTTACCTGTCTGCCCAGAAATACGACTCTGAAAAACATACTGATCAGACCTCGTGCTGGGGACCCAGTACTCCACCCAGAGCTAAGGCAGCAGATGCTGACAAGAGAAGACGAGGAGGCAGTGGTGGCACCACCGGATCTTAAAGAGAAGTAGACCGAATACCATATCGAGGTCTGTGTTGTTCTTCGCATTATGGCTTCCTGAGTATTTTGTTATGAGGATTATGGGTGCTTCATGAATTGCCAGTTCTTCATGGATTCTTCGAGCGTGCGTATGGAGGTAGTATCATTCAATGCTGTTGCATCATTTTCGTGATAATCATCCGTTTTAAGGTGCGTGTTTCACAGTAGAATGTATATCGAGGGCCGTGCCACATACCTGGTTTTGTACAGTCACAGAGTGTTTGTAGTTTGGTGTTGTGGATCTGTACAACTGAACGGCGAAACGGCGACAGCATGTAATGAGTGATGCGAGTTTGATATTGTGCCGTGACGGCGAATAAGAATTTTTGGTAGGGATGCTACTGTTGCAGTGGTTCTTGGCACTCCCACTGGAATTTCAGATTCTGAAGAAAAGTGCAAATACAAGACAGCAATTTGTGACAGCTTTCGTTAGAAATGAAAGAGAGAGAGAAAAACTGGCTTGCTTTGTTTTCATTTTCTCCACTGTTCATTTTTATTTAAAAATCTTATAAATTAAATATGTTATTATATAAATTTTATTCAAAATTATTATACTTATTTACCGTCAAATCAATACTTAATTTTTATAATTTTTTTACTCACATTAATTTACTTACTTATTTATTATTATATTATTTAATTATTATTATATATTAAATATATATAACAATAATTTTTATCTAAGATAATCTAAAATTTTCTTTCTATGTTAATTTGGAAACAAACATAGCCACTGTCTCATGGCTTCATTAGTTGGCCTTGGGTTATGATGTTTCCATGTACACTGTTTGTCAAGGATTACGCTAACTTCCCGTTCTCTCCTCAAACATCTAAAATCCACTTCAGTTAAATACTAATCGATTTTAGAAAGTAAAAATGTTAAAATAAAATTTTAAAAAATTTAAGTGTGTGTGGGACAATGTGGTATCTTGCTACTGGACAAGCATTTAATGATTTGAACATGATGGATTGGCTTCTCTTTCGGACAAGCCTAATTAATTGTCAGATTTCATATCACAGATGCAGTTGCAGTTGTAGCCATGCCCCGCTCCTAAAACCATTGCAATGATTGCCAAAATGATTTCTGCCTTAATCATATTTTTCGGACCATTCAGTCCTAAAGGAGACGAAATGAATAAAAAATGGAGTTGGACACCCTCCACGTTAGTCATAATATAAATTTAATCGAAATTTTAAGTCACGAACGATGTTAATTGAGAGCCCACCTCCCTGATAATTCACATATTAATATGAGTTATTGTTTATAATCCGTATTATATTTCAGATTTACTATATGCAAATTAAATAACATAATTTACATAAATATTTACACATATAAAGTATAGCTTCTTTTTTTGAAGAAAAATTATGCCTCCCGGATTTTAACGTGAAAAAATTAGAGAGCATATACAACGGATTCGAAATTAAGATCTAGATTTCATGGAAATCGCCTCCCACAATTTGGTGAAGAAATTCAACCAAATGTATTAATCATAAAAAGAAAAAAAATTGTAATAAAATCCAGAGCAGTCACTTAGATTGACATAAACTTTGGCATATCTCAATGGTTACGCCCATTTCAGCCAGGCACAATGAAACTTGCTACAAGAGGCGAGTAAACCAATTAAGATAATCTAGTTCATCAAACAACACGACATACGGTAAAAAATACATAACTGGAGCAGCATAAAACACCAATGTGGCGTGCTCCTTATTTCAGTGGAAGGATAGCTCCGGTCATTCAACTTTAGGCCTGAAAAATGAAACAAAGGTCGATTAGGTAATCCGAATAGCATTTGGCGAACGGAAAAAACAAAGTCAATGCAAGAGTGGCTACCAAGAAGCGGCTTCTATACATTTGCATTAAATGCATAGGGTCACACTTGGTTGGCTTGTAAGCATCAAGCTTGTTAATTTCCTGGACAACCATTTCAAAACATTTTATTACACAATTCATACTGCAGTCTTCAATTATGTAATAAGAATTACAGGAAACACACGTTAAAAACCTTTGTCAAGGAGAGAAATTATGAAAAATAATAATAGAGAAAGAAAGATGACCGAGTCATTTTTCAAAGTGCAGTAATCCCAGCACCAAAAGCAAAGCCAAACGATAAATGTCCGTCACATACTTAGACATGGAATATAAAGGTTGGGGCCATCCATTAAGGAGAAACATCTATTCTGATTTTAAGTTTTCATAATCAAATAGTCAAGCATGACTCAGCCCATCCAACCAAAGCCTCCTTGCAAACACAGGCCATGGAGGAGTCATTATCCTAAGCCCACCAGAATGATTGAGTATTTCTACTCATTTTAAGAGGTGTAAATACAAGACAGCATCCACCCCCAGAGAAAAAAAGAAGCAAACGGATACTGGTCCCATAGCTGTAAGTTTAAGCACTGCCATAAATATATCGAAGCGAAATACACAGCCTCAAAGGTGCTAACATTGAACTAGATGCTCCCCCGGGCAACAGAAAACATAAAACAGTCTCAATAGGCTCCTGGAAAAGTTAACAAACCAAGCTTCGTTTATACTTTCAAGAAGCAAAGCAACAGAAGAATATCTTAAGAGAATAAAAATGCACTTCATGACATTTACGCCTGCTTAAACCTAGCAACAGCCATCTAGGCAACTAGTAAAACAGATCAAACAGCACAACCTTCAGAACACAGATTTTCCAGCAAAAATCATCCCAATATTAATACATGATGAAGTACCTCAATCCATATGGTTAGTTTTGGTCTGCCTGATGTAATATCATAATTCCATTGTTCTCGAAAAAAGATTTGAAACCTCTCAACAAATGGAGCATATACCACATCCGCCTGTACAGAGCAAGACATTTATTTGAAAAAGACATGCAATTAAAATACAAACTCTACATGTTCTTCAAAGCTAATGAAAATATATTTCGTTATTCAACAGATAAATACACAAGTTTAAACACTGCTTTTCATTTTTATTATATTACATTTTGTTTTTATTTTTCTCTTTTCAAGGGTACAACCATGCTGAGGAACCTCGTGGTTGAAATAATCACTCACTTGACTGAATTGACCAAGCAAGAAAGGTCCATCATCAAACTTATGGAAGGCAGACTCCAAGTAATCAAATTCAGCTCCTGGTGCAGCAAAATGAATCACGTTAAGTTTTAACCCTGTAATATCAGAACAGACAGGTTCATGGAGCAAAATCAATAAGAGGGCAGCTAGATTACCGGCTTGTTTAATAGGATCAGCTTTGAATGATGTGTACACATTCTTCAAAAATGTATTCGAGTAGTCTATCAACTCTTCAGCAAACTTCTGTTTGGCCAGATCCTAAAGTATTTGCATGTTATATATGCCCCGTCAATGTGAAACATGAAGCCAGTGAGGGAAGGAAAAACACAATTTTATCCAGAAAAAATGAAATTCAAATTTGCATCTTACATCGGGTAAGAGAGCTGGTTCTTGAAAGTTTGCATCTACATATTTAACCAAATCCAGACTCTCTCCAATAATTTTGCCATTGTGCTCCAATGCTGGCACCTACAGAAGAACAAGGTTAGCAAGGTCAAGCATTTAGTTTGTTGACTAGGTAACAATCTGGTAGCTCTCTGGCAGTAGTTCAAACTCTTTTTCAGTTTCATCTATAGTGAGGGAAGAGGGATTTTTCAAAGTACATGTTTGAGCAACATGTAAAGTAGGTTGAATGCTCAGATAATACTAAGTAATCAAAAAATCAAACAAGATGCCAGGTCAAAACATGGTTTGCATCACCTTTAAAAATAAATACCTTATTTTCAGGGTACACTTTCTCCTTGTACCAAGCTGGTCGGTTTAGAAGGTCTATTGGAACCAATTTTATCTTGTCTTGTAAACCCTGGGTAGGGGTCGGGGAACAACCAAATCAATTAGCAATAGGTGAATTCAAAACAGTTTCAGGTATCCTAAGTAAATTACACTCTCTTCGAAATAAAGAGATTATAAATATTACAGAATTAGCAAACCAACACACAAAATTGGATATTATGTGCTCGAGTTCAACAAAGTTAGGCAAAACGGCACACGGGCATTAGGAAGAAAAAAAATGAAAAAAAGAATCACAAATCCTTCTGCGTTCTTCGAGCGTACTTCCAAATGGAAATCATACAAGCATCATGCAAATATAACTTATAAAAAAAGGAAGTAGCAGTGAAAACACAAAACCAAAATAAGGAACGGGTAAATACACAGAAAGCTAAAGGAGCCAAGGCATTAATGGTACACCTTATAGTTCCTGACAATCCACACACGCTGAGCAAACGGGCACTGGTAATCGATATACAACCTACAGAAATCAAGAGTGCAGTTCAAATTATTCCCGTATCACGTACGACAAAAGCTTAACTCAGGACGCACAGATGATAATTATCAATGATACAAGCAAATCACAAACGCATGAAAGAGAAAAGGAAAATATAAGGTATAGAGAGAGCACCGAGTGGTTCCATCAAAGAGCGGTGGCGGTTCAGAAGTGGAATCCAGTGGCGGGGGACGAACCTCTTGCACGGCACTGCAAATTTCAAAACCACCATAACTAATTAACTCCATCGACTGGTAGACATTTCACAACAACATCAAAACCCCAGCGAAATTGTGAACAATTGCAAAAATCGGTGATTTAAAAAACAAAGAGAAACGCAAGAAATACAAAATCAAGAATTCAAAAAAGATATTGAACAGGACAGAGCAGAGATCAAAACAATAAACAGTATCAGCAGGCAAATGGGGAATTACAGGGAAGCCATTGATTTTTCTTCTCAAAATATCTAAAGCTGCCTCTGCTTCACGTGTTTACGGGTGGCGTGGCATGGCATGGCCCTCAACCATACCGATTTATAGTGGCAACGCTAGAAGCTGCGTAGAGCTACGGACTGGAAATGCTCGTCACTGATGACGTAATCTCGGGTTTGATTTTTCTTTAAAGGCAGAAAAATGAAAAGAAGAATATATATAATAATAACTCCTTCGAATTTGTCTATGAAATAATTATTTAATTAATAATAGGGAAAAATTATGCTGCGATTAGAGAAAAAAATTAAATAAGAGAGGGCATTTTTTCTGCATACCCAAGTACTAAAAATGTTGAAAATGACAAAGACTAGATGATGTGGTAAGGTCAAATTGATGCATTAAGACGCCTTGCCGGCACAATTAAATTATCCATGTTAGAAGGAAGGCAGGTGGGAAGAAAAATAAATTTAGAAAAAATAAAAAATAAACTTAGAAGAAAAAATTAAATGAAAAATACAATAAATTATAACTAAGGTAACACCCAACTCGTGCATATTTAAATAAAATAATAATATTTTTTAATAATAAATTTTTTATTGTTTATAAAATATGTAAAATGATAAAAAGAAAAATTGAGAACATTATAAAAATAGAAATTTTATTGATTTATAAAGTGAATGAAATAAGTAAAAATTAAGTAAATGAAGTAACGTATATATATATGTATATTTAATTAAGAATATTTAGATATTGCACATTGTGCAATCAATTTTCCTTATAATATGTCTATTTTACTATGTGTTGCTTGGTTGTCGTTTTAAAAAAATGTATTTCTTATAATTCAATTATTATACAATTGCCCACATTTTGACATTATAATATCTTAATTTCTTGTGTATTCATTTTTTATATAATTCTATACATTTTTCTCTGTTATTTTTTTATATTTTTCAATTCCCTCATTTTTATCTTTTTTTTTTTTTGTAATTTTAGCATGTGCTTTCAATTTTAAGAGAATTTTATTATAAAACATTTATTATAATAAATAAGATTTTATAATATATAAAAAAGGCATTGTACACCCATTGAGTGTATCGACTTTATTAGTATAAAATTATACATACACACATAAAAAAAATAAATAAATTTTTTATTCTTGTTTATAAGAATTTATATAAAAAGTACACTTTTCACCTCTCAAAAATTAAAATCTTATACGAAAAATTAAAAGAAAAAATCTCAACTCTACCCCCACCATGATCACATCGGCATTGTTGTCTTTACAATAAACTAGTTATTGGGACACTCAATACCTGTGTATGATAATATTTAGACATACATGTTAAGAAACATAAAAATACATATTTTATTGGTAGCTTAGCCAAGAAAAATTAATTTTGGTGATTATTTCGACAAGAGCAATGTATTGGGCTTCCAACATCTACTTGGATTCACGCCCACTTTCTTCTATTTTGTTTTCTATTTTGGTCAACGGAGGTTTTAGACCGTTTTAATTAATATGAAAAATATAATGGCTAATGAAATTTGATTTAATGAATTATGACATAAAAGGACTTTTTGGTAATTCTACTTTTGACTAACAAAGATGTGCATGCTAAATATTTAAAATGTATTGTTTATAAAAATTATTTCATATATAAATAATATTTTTAAGATTAGTTTTAGTGTATAATAATTGTATAAATTAAAAAAGAAAATGAATTAAAATTTTATATAGAGACAATAAAAATGGAAGAAGAAAATATATAAATTAAAATTGATAGGTGAAAGTGTCTATAGAAAATATAACAAATATACATTTGTAAAGCAAAGTGAAAATTGTGTATGGACACTAGGTTTAAATAAATATCAAGGATATTTTAGTAACTAAATTCTGTGACCAAGAGTAATTTGTCTTGGAGTCTAACGCATTATATATGGAAATAGATAGATAATATCTTTCCAATAAATATGACGATACATCTTAAATATTTGTCTTTCAAGTATGTATAAATAAAATAAAGTGAAAATAAAATAAATTTATGAACAGAATGGAATAAAAAAAGAATGAGATGTTTATCTTAAACATTTGTGTTTTAAACATTACCTATGATTGAAAAAAAGTGAAAATGAAAAGGAATGAGATATTTAATAAATTCATATTTGATATGCACAAAAAATAGTTGTACGAATAAAAAAAGAATGAAATCATTATTTTATTTTATATCTATAATTGGAAATTAAAATAAATAATATGAATAAAAAACAATTTTTTAATAAAAAATATTATTTTAAATTAGTGAATTCATTATGATATTTTTTGTTTACATTTTATATATTTTTAGATATTCAATAAATATATAATATTAATATAACAATACTTACACTGTACAAAAAAAAAAGTATATTTATACAAAGTACATACTCAGCATGCATCTCTCCGTGTCGTTGTATCAACAATTTATATTTCTGATTATTTGCTCCAAGATGTGTTCATGAGTAGGTCGTACCTAAATAAACAATTTAAGTCACATCTTTCATCTTTCGGGGTAGTGTAAAATTCTCTAAGGTTTTGTTTGGATACAATAGGTAGAAAATTTGACACGAATCTTAAAAATAGTTTAAAAGAGAAATGAAGAGATGACAAAATAATATGTTTGGAAGAATAGATTTTGATAGATACAAAAGCCTATTGTTTTATTCAAGGGTTTGGCATTGCTTTCCGCACACAGTGGTTTAGATTAAAAAAAAAGCCTCAAAGGAGCTAGAGGAAGGCTGGAATTGTGAGGTTTGTTGGTTTATAAGTACTGAGGAAGCAAGAAGGATGAAAAGAGAGAGTTGTAATGCTCCCATTTTACATAGTTAAGGAAGGAAGGATTTTTAAACTATCTTATACAGTGGGTTATTATTTTTTTTTAAAATAATCAATTTTTTAAGAATTTGTCTAAGCTTTTGAAAAGTAAAATTGCGTGAAGAAGCCGGCCCACGAGAAGGTCACAGGGTGGATGTCCAAAGTGGACTCACGTGTGTAGGAATTCAGAAGAAACATTATACAACGACTCATCTTTTTTTCTTAAATAACCAATTTTTCAAGGATTAGACTGGCCTATCACGAAGGGCTCTTAGGTTGTCGTTTTCTTCTGTCATGATCTGATGTAACGGATGATTTACATGACTTTATGAGTGCAACCTGGATTAAAAGTCAGTGACGTAGTTACAAAGTGTAAAACGAGTAATAGAACAGAAAACTGAGAGCCAGTGAAGGCAGCAAAGCCCTTGCAAATTCATTCCCACACTCATGAAAGAAGTGTCTTAAGATGGGATTCACAAACAAGATGAGATAAAATCAAAGATGAAGAAGCGACACTATGAATCAGCAGACTGGGGAACTCCGCTGCTGCCTCTTATGGAAACGGTGGAGGAACACAGAGGCGAGTCTCTATTCACGGAAGGTTGATCTATAAAAACCACCACAACAGTGATATCGTCATGGAAATGCCTCCTCACGCCTCGATCAATTTTCTTCAGGTCCGAGTAGCGCATTTCTCTCTTCTTCGCTGCCGCACGAAGAGCAGCTTTAACAAGCCTGCTACTAATGCCCTGCCCAACATTCAAGAAACACAGCATTGGAAGCTCATATGATAACGGTTGAAACCAATTTTTCCTAGATTTTCCTCGTTTCTTGCATAATACTACGAATTATTCATATATGATTAGTAGCACCAATAACTTAGGACAATGATCTACTGCAATAGCACGTCCTAGGGCATTAGTCTTGCTATGAGCTCCACCAGCCAAACGCCTTGGTAGTATTCAGTTCGAACAAGATCTTCTCTTCTACCTTTCTGGCTTCTAAAGTATTCAGCAGAGGTGTATTGAGAAAAATACCTAATGCAGTGTATAAAGGAAGACTTACATAACGGGGATAACTGTTAACAATGTCAACTGCCTCCTGGTTGCTAAGGTGCTCCCACAAACCATCAGAAGCAAATATGACAAACTGATCTTTAGGGTTGAGCTTGTGTACAAGTATTGATGGTTCTGGACTGAGAATCGGCTTGCTAAAGGGTTCAGACAGCCTAAATCTGGCCAGCAGTGGTTCTCTGTTGAACTCTGAATTCTTAAGATATGCATCTCCAATAGATCTTGAAACCTAGTACCACCACAAGATAATAGACATCATTGATACCGAAGAAAAACACAATTTCCAATTAACATACACATTTGGTGCTTTCAGCACCAAAAGCACCGCTTGATCTATGATAGGTGATTTGGAATCAAATTTAAATAGGTTCCCAAATCTAAGTTCATCCAGTATCCAAGACTTAAATTTAAGTCAAGAAAGTTTCCAATGTATTACCTATAAGATATCATCAATAAAATTATTTCAGCTGGCAAGAATGTAGCATCTCACTGGAGTAACATAAACCACTTATTTTTTTTGGGTCCCTTGGGTATCCAAAATAAAATTCTCAGCGTGAAAGACAAGGATGCAAATACCTATTCAGATTTCATATTCGGCATGCATAAATGACAAATTTACAAGTTTACTGACAGAAGATTTCTCCACAAACATTACACAATCAGGATGGCTCGAGTCATCAGTTTCAAAGCACTAGTCCCATCAAGGCATAAATTAACATCATGCACCATCTTGAATATTTTTAATCGTCAACACCAACATTAAGGAAAAGCACAAGGAACTGCAAAAGGTTACCTGTATAAGACCCTTCACACGCCAAACTTTGTGCTTTAAAACCACAATCTGTGAATCATCAGGATGCAAAGCCCACAGTTCATCCCTGACTGACTCCAGATTAGCGTTGTGCTCAGTTGATAATTGAATAGCAGTGACTCCTTTAGCTTTATCTGCCCTGCCTAAGACTGCTCGGGAGTCTCCAGCATTGGCGACATATAAGAGCCCATTGCATATCACCCCTACCAAACAGCATGTTCCCACCGAAGCAATTTGTGGCTTACTAGACCACTGCTGCCTCACTAGAGAAAGGAACTTCTCTTCAGTTGCCAAGAAAGCCTCTTTAATGACATTTGCAGATATACCTTGCTTCTCCGAGGCCAATTCTGTATGAAGAACAAGGCCACAGTAATCAACAGATAATTACATTTCGTAAGACAAATGTAAGCTTTGTGACATAAAGGCATTCAAACACATCCTATTTTTTCTATGGCAAGTATCTATTTTATAAAGTATGAAGCCTTAATTAAGTAAAACAAAGAGTTTTCCTTAAAACTTGGCATCATTTACTAGACCAGTAGGGATTCCTCTCTTATTACTTAGCAAACAATTCTATTGAAAGGCCATTTCTTGTCTTCAACTAAATCATGTTAGCCATTATGTTGATGCATCAGCATTTCTTCCATATATTTTGCTATCATTTATTCATTTCGTCTCTTTGTACTCTTTTGAAATTAATTTTAAATCATCCACTGGATTTTTTAACAAAGAATCCAATGATTCAAATTAACAAATAGAACTTCATATTTGAATTTCAAATACTATGCGGAAGCTCAAAATTGAATCAATCTAAGGAGAAGAGATATACTCGTCAGATTGGTGAATAGGCTTTTATTTACAAAGCGAGAAGCCTCTGGTCCTCCATGTCCATCATAAACTCCAACGAAAGTACCATACGGTCCTGAATCAAATGAACTCAATGGTCCTGATTCAAGCTGGGACTGATCCTCCAACAAAGCATTGGCTTGAATTACTGCCATTGAAAATTCTCCGTGTACATGCTGTCCCAGATCCTTGTACCACAACAGCCCATCCATCCTTCCATTGGGATCTCCCAGCCGCCGATTTCCATCTCCTCTTCTCCAATTTCCAGCACCCTCAAGCAATGTTCTCCAACAAGGCCTAACCATTTTTATGCAGCCACTTGACGTATTGTAATATTTCAAACGTAAGCTACATGTGCAAATGGTCCAACAATGAATACACAACTTCAACAATGTCCTCAAAAGGCTCACAATTTCCAACAGAAATTATATATGTACTCAAAACTCAGACACACACATCTCTCACACATATCACCCAAAAGAACCAGCAAACAATACCCTCATCAATCCCAACCGCAGCTCCAGCTTTTGCTTATGCTCCAAGCCCACAAACCCTATTCTCAGAACTATATACCCACCAGCACCACAAGGACTAGACACCATTAATGTGAAACAGACAAAAAAAGAACAAAAAGATAAAATCAAAAGAGCCAAAGGGGTATGGGCAAAATTTACTCTGAAAATGTGTCTCCAAGACAGGAAAGCAATATTTATTTAGTTGAGTTCAAAGAATACGGAGGGGTGCTGCCCTTGCAGACCTTGAACCTGGGTTGAGTATTTTTGGAGCTTCCATGGTTTTGTGTCACCTTTCACCAACAGCCTCAGCTGTAAAAACCCACACAAGATTTGATGGTGACAGAGCTTGTTCCTGGATAGACCAGAGGGATACAAAACAAAGAAGCAAATGGATAACAAAACGAAAAACTGCGCCTTGGAATTTTCTTAGGGAAAAAGAAAATCTTTTCGGGTTGGTGTCAGACTCAGATCTCAGATTATATGATTCTTGCGGAGCGCGAAGGCACGGACGAAAAGACTACGGAGACGTATATGTCAAATTTATCAAAATATAAAGAACATTTTTTTTCTCTCTCTGACTAAATGCGCTGGACAATTATTATAGTTTAATTTATACTGTCCTGGCTTGCCCCTCGATTGTTCCCTCTCTCCCTCTCTCCCTCTCTCTCTCTCTCTCGTGTCTTTGTTCCGTTGGGTTTGGTTCTTGTGGCCAGTTAGGATTTCAGAGCTTTGACTTACGGGGCCAATATTTGATTTTTGTAACCTTATGAATAGCTAGCCTTTATTTTAGGCAATTTTTGCTCGTTTATTTAGATCAAACTTCAAAACCAGTTTTTTCTGCATATAACCAGTCCTTTTACATTTTTTTTTGATGTTGTTGATAAAAGTTACCAATTCCAATATTTTTCTACCTCATAAATATTCTTAGTATTTTTTTATAATCATGTTATTTCACAACAGAATACTAATATAATTAATTAATATATTTATCAATATTCCAACGAATAATTAGATAACACGTGTTGAGCAATTTGAATCCGATACTTTGGCAGAGTGATGACAAACTAAACTATTTGGATTTTGTCTAGATTTGAAGATGTTTTGAATTTAATCAAAAGTAGCTTACCATGTTAAAGTTTTTGGAACTTTTTTGTGTTGCTCAACTTAAGTACCAGTTTGAGTTTGAACTATACAAAATTAAATTAATACCAATTTGAATAGCCATCGAACTTAATTCAATTACACTCCCGAATTTAGTGTTTAGTTTTAAGATATAATAAAACATGTCAACTACTTCTTGGATGATATGTGATGCTGAATATGAATGAGTTAAATCTCATTTCTTAGATTCCTTCAAAGAATTAGGCAATTGTTGTTTGGACCGGAGTTGCATTCCACTTTTTGTGGAAGATTCAAGTTCACCTTGCATGTTACACTACTATTAGTTTCATTGCTATGAGATTAAATAACTAGAAACTTTGCTCTAGGGTTCTTGTTTCACTAACAAAAATTTTCTGTTTGAGTACCATAGGTTTGATGACATCGTTAATTATGTTATGAACCATACTTTGAGAAATAAAAATAAATATTTTAAAAAATTTTATCTCTCATGTTGAAAAGTCAAAAAAAATTTCAAATATTAAAATGTCTCCTTACAAACACAGTTACATTGTTTCAACTATTATACTACTTTTTCTAAGTAGCTTTTTTTTAGTAGTCACAACACTTCATACTATTTTCTTCAATGGTCACATCCTTTTAAAAGTTTTTTTTTAAAAAAATTTATAAATAAAAACTCTTTCATTTAAAATGGGGTGTAGGAAAGCAATGTCCTTCCTTTTCCTCCTTTTCTTTTCCTTATTGTTCTTCTTTTCTATATTGTTGGGTAAAAAAATAATTTGTTGATTTCTAAATCATCTTTTCAAAAGATGAAGATTTGTTTAATCCTATCCATTATTTCGCACCCATCAAAATAATTTTCAAATACTGTGCAAATTATTACTCAACCCAAGCCATGATTTTTAATAGATTTGTGTTGTTTCTCCAACACCATAAATATAACAAAAAGTCAGAATCATAAACTCTCAAAATTTTCTTTTTCTCCCCTTGTAAATATAAAATGACAAGGATGTCGTTTGGAGAATATATATGATTATTTCAAAAAACTAGACCAGGACACGGTATTTTGATCCCAACCTTGACTGTCTCTGTTCATCATATCTGTCAAAGATTCCAACTTGGCTTTGCTTTTAAGTTGAGGATAACACTGCAATTCTGGGTTTTGAAAACTAGTTCCCTTTTCATTTTCCTAACTAGCACATATATAGTGCCTATCGCGCCTCTTGAAAGCCATTAAAGATCAGTGCACCTAATATTATAGGTTAATTATCTCTATTAGGTTTTAGGCAACGAGTTGGGACACTTCATACCCCTAAACCTTGGGCTGATGTCCTTATTGTGGCTTATTCAAGATTGCAGTAACTCAAACGGAAAATGACTTGTACCATGCCGCCTTTTCCCCAAGGGAAGATCCATTTGGTCTTCTCCTTGATGGCCATCTGTTGTTCTCCCTCTTTGAGTGTGTTCAGTTTTGAGAATTTAGAGGAAAAGAGAATATGATGAAGAAAGCAAATAAAAATAAAAAAATTCAAAATTTTATATAATATTTTGGTAAGGATTTGAGTAAGATAAAAAAATGTTAAAAAGAAATTAAATCAAACAAAAATTTGACATTAATTTTTTTTTTTATAATTTGAGAAAAAATAATGAAGAAATAAATAAAAGAAATAGTATTGGTGAAATTTTTGAAGGAAGAATAAGAGTTAAAATAGTTATACTTTTATTTATTTTTTTACCATTTTATAAGAAAAATGAATTTTCATTCTATAAATTATAATTTTGTTCTAGTTTTCCTTTTCATAAGATTTTCCTACTTAACTAAACAATAAAAATTATTTTGCTTAACATTTTCTTTTCTTTTCCTCCCTAAATTCCAAGAACCAAACATAGTGCTAATCTATATTCCATAACCTATACTATTTATAATGTAAGATAGATAATAATTACATTTGGTTCTGGATATTAATTTACTAAAGTATGCTCTTTTTAATTTATTATCATTAATAGAAAATTATGTGCATATATAGAGTATGCAATTTTTTTTGCTAAATAATAGGTTATAAAATGTTATATATGTGTGTGTGTGTGTGTGTGTGTGTGATGTATTTGACACATTCACATAATAAAAATTGAATTTTATTTGTGATTGAATGTGGTTTTGGGGTTATTTACTGATATCCAGGAAGAATGGAAAAAATAGTATGTTAAAGCACAAGTAATTACAATGGGAGCGCACACAAACACACACACACACGCAGATACAATTATGCTCAAGCACGAATTGCTTAAACGGAACACTGAGAAGCAACGAATTTATCATTTAATTTGACTCAACCAAAAATCTTTTACAACACAACTAAGAAATCAACCAAAATGCTAACTTGTAGCACAATGTCTGGCTTGAAGGAGTAGAGTTTGTTGGGTGGGGTGGGAGTGGTAGTGGTGTTGCTATAAATTATAATTAATGCAGTCAGTTTCAAGAGTGTACCCGAGAACCAAACACTAGAAAGCAACTCGACACTGATTTTATTTTATTTTTTATTACAAACTATTCACTGTATTAAGGATAGGTTCAATATAAAGTGATGGGGTTAGATTCATTCAATTGATTGGTCCCCCAACAGGCCAAGGATTCTGGGGACTACACCTTTTTGGTGCAGAGGTGGTAGATAAGGGAGTCAGAGCTTGTGGGGTTTAAGCTGTGCAGTTGGTTTGCACTCTCTCTTTGGTTGCTCATATCATTGGTGTGAGTGTGTGATAATAAGAAACAAAATTTCTGTGTGTGTGTTGGAACTTTCTTAAAAACCAAAAAGAAAACATGATCAGGTTGCCAGCTCCACTAGTTAACCAAAACCTTCCTCTTTTGTGTTCTTCTGTTTTTGGGTTTTATTTTCTTGATTGGTCAAATTAGCTTGTCCGACAGAGGGGTTGATCTTTTCACAGGAGAATAAAAACTATTTACAACTCTTGCTCTGCTCATTTTAGTAATCACACTTTGTTAGGCTCAATTACCTACCCAATATGCCGAAAATATTTTACAGATCACAAATATAGACTATTTTTGTGGAAGACATTTTCCACATCAACATGATTCAGTGATTCAATCCATGAACACTCGTCAGGGAATACAGCATATCCCCGCAATCTTGGTTATGCTTGGAACCAGTAACTCAAACTTCAATTTCAAAACTTCTATCTTAAACTTTATGCTACTAAATATATCATTTAACAAAATTTTTATTCAAATTCAAATTTAAAATTTCTTCCTCTTACATATATAATTAATTATTTTTTAATTATTATATTTATTCACAATCAAATCAATACTTATGTGTGTGTGGTGTTTATATATATATATATATATACACATATATAATCAAATAAATCATCTTTAAACATCATCTCCAACAAAAAACCCCTCTCCCAAACACAGCCCTTACTTCCTTCTGTGTATTTATGTATATAATGAAGGTCGTTTTATTTGTCTGTAAGTAATAATTGCAGGCCTTTTCTTTTCTCTGTGTGATCATTTCTAAACCAATGTAGATTAGAATTGCCTAATATGTTGCACAAGTTTGGTTGCCAAATGAATAATGCGACACTCATTTTAACTTGTAACCAAGTTGGATTGGGTGATGCAAAACTCATTCAAATATGGAAACAAGGGATAACTCAGAAATCCCCATACACACACCAAGTAGAATATCTTCATTAGATTAACGGTCTGACTCTTTAGTTTACATACATGAATATGAGCCATTTATTCAGTCCAAGCACCCTCCACCTCTGTTTCTATGTGCATCCACACAAGAACAAAACAATCAATACACCGGTTTCAAGTCAACAATACGCACGGATATTAGTTAATCTAACCAACTTATCATGCTCATGCGACGCTTCTCCATTGAACTTTGAGGTTGTTCTTCAGCATGGCGAAGCGCGGCAAGCACTTCATTCATTTTGACATCATGGACTTCCGGATCAACGGTCAGATTTTTCTGCGGCGCAACAACTGAAACCAAAGCCATTGAATTATCTACATTTTCGTCAGTAACTTGATCATCTTCTTGCTTAAGGCCTCTTTCAGTTGAAGATTCAAACACTACGATAGGGAAGATCCCTTGTCAAAACTGATTATGATAAATTGGATCGGAAGCAAATTTGATCAGGACAGTAAAGCGACGCCTTACCTCTGCTCATCAGTAGTTGGATCATTATAGTTTTCATTAGGTTTCTTAGACTGTGGATCACACGCACAAGTTGAAGAATCCTCGACTGTGGTACTTTGTGAAACATTTTGCTCTAAAATCTCTCGGAAAATTGGGGGCATGGGATCTTCATCTGACCCCATTCCACATTCCTGGCCTTTGAACTCAGGCAAACTGAACTCACATGCCAAATCCGGACTCCCTCCAGTTGTGGCAAAACTGCAATGGATGTGACTCAATGAACAAGGCTGTTTGTCAATTTGCTGTAAACTGGCAGACCCAGTTGGGGATTTAGCCTTTTCCTCAAGTTCTCGACTTCCACACAAGGCCAAGACGCTCATTTCCAGATTTGAGCCTTTTTCTGGTTCTTTGGTGTTTGAAGAAGACGCAGAGGATGTTGCAGAGGAAATGTCGGTTCCATCAAACAAGCCTGAGTGTTGTGATTCATCTGCAGCATAGGAAATGTTCATGGATGCAAGCCTCTTCATCAGGAGTTTCAGCCTCTTTTCAGCCCTGTTTCTTGATCTGGCCTCTTGCCTTAACAGGTTTTCCAGTTCCTTCAACTATAATGAAGAAGGGGGGGAAAATCAGTTGAGAAGAAGAAAGCTTGGAAAAGCAGATATATGGAGAAACCAGATAGGTGTCTTTGATGCCCACATTTTCACAAACACAGATAAGACAGTCTGAGAGAAATAGACACCTTATTTCCCAGTTGCTCGACCTGCTCTGTTGCATTTCTGGAAGCTGTTCTTTCTGCAAGCAGTCTCCCCCTTAAACAATTCACCGTCCTCTCACTATCTTCTTCTGCCAACTGATTTTCACTACAAAAGTGAAAAAATAAAACACCATTTTAAGCAAAAAGATAAAAAAAGATCCATCTTGCGTAAAATCTGTGAGTCTCTGTGACACAGATTGGGAAAGGAAAAAAAGATGGAAACAAAGTGACACAGAAACTGACCTCCATTTTGCATCTGCCTTGTCTCTTTCTGCCATCTTCTGCCTTTTGAACTCTTCTTTGACTCAGAGAAATATAAGCACTTGTTTTGCTTCTTAAGCAGTCTCAACATTTGCATAGTGAGGAACTGAAATGCAAACCAGAAAAAGTTTGATGTCTATTGTGATTTTCTAAAACATTCCTTTGCTTTTGGGTAAAATAACTGTTTGTGAGAGAATAATGGTTACATCAGAGGTTTGGACTTTCGTCCCCATCAGAAATTGCTTTTGCTCTGTGGCACTGCCACCAAAACAACTTCAAATTTTGCCACCGTTCTTACAGCAGCTCTTGCAAGATTTAACAGCCATTTACTCAGATACTGTATCAGTAAGCTTCCATCTCACATTTTGCTACCATTTCTATGAGTAGGGAATGGACTCGAAAGATTCAAGTAACATGATTGATTTCCAAGTCATCATTGTCCACTTTTTTTTACCAGTTTGATTTATGGCTCTTGGAGGCTTTTACCAATACTCTTTAACATCTGAAAAGATAGGACTACTTTGACGACTCCCTCTAAAGCTGCCCAAAACCTATGCCTGACAAGCAGAATGCAAAGTGATAAAAACAAAAGGTATGGCAATAATTTATTGAATGGAATATCCAGGCCAGAAGCTGGACAGTTTCACATGTCCACATTTGAAATACGAGTGTAAGAAGACAGTGGGATCTGTGACCAAGTGCTGCCACATGGTGGTTGGTGTCCCATGCACTATCCCCACATTTGCCTGCCCTAACCTCAGCTTTAAACTTGCTGCCTGTATGAATGGAAAGGGAATGGGCCAAGGAGGGGGCAAGGGAATTTGTTACTCCAACTTTCATGATTACCTATGAAGCATTGCTTTGCTCTTAGACTTGGAAAGGTTAACAAGGCCTCCCTCCCCCCACCACAACATTTATATCTAATAGTGCAGAATTTAAATTTACCTTTTTTTTTTGTTAGTGATATTTCTACAATTCAGATCTATTCAATCATGCAAGCTTAACATTATGACGAATGTCACAATAATAAGAAGTATAAAAATTTTATTCAATATTAACATTGTATTATTTGTCAAATCTTATTACCTTTAGGTGCAACATTTACATACAAAGCCATACAATCTGACCATGTTTCCGATTTAAATGCAATAAAGATTTTCCAGAGATAAATCGTGAAGATATTTTAATAGCCCGTTTCGTGACGTAAAGATAAATTTGATGTTGGTTTAATCTTGATCCAAGGGTCATGCATTTAGGCTTGATTCAAATGGTTCTGATTCCACAATCTTTTTATAGGAAGGCAAAAAGTGTTCTCTTCTACTCGCTAACAGTGTCTTTTCCTTGTTTATTTCATCCACGACTCAACTAGGTAAATGCAATTACGGCGATGATGATAGAGAGGAGGACGTGGCTCCCATTTGTGGCCCTATGGAAGACATAATTGGGCTTCTAACATTGATCGGAGTTGTGAAATAGGCCCAGTATTAGCCCAACACAAACAAGAAAAAACCCAAAGCCCAAGTCGTCCTTCCAATCACATCTTTCCGGCATAGGCAGTGTTTGGAGGATGATGTGGTGGATTTAGCTTGAGCCATTTTCGAAGGTTTTTTTTTTTTTTCAGGGTCTCAACTCTCTTTTAACTTCAACTTGTGTAAATATAAGACAAGGAATTAAAATTTATTAAGTCAAAATAACAATCCCCCTCTGCAGGGTCCCTTGCCTAAACCCTAATTCATTCACCTAGACCCGCTTTCGAACCTCGAACTGATTTGTCGATCACTTTCCAATTTGCTTCGCTCGCATCAAGCCTTGCCTCCAAGATATCGCCTCCAACGCTTATGGCCGATTCCCGTTCCCGTTCAGGTTCGGAGGAACCATGATTTCAAGAAACCCATCAAGCACTTGGCATTCAAAGCTTAGCTGAGCCCTTCGAACCGTAAGTTTCCGTAAAACTGATTACTCAGTTCACCTTTCATTCTATTCAAGTCGATTTCTTGGCCATTCCATCCAGGAACGCCGATCCACTTCGTTTCACTCCTGGACTTCTGAAACATTTTCGTCTGATCGATATAGCAGCACAGTGGTAAACGGTGCTTGGAAGAAACTTAGTAAATTGTGTGCATCATGACTGAAAAATGCATTCGTCAATTTACTCCACTCCTTGTTTTATTGTTATTTAACTATGTAAGACCACGCAATCTGATGGAATCCTCCCGTGAGGACCGCTCTACCTTGATCATGCTAACAGAGGAATCATTCTACTAAGATTGGTTCTGCTCTCAGAGTTATGAGCAACTATTTTATTGTCCAAGTCTTAAGATCCATAGTTATTATGTTTTCTGTGCAATTGCTATATCTAATGCAAGTAGTCCTTGCTCTGTTTTTCATGGTTACGTGTTTACATGCTATGACCACTCTTTATAATCGATTGCAAGTTCTTGCATATATAGTAATTGTGTATATATTTCTAATCCAATATTACTTTGTAGGTTAAATCTTGTCACTAGGTACGAAGAAAGGCGTTAGATAATGGAGAACAAAAGCAATGAGGATTTCATAGCATCATCATCATGCGAAGTCTTTGAGATTCCTGGTGAACCAGCTATTGTAATAAACGGGCTACCTCCCTTGTCATCGAGCGAAGCCAATCTCGTTTCTTGTGCTGTTATTGATTCGCAGTCACAAAGACTTAACAGATTTGGTGAGTGGTTGGAAGGAAGAGAAGTTCGGAAGTTGTTTGGGGATCAGTTCTTTAATGGTAAAGTAATGGAGTTTGACAAGGACGTTGGTTGGTATAGAGTGGTATATGAAGATGGTGATTTTGAAGATCTGGAGTGGCATGAGCTGATGGAAGTGTTGGTACCGCTGGATGTTAATATCCCTTTGAAAACACTGGCTACGAAGATCCTCAAGAACAAACAGAAACAAGCTCAAAATTCCGCAAAAGGAAAGGTCCGAGGTTGAAACAATGGCTCCTGTGATGGTAAGGGTAATGAAAATTAAAGTGGCGGTGTGATGGTTCTTAAAGAAGCGCCACAATGTTCCTGAACATCAGCAGCATAAATTAGGTAGTCAAAATTGTAAACAACGTTGCGATGATCGCTTGTATATATCTGGAAGTTGATTAGTTGGTAATCACTTCTTCGATAACATAAACAATGTTAATTTCTCTGTTTTTATGTAAAACTTGCCATCCTAGATGAGGTTGCAGAGTTGATGCCTGCAATCCTTCTGTAATTGTCAGGTATGAACAGCCATGCTTGAATGCTTTGGCCATGTGTTTGGGTCAGAGATTGCGCACCTAGCATGTCCTTTGGAACTTGAGGTACTATGATCATGCTATATGTCAAGATAGTGGTTGATTATTTTTGAAAAATGTGACACATGTCAAGCATTGGGTACATAATCTCCTAGGCCTGTGTTTGGATCAAAATTCTAAAAACATGATGTGAGATTTTCCAAATATGAGTGCATACAGCAATCGCACGAGTTTCGAACTTTTACAAGCGCGCTAGAAACCTCATTAGATAGTGCTGATAGCCTTATTAGTTAGGTTAGTGTCAATGAGTCAGAGTCGAGTTGTTACTCTAGTTCAACAATTACTCAAAGTTTACTGTTTTTAATTTTATAAAATTTGAAATAAATCTGGAACTTAAGCAAGATTAAGTTCTACAAAACATCGCTCCTCTGGTCTTAACAGACTGAGAAAACATCGACCTCCTCAGGTGGTGAAGACTGAAGAGTCACTAACATAAGAAGAATCGGGTGAACTGGGATCACCTGGATCGATCTTGATGTCAATATTGGTCATGATGTCAATGTCAAATTCAACTATTTACACATATGACTATCACTTAATGGCTTCAAGACTGCACTGGGCGGTGTCTTCCAAGTATTCATGACTACTATTTGCAAATAATCTGAAAACACTACGCCTCGCAAAAAATTTTGCACTTATCTTGCCCACAAAGCACATGCAAGCCCCCAAATGCCATGGCCCGTGTCTGCTTCTGCAGGGAGTCTCATGACTGAACAAGATATTGATTCATTGGGTTCTCCCTGGTTCACATTAAAACACAACTTGGAATAATATTTATTATTATTATTATTATTAACCAACAAAAACATGAGAAATAAGGCTATATTTGTTTAGATTTTTAAATGTGTTTTAATTTTTTTTAACAGAGTAAGGAGCAATATTGCTTTATAGAGAAGCTACGCTTTAACGTTGATGTTGTCTCTGATGGATGATCTCATAAATCATGAGCATTTGTTGTTCTGGATTTGAATTCTCTTAATGCATGATGCCTCTTTGAAATGTGTAGAATTTGGTAAGTTTGCATCAAGAGACTGAAAGAATGTCGAACAGTGAGGCCTTTGCGATTCTGGTGAGTCAATGTCATGCTTCTGTCCTCTGCAGTATATTACGCCTTCTCCATTAGAATGCTATGTTCTAAGAAAGGTACCTATGCAGAACTTAGAGGATAATTTCTATTTGTATCTCCTGGCAAAGGTTCCTGTCTTGGGCAATACCACAAGTTATAACAAATTGAAGATGTGGAGTAGCTTTGTGAACTTTCTTCAGGCTCTTGTGGTCTGTCTTTGTCCCTTGCCTCCAGGAAGGTACGGGGCAAAGGGGAACATCAACTTACACGAAAAATCACCTGATAAAATTCTCAATGAAGCACAGTTGATTGCTGCAGAAGTTTGGTGTGAGCTGACTAATGCAACAGGTCCTTTTCTGGAGAATGGTATCGTACCAAGTTCAGATTGCAAATGGACAGGTAAAGGCCGGCAGCATGTTGAGGAGATGAAAGTTTCAACTGCTATAATTCTGCATTCTGGCTATATCAATGGCAATGTAACTGAGAGAATGATAACGACGAGGAAATTTTTGGCAGATGGCATTACTAGTGGATGACGTAGAAAAGTTCAGTATTTTAGCACCAGCGATCAAGATGGTTCTTGCCTGAAAGGTTTGTGCAACAAATCAGTCACGGAGAACTCAGCTGGAAAGAATTATTTGCAAACTGGATTAGGAAAACTCAGGAATGGAACGTCTTCTTCCAAGAACAGATTCGATTTACTTGGATCATGTCACCGAAAAAATTTTAGTGCTGAAGTATTACAAAGTCCATCAAGCAAAGGTTTTACTCTAATTAATCCAACACATCCTTCTGAATTTTCATTTTCTGTCATACGTCTCCTATCTTCTGTTCGAGCTGTGCTAGCCTCTCCGCTTCCAGTACAATATGATTGTGGTTTTGGAAGCCCTCTTGATGGTAGTAACCTAGCAATCAGTGATAAATCTAACTTGCCATCTCTTAGCATTTACCTATTGTGCGTTGTCTGAGATCTAAGCCTGGAGACCCTTGTATTCTGAATTGTGAGGAGCCGCTTGCAGAACTTGTGAAGGGATTGCTCTAGATGTTTTCAGTAGAAATGCCACTCCTAGGAGCATTACTCTGTAAACCACTGACTATTTATGACGGATTGAGGAAAAGCTGGAGATGGACAGGGCCATGTTGGTTCTACAGAAGTGGAGACTTCTTACGCAGCCTGGGGTCTTTTGCAAGAAAATCTTATCAAGATGGTCGGCCAATTTTCCATCTGGTTGAGGCGAGTGCAACCCACACTTCGACTCACTGCAAGTCTTTCTGCACCTCCTCTGGAATTCATGCAAGAGAAACGCTTGTCCGCAAGGTTGTACTGCAGAAAAGGGTTAAGTCAAGGTACTCTTGGTCAAAGATGTGATGAAGTAAAAGCTTATTTCCGCGGAGAAGATGTAAGGTACTTGATTCCTATGGGGGGTTTTCTGTATACCACATTGGAAGGTAAGAAATCTGCAGCGGCACTACGTAGAAGAAACAGCAATAAAGTGTTTCCAAAGTCCCGTGATCATTGCATATTTAGGGTCCATGGCCATCTCAATGTTATTTATTTAGAGGGTGTTTGGATGAACTTATAAGTTCTTGTAATAAGATATTAGAACTTATAAAATCTTCAAAAATAAATTAATTTTTTTAATTTATTTTTAAATAATTTATAAGTAATTTTTTTATATATACTAAAAATTATATAAATATTTCGAATTATATTATTGATATTTAATTTTTTTAATATATTACATCAAAAATTATAATTAAATATAATAATACATTTTTATAAGATGTTTTTTTTAAAATATTTTATTAACTTATTTTAAAAATAAAATATGTGAACTTGTAAACTTTAAAAACTATCTTATAAGCCAAACACCCTCTTAGACTTGTAAGGATGCAGCTACAAGAATGCCCGCAGATATGAGAACCCGAGCTGATATACGCAATCTAATAAGGAACTCACGTTATGCTGTTGAGAACAAACTGGAGAAGACGGTGAAGCAGATTGTAACTGGAGCTTTGGATAGGTTGCAAAGTGAAGTTGATCCTTGCGTTGAATACATTGGACATTGGGCTTTGTGGGTTTACTTGCACATAGACAGAGAAGAAAAATTTTATTAAAGTTGGCAAAAAAATGGCTGCAGTCTGATGCAAATTGAACACTTGTTCTTGTTGTTGCTGTCTTGATCTCACTGTGTTACTCATTTGCAACATCAACCTTGTTTGTGCTGCTGCCGTGTTCCAGGGGATCTGCTTGATGCTTCTGTCTTCTCTCCTTACATGATTGGCATAATAATAGTAAAAACAAGCCATTTAGTTCATTTGCCTTCGTCAGTGTGTTGCTTTCAAACGAAAATGTGGTTCGTTTGTTCGCTACTTAACATTTGCATCTCATCCCAGAATTCTAATTACTAGACGTTAGCCTCGAGAAAATATTTGTTTTGATTCGGTCGTTCGTAAATAACTGATCAACACCAAATCTTAGTTCCATCAACGAAGTTGATATCAACAAAAAAAGAAAAAAAATATTATCAATATAGGATTTCATATATAGCTAGTATAGTCCTAACAAATTGCTGAATTATAATTTATTATTCAAGGGTTGGCCCAGGAAATAAGATGAATCATTACAAAAGACAACAGCCGAGCAAAACTCCGTTGACTACGTACACAATCGATCCATTTTGGATGCCTTTTCCCATTGCTGGTGTAGGTGGAATCAGTCACCTTTTGCCGTGAATATTTTGTCCGCGGAACCCTCTTGAAAGTCAATAGAATCTTCAAGTGGGTACCCCTTCCGTAAGAACTCGTACGTACGTACCTCACATTTCTCTGATCAAAACCTGGTACAAATTCATAATTTATAACCCCACTTGCAGATACACGATCTTGTAAGAAAACTCACCCCACATGGAGTTGTGTGCCCACCAACCTTTCTTTTTAAAAATTTTTGACTTAGTATTTAATTTGTGGCTTGTACCGTCCTGCATTTCAGTTGGTTTAGTTAGAACCCTCGCATTCATAACCTTTTTGTCCGGGCTTTGGTGCTTTGGCCATGGACTGGAGGTGGCTTGTGGAATTCCAGAAGGGCATGATCAAGCCGGTGGCTCGCTGGCGGTGGTGGCGATGGTCGTGGCCCCGTCCTACTTGCTGAAGCTGGGGCTGGAGGGCGAAATGACTTATTCCATCTTCAGGGCTTTCATTTAGCTCTTTGTCATTGGCTTTATTCTGCAGTTCATTTTCAATCAGCACAGTGCCCTTTGGATTGTTCTGGCTTACCTTTTCATGGTATGATTTCCGATCTTCAAGCAATCCTGAAAACTGAAAAGAAATGTCCGTTGGTTTCTTGTCTTTGCCCAGATTTGCAGTTGCTGTGCTTTGGCCTATAGGCTCGGATTTGCTACATTTTCCGAATACCATTTGGAGACAGTTTCATGCTTCTCGTACATTTATCAATGAGCAGATTTCACTCACCATTTTGCGCGTCAGAAGCATAGATTTGTAAAATTTATTAAGTGGGATGAAAGTTGAAACCTTTTCTTTAAGACTGGTGTTTGCCTTTCTTTTTCCAACTTGTTATCAGCTGTTGAATGTATCAACTGTGTTTTCTATATTTTTGGTGCTTAATATTTTGTTTCTAAAAAAATTAAATGAGATTAAGAGTAAACGAAGGCGACATGCTCGGTTGGATATACACTGCGTAATTTCCACAAAATGTTAAATTATACTGTCTTACACGCCTCATACATGAAAGGGAAAGAGAATTTCATTTTCATTTCTGACTTTTATCTTGGAGGAATGTATTTGTTTGGCATGCATTGCTGACGTATCATTTGCTGAAAATTTCTCCAGTGAACAGGTTTTCCAACTTTCCCTTAGGTACCTAACTTATGGGATTTTTTAGTATCCTTTGTTTATTGACAAACAATTTATTGTGCGCAATTCTGATCACTCTGTATGTCATATTAGAATGCTTCTATGGTCGGATAGGTTTGTGTTGCGGGCTACACAGCGGGGCAACGTACGGAACACGTGCCAAGAGGGAAGTACGTGGCAGGAGTCTCTATTCTTGCTGGAAGTGCAGTCACTCTGTTTTTGCCGGTCATGTTGCAAGTTTTCCCTTTCACCCCACGGTACATCATCACCGTCGCATGCAATGACAGTCACCGGTGTCGTGATGAAGAAGCTCCGGGATGACGTCAAGATACAGATGAGCCTGGTGAGTAACTTCCCTTGAAAGACCTCATCACAGAAGATGCTAATGCTGTTTTGTAAAGGTTTTTAGTGTTACCCTTTCTCCAGGTGGAGACAGCACTTGCTCTTGGGGCGACTCCCCGTCAGGCAACACTGCAGCAGGTGAAGAGGGCACTTGTCATTGCCCTGTCTCCAGTATTGGACAATGCCAAGACCGTGGGGCTGATATCGCTTCCAGGAGCAATGACGGGGCTCAAAATGGGCGGAGCATCGCCTCTGGAGGCCATCCAGCTGCAGATTGAGGTGATGAACATGCTGATTGGAGCTGCAACCGTCAGCAGCATCGTGTCGACATACCTTTCTTGGCCTTCCTTCTTCACCAAAGTTTACCAGCTGCGAACGGAGGTGTTCTCTGTGGACTGAAGTCGGGCCTCAGTCTTGGTTTCTTGAGTCTTTTCATCAAGCATTCTCAGTTACTCAGATAGGGAAATTAAGCAGGCCATTGTGCAAAGCTTATACATTGAGCAACCTTATAATGGGTGCAGCATCGCCCCTTGGGGCAATTCAATATATGAATAGAAAAGGTTTCAGGATATGTTGTCGGATCATCTTACAATAAAGAAAAGGCAACAGTTTAAAGAAGTTATCCAATGATGGTCTATGTCTTATGAACGGTCGCCAGACTTTCTTAAGTTACAATACAACTGATTAAATATATAAACTCAGGTACAAATTTATAAAATTATTTTCATACGAGCCACATAAAATAACTCATTATAACTGTATATAAACATATAAGTCGAATCACCAAAAATATTCTTCACACTCCCAAAAATCAAAATGAAAGGTACAATACAAGAAAACCACTTAGCCACGTACCCTTGAAAGCAAAAGCCTCTATCTATTGATCTGCATGGGTTAAAGGAAAAATAAATTGTAAATTGGGGGCTCGTAATCCCTACTAGTCCTCACATGATGATGAATACATTAATTGTTGGGGTTAATGGCGATGTAACATAAAAATTGGGGGCTCCCTTTCCTTATGAACGGATACCAGTGAAGGGATTGATGTTCTTCTCCAATCCAGGCGGATCGTATTGGCAGACAACGATGATACCCTTCTGGCCGTCGCAGTAGACGGCGCCGCTGCAACCCACCCGCTTGGTTTTGGACCAGACGACGTTCAGGTAATGCCCGCATTCGCAGCCCTCCACCCGGGGCTTGCACCTGCAGGTGTTGGTCTTCCGATCGTAAAACCTGGATTCGTTGAACCACCGCTGGACGACTTCCGTTGGGGTAAACTCCTTGTACTCCATGAAGAAGATGTTCTCGCCGTTCCGGTTCCGCGAGTGGAGGCGGTAGTTGCAGTCGCCGCGCCGCTTCCGTGCCCAAGCATGCGCTTCTGCCGTCAGATTCGGGCTCCAGGTAAGCGGCGGCGTGGTCGCCTGCCGCCGCAGGTCGTTGTGGGCGTTCACGTATTCCTGCTGCTCGGAGTCCAGCTTTGGCACGAAGAGAGGCGGCGGCCGCGGCGACGAGTGAAAGAAGGGCAGTCGCCTCTTCAGCTTGTCTTTCGGGATGAGGTGGTGCACTTCCGCCGTGGCGGAGGCGACAAAGGCCACCGCGAGGATCAAGAAACCGAGAACTCTAGCTTCGGTCATTGAGCATTCTATTAGTTTCCCTGTCTTTCTTCGGTTGGAACGCCGCCTGCGCCGCTGCTTCCTGGCGAGGAGAGTCGATGGGGAAACTGGGTTGGCGAATTATTGAATGGCTAGCTTTTGGGACACTTATATTTGTGAATTATTGACCTTTGCTTATTGGGGCAAAGGTGTTAATGGGCTGCATGAGTTCTTCTAGTTTGTTTCTTGTGAACGTTGAGACCTGCGTCTTTGGAGATTTGTGGTTTCTAAGCATTTGGTTGAGTATCGCATTGCCATCATCATAGGTTCAATTCCAATCATTTGAGGAGGTTAAATGTAGGGTCAATGCATGCAAACCAATATTATAGCATGGCCACTAATCATCGTCAACCTTTAGAGTTGGAGAAATGCTTTCTTGGAGCCATGATTATTGGGCATTTCCATTCCAACCTTCATTTACTTAAGACAAAAATGAACATTTCGTTTAATAAAATTAAGTGCAAAGTATGTGTTGTCAATTGACGAGGTTACTTTTGGGGTGATTTTGTTGAGGGATGAATATGAGGTAGATTGTATTAGATATGAAAATTATATTTGATCTTCAAATATTGATGAATGAAATTTTAGATTTATTTAAATTTATATATTTATATTGAATAATGAGATAACATGTAAGAATAATAAATAGTTTTTAAAGTATATATATATATATATGTGTGCGTGTGTGTATGTATTAATTTAATTGTTAATATGTATAGCAATTAAATTTTAAATATTTAAAAATATGTGTAAGATGAAAAAACATTTGAATTGGAATTCAAATAAAAATTTTGTTAATTGATATATTTAGGTTATGTAAAATTTGATAAATATAAAATCCCATCAGAACTCTGAAACAAACATAGCCTTAGATTAGTCAAATAAATAGTCATAGTCAATTTTATTAGCAAAAGTCGCTTACAAATTAGGACGGCTTAACAAAGTACAACTTAAAATCGCAACGAACAACCGCTGTTGAAAAACGCGCGAAGTGATTCTCTTCTCTTGTCCCGTTGCTCCGTCTTCACGCCTGCTTTTGACCTCGAAGGACCTCCCGAAACCCTATATTCGATCCAATCAAACAGGATTTTCTAATTTGTTGATTCAATCGAGGATCGCTGCTGCGATGATACATCATCGTTTGACACCTAGGGTTTTTTGGGTATTTTTATTATGCTCAATTGTTCTAAGCTACTTTCCAGGTGAGTTTTCTCCCGATTCACTTGTTGCTGTAAAATGAATGTTATATGATCAAGATGATTATTTGGATGTGATCGTTATAAGGAGTAACAAGTACTCATGCATAGGAATTTCAATTGGTAATATTTTGTTTTCTGTGTGCGTGCCTGTAAATATGTTTATTGAGAGAAAATTAGTGATTTTGTTGAAAAGAACTAATTTTTGAGTCTTGACATTTTTTTGTTTTTAGATATAGTGTAGTTTTGGAAAAATAAGTTCAAAAAGCTATCTGTTCAGTTTCCTCTTTACATGGTCACCTGTTTTTTCATAAATAAAAGAAATACTATGAGATTGTTGAAATTAAATATATTAACAACCGAGTAGTGTTGAATGAATTTGTGATTTTGATGGTAAGATTTTTCTGTATTCTTTGTGTAGCATCAATATCAGCTGCAGTTGTTACACTTGATTCCATTGAGATATTCAGAACCCATGAATGGATGTGGAAGCCGACAATTTATTTTCAGTGCAGAGGAGAGAATGTGACGTTTTTACCTGATGTGAAGGAGAAACATGTCTTTTATGCATTTAAAGGTGAAGAGTCGTGGCAGGTAAAATTTTCCCTTCCCTAATTGATTGGTTCGGGTTAGCAATTTAGGAGATGTGCCAGTGTGAAATGATTGTGGACATAGTCAACTAATGAATCGTCATGAAAATTCAGGTTCTTGTAGTTAATTCTTAGAAGTAGTTAACCCTTCCTGTAGTAGGACAGCAAGAGAGATTATTTGCCTATTGGGTTTTGGACCCCTCAGCTATATATTATTCTGAATTACTGGACTTGATCATTTTCTTCTTTGAAATCTGCTGATTTCTACTTTCTTGGAACAGTCACATTGAGGCTAAAGTACTTTTCTTCTTAGAGTTTTCTTGGCATCAGATATTTGCCACAAAAATCTCTTATGCATCTTAATATGGCTCATAGAGCATGCTAAATGGTTGACCTATATATATATATATATATATATATATATTGTGTCTGTTGTTTATGGTTATTCACAACTGGTTACTTTGGACTGGTATAAGTGGTTGTTACAAACTGATGTGGGCTCATTTCTGAAAGTAATAATAACTGCCTAAAAATAGTAATCACTGGAAATGATGATTGTTAAGAATAGTAACTGCTTTCTAATTTGTGTTGCTTCGATAAGAAGGAATTCTTATTTATATAATATATCAGTGGTCATAGCTGTCCAAGTTAAGAGGACAGATATTGTCAGGCTAAGTAATAGGCTTTGTCAGAGAGTGATGTTAGCACACATCACAAACCAGAAATGATTCATAGAGCATGCTAAATGATTATGTGTCTGTTGTTTATGTTCTGATAAAACAATCATAAAAATCTCTTATGTATCTCAGCTGGTTGACCTATATATATACTGTGTCCGTTGTTCATGTTCTCATAGAGGATGCTAAATGGTTTACGTATATAATTCTGGTATGTATGGAATCTTTACCTTATGATGTGAAATATGCATTTGATCGTTCCAGCCTCTAGTGAATCTGTCAGAAAAAAAATGCAAGCGCTGCGGATTCTATGAGAAGGATAATTACAAACCCGATGATGTATTTGATGAGTGGGAATTTTGTGCATCTGATTTCACAAGCTCTGATGGGAAATATATTCTCTTCAAAGACCGAGAGCTAAATGCCACATTTTTATGTCCCCAGTGCGTCCCACTTGGGCATGGTGAGTCTCAATTGTGTCAAACTTTTTCTGCATCTCTTATAGCTTCTTTGTATTTTTTCTTGTGCTTATCATCTGACAGCAAAAGCTAGATCCATTCTGATGAATATCTGAGATTCAGAAACCTACTTGAAATTAGTGTGAGACGGTGACTCGGTTACTTGATAGGCAAATGGATTTTATTCTCTCAACGCTTTCTTCAATTCAGAATTTCCGTGTGATGTTTTTGTGTATATGAATCCTTCAATTTGAATTACGAGATCTAAATAAAGTGTTAATTTTATATTTGTTTTCAGCTTCAGATCATTCATCTAAACCAAACAACGGCTCAAATGGGATGCACTGGGCTCTGGTTGTGCCTATCTGTGCTGTAGTTTCAATTGTACTCATTGTTGGCTTGGTAACTGCACACAAGTACTGGCAGAAAAGAAAGAAGCAGCAAGAACAAGCACGGTTCCTGAAGCTGTTTGAAGAAGGTGATGACGACATGGATGAATTGGGGATTGGCCCTCTTAGCCATACAGTTTGAGTGATTGTACTTTCCTCCACTTCAGGTGTGCATCAACGTGCTTAACTTCAAATTGATCTACAAGACTAGAAGCACAGTGTCCACAAAAATATCGCCTAGAATGGCCATAGGCTTTTGATACATACAAATCCTAGGAACTTCAGATGCCTTGTATACATGTAGTGATTTCGGAGAATGAAACATGATATGGCAATATGGAATTCACTTCTTTGTCATTTTCATTAGGATAAATTCCATATCCTGTTAATGATCATGTGAACGCAGATATTTCTCCACTCGTGTTACGTAAGCTAAGCATTATAAAGAGGCAAGAAGCCAAGAAGTAGAAATCTACCAATGAAGCTGGTATGTACTTTTGATTACGGAAAAATAAGAGCCAAATATGCATCTCTGCTAAATGTAGGCTAGTGGCTGAATAATCCTTCACATAATATGGCCTCCTTCCACTTCCAATCGTGATCATTTGGCTAGCATCAGCACAGTCATGGAAGAGGATAGTGATCTTGGCTGAATCAGAATCAATCACAAAAGCAAGTGTCAAACTTTTTCTGGGGTTGTATATTTCATGGAATGATGGAATGAACTTTCCACAGATGAACGTGAATGAATAACGTGAATGAATAAAGGTGTCAAAGATAACAAGGACTGACAAAAGGAAAGAAGATAAAACGATAGGCATCTCCCGCGCAGAAAGTGGGGTTCCGAGGCATCTAATGCTGAAGGGACCGGTACAGATGACAATAACATTGGCAATGGAGGTGATGAAGAGACACAGAGGTGTTTGGGTGAGTTAAACTCTTTAAAAATAACTTGGTTATTCTCAATTTATATTTTTAAATATTTTATTTTATGTATATAATATAAATGTTCATACATTACATTTTATTAATAGTACTTAAGTTATTTTTATTATTATTATTTTAAAAAATTATAATAAACTATAATTATAAATTTCAATATTATTTTATAAGATGGTCTTATCAAATACTTTTAAATTTATTTTTAAAATAAAATTTATGAACTTATAAGTTTTAAAAATACCTTATAAATTATATGATCTAATAAACTCTTAAAACTAAGCTTAACCAAACACCCTCTTAGTAATCAAACCAGTCGGGAAGACAACAATAAATATGTTTGTTTTGACGTGTTTGTATGTATTTTTAAGTGTATTTTTATTGACAAGTGTATAAAAATAAGGGAAATAGAAATAAATTTATAAATTTAGTGAAAATATGAAAACAAACTTAGCATTTCAATAACTGCTAACACATGATAGCTCAATTGACGCCAACACCCCGACTAATTAAGTTGTGTGTTTGACGCCATTGAATATTTCTTTTACCAAATAAATAAATAACCAAAAATCCAAGCCATTTCCAAAGACACCGGCGATCTTATCATGGCAATGCGAGGCCCTCAGTGGTGTTTTGAGCGCTACACATATAGAGAGAGACATCCTTGCAATTTTGTTTCTTAGGCATATCCTTTATCCTGAAGAGGGTCAGGGAACATATGATAGAGAGAATTGGGGAAGATAATGTTAATCCGATTTTTGAGTTTAAAATCATTGAAAAAATATTTTGAGTTTAAAATCATCCTCAACTTTTGAAATTTTTTTCAAGTTGAAACATTTAGATTTTGAATCTAAACTCCATAAAATCAAATTGAGTTGAATGCTCAAACTCTTCAACATTGAATCAAATCAGAATTAATCAAATTCAAATATTTATAGTGCACAAATTGCAACTAGCATCCCCAGCCCGTAGGTACAAAAATAATTCTAGAAGTCAGTCCAGCATTTTGGGTCACTGCTTCGTTATCATAGAGCCACGCCAAATTGTTATAGAAACAGGATTTTCAAAAGCATTCTCCAAGGTACTGTCAAGCATAATAATTAATAAGAAGAATCAGAATAAGAACAAAAATACTAATTTAAACAACATTAAGATAGCAAGGCCCACGTAAGATGTCCGGTTTCTCACCTTCCAAATCAGGGGTAGCAACCATAGTTTAGCGCTTTTATCCTGGTAAACAGACATCGAGGTCTTGAACAGCAAATAAAGCAGAAATACAACACTCCAAGCAGTACCCTAGATTACAAGTTCAGAGTTCCAATAGCTTTTTCATTCATTCTAAGGAGACTCGCTGCCTCGAGGTGAGCGTGCTGTATCATCATCATCAACAGGGCTCCTGTCATCCTTTGGGCTAGGGCTGCGGTTCCGGCCATTTGCAGCATACGGGCTCTCATCATACCTCTTAGCCACAGGGCTTACAGGGCTTCGGCTAGTCTCCTTGGGGCTGCCGTTATACCCATCTTGCTCCGCCTCCATTCTGCCTCCAATGGGAGATGGGCTTCTCTCTCTTTGGCCATCTCTGTCAGGTGTCGGACTGCGCTTCCTTGCTTTAGAGGGTGAGCTGCCCCGATTTGCCTCTACACTTTCACCACCAGGACTTCTTGACCTCTTTTCTTTGTATTCGGCATCATGCCCTCTTCTGGCAGGGGACCTTGACCGGCTGTAAGCATGAGAGTGAGTGGGATAAGGTCCCAAATGGTGGGATATTTCATCGTTCAATTACATATTCAAAAAATTCTGAAACCTGTAATTTTAAAATATAATATCTGAAAAGGATCCTAACCTGTAGCTACGACTCCTGCTGAAACTTCTACTCCTACTGCGGCCACGGCGAGGAGGTGAACGCGACCTTACAGGTGAGCGTGAATAACTCCGGCCACGTCCACTGCAACATGCACCAACAATATAAGCATAATATGTAATGCACAAGCTGACTCCAACAAGCAAAAACATTTAGTATACAATGGAGAATAACAAACCATTTTAGTCTCATGAAGATAACTTACCTCAGTTTCCTAGGACTGTTCTGGCAGTTTCTTTCTATGTGACCTCTTTCACCGCAGCGATAACACTTATTTTTCCAGTCCCCTGCTTTGCAATCTCGGGCCCAATGACCATCTATGCCGCAATTGAAGCAGCGCCCAGAACCTGGAGCAGGACCTCTGCCCACATACTCTCTAACCCCTCCAGGTCCACGTGGCACCTGAATCCATATTATGCAATATCTGCATAGTTAGGAAAACCAACATGTTTTGGACAATTGTGTCCACCACACCTTATTAAAACAACAGATACCAAAATAGCTGAACCGAAAAACCACTATATAATAAACACAAAAATGCAGTATCACCACATTTTCATCTTCAAAAGCAGTTCTTACAGATATTTTTTAGAAAATCGCAACTTAATTAGAACAGCCCCCAAGCAACTTACTCCCTTGGCAAATTCCACAATGATGCGACGCCCGTCAACATCTCTTCCATCCAAGTTATATCTTGCATCATCAGCATCTCTTGGATCACTAAATTCCTGTATAATTGTAATAGAACAAAAAATCCAAAACAAGAAACCATGATGTGTAATTGAAAACTATCCAATCACCTTAAGATGTGAGGGGTCAGATGTTTTAAATTTTAGGAAAGACAAGAAGGGATGATGGTACATACAACAAAGGCGTAGTCTCGCTTCATATCCACATCGCGTACTCTGCGGAAATGGTTTCCAGAAACAGTAAGGCCATCATAACTACTTACGTACTGCAGTGCATGAAACTTGGTCCTCAAGACGAACTAAACACCAGTTTGATTGTTGCAAATTCCATAAAAACATGCAAAGACAACACAGAAAATCGCCAAAGGCTTCTAACAATCGGCAAGAAATTCCACCAAGTCCACCCTTCACCATTGACCACCAGGTCAGGCAAAGTTCACCCTCCCACCATTTACCACCACGTCAGGCAAAGGCTCAGAAACCTTCAACAAATTCATTAAAGTCAAACTCAAAGGAACCTAGGACAAATTGTTCCTTCAGAAATAACAAGATCATAAAGATGCCCAAGCAAGAACCGTGCCTTAAAAGCAACTATGTTCTTACTCGGAGGCAAGAAGCGAAGCTATATCCTAAAGCGGTAGATCTCTGCTGTAGATCCAAGATACGAGAAGCAGTTGCTAGAAACACACCCAATAAGGTGAAAATCATCAATTATCATTTACCTTATAGTTAAAGAACAAAACACATTTCCACAGTGAAGCTTGGTTTGTGTGATCATAAAACCAAAATAAAAGCTAGTACTAAACACATTTTGAGGCGGTGAAATTAGATCTGCCTTCTTATAATCCATATCATTTATCATTTACCTCATAAATAAAGAACAAAACACATTTTTCCACAGTGAAGCTTGGTTCGTGTGATCACAAACCCAAAATGAAAGCTAACACTAAACAAATTTTGAGGAGGTGAAATTTGATCAGCCTAGTTATAATCCATTTCAATTTCTCAGTATCCCAGTATCGAAAACCAAGAAGAGACATTAATAAAACATTGGTCAGACAGCAGAACATTTATCATGGAGGAACAAACTAAAATTTGTGAGTTCTCAAACATTACACTGTAAGCTATGCTCCTTTACATCATGTCCACAATGAAGTAGAGAAAAAGAGAAGTCTCAAAAGTTTGGAATGGTGATGATGTGGCAGTAATGAAGTAGCAGGAGAAATATCACAATTTTGATAAAGACATCTCAAGATCAAATGCAGAACATATATCAATAGGAACATCATAAATTACATTAACTCCAGGTGCACTGTCCCTGGATGAATCATAAATTTAACAAAAGTGCAGGACAACGTAACTGATTACATACTGTTTAGTCAGCACAAAATTACATAAAAAATTAATTACCTCCCATATCTACTGAAAATGTGCTCCAGATCCCGAGAACGGGTCCTTGAGGACAGGTGACCAACATAGAGACGAGTAGTGGTACCATACCTATCTTCGTAACGAGGCATCCTTGAGCTGCAAAAACTAAATTTTAAATCAGCAATCAGAAGAAGTATGACACAATCCAATAGAATAAAAGATTTTATGCCAAAGCATAAGAAAACTGTGTATTGTAACAGAATGTGAAGATGAGACAACCCTACTTTGAAAAGAGAGAAGATTAAGCAATTATTAATGAGTCAAGCCACTCAAGCTCAATAATTACTTGAATTTTGCTTGACTCAATTTTGAGAAACTAGAAATTAATCTAAAATGAGTTAAACAATTAGATTGAGTTTTAAAAACTTGTTTAAGTTCAAGTTGACTAAGCTCAAAAACATTTTCAAACCTAATCAAACTCTAATCGAGTAACCTTATTATTTATTAAAACCCCTACTATTATAGCACTGTAACTCCACAACCACCACATCGCTGCTAAATCACCCCAGAAAGGGTTTTTTTTCACATTTATTAGCTTAATAATTGTAAATCTTTATTCATTTCACATAGACATTTATTTAACTTTCTTTTAAGGGAACAATAGGGTTAGAAAATGGGCTTAAGGAACGAAAAGAAATTCTATTCTTCCGCGAGTAGTATTTCAGCCACCTCGTCAAACACGGCCTCAGATCTTAATTCATGAATATCTAACAGAAAAGATAAAGAGAAAAGGAATTCGGTTGACCAAAATTTTAAAAAAAATTGAATCCAACAAAAAACTGAGAGACAAGTGCTATCCCACAATCAACTAGAATTTAACCAACAGAACAACCATCACAACGCTATACAGTAAAGAAAAATCAAAGTCCGCATATCAGATAATCACAAAATTCGTTCCCAAATATGATAACATACACAAATCGAGAGGGACGCAGACCTTAGAAGAGATAACCTTGAAGATGTAGTCACGAATCTGAACCCTAATTGTTAAGGACAGCGTCAATGTGTCGAGGAAAGAGATGTCGAAGGCTTTTATAGGCGCCAACGGACATATTTTGACGGCTAAGATTTGTTGGTTGAATCCGAGGGTAATTAATACAAAGTGGGCCGAGATCTATCTTGCAAAGACATGTAAGCCCAATGATTAAAAGAAATGTAGAGACTTGTCTGGCCCAATCAAATAAAGCCCACTGAATTTCTTCTTGGATAATCCTTCTTTTATTTATTTTTTAATTTACGTTATTTGAATTAAGAATCGAGAAAAAGCCAAAAATTTGTAGCGAAAATTCAGTTCAATGGATATGGAGAAGATTTGTATCAAAGGGTTCTACTTTATTTTATTAGAGCATCCCACGTCCAAATATTGGGTTTCACGGACAAATGTTCTAGGACTAATATTGTACATTTTAATTGGTTTTCAAATTTTGACAACAGAGAATGTCATTAAAGCATCTACTTTTAATATATGATATGTGAAAGAGGGTTAACTTTTTTCCAAAGTATTGTTGCTGAAGATTATCAAGCATGATCAAATATCTCTATCATCTCATCCATGTTGGGTTATGGAAACAGGTGAGAAAAGAGACAATTTTTAAATCATTTGTTAGTATAGATATTGAATCAAAAATAAAACATAAGAATATCAATGGTATGTCTTTCAACTTCTCCCTTACAAGAAGAATAGGTAGGTAGAGAAGACGAGCCAGAGACTGACATAAACAACACTAACCATAATTTACAACATTATCTTTAATACATAAGTTTGTACCATTGCGCACTCAAAGATAATTATTAAAACATTATTATCTCTTAATAAGGATTTATGTATAGTAAGACTTTGCAATTACACATGATAAAGTCACACAACTATCTTTAATTATTTTTTTATTTTTCTCCTTTTTTTTTTTTTATCTTTTATTTTATTTTATTATTTTTATTTGTTTTTCTCTCACAATTATCTATTTTCAATTTTTGTCATATTTCATTTTTCTTATTTTAATTTTTTTATAATTTAAGTCTAATTCTATACTTTTGATTGTTTGTTACAATATTATATGACTATATTAATTTTATTTTTATTTTTCTATCCTTTTCTTTTAATTTATTATTTTATTTGTTTGTATCTCACTTTTTTCTCTTTCTTTTTTCTTACTTCAAATATTATTTATATTTTTAATTTTTATAATTTATTATGATTAAAATTCAATATTTTTGTAAATTGTAAATTAATTTATGTACTCATAGTCATAGAGCATGTTACTTTCTATTGGCATTTAGTATTGATGTGCAAAAAGATCTCCAGCCCAATAGAAACTAGCCATCGTGGCCCTCCTTTGTCGTTGTCTTTATATAGAGTTGGACTACGAAATTATATAATTGGTACAGATGTATAAGTGTTTTAAATTATAGTAAGTGTAAATATCAAAACACGTGTCAGGTAAAAATTGATTATGTTTTAGATTACACAAGCACCTAGTGCAAGATACATAATTTTACGGATCCTAAACTTTGTCATGATTCTTGACTGCTTGAATTCTATTGTGAAAAAAAAGGTGTAACAGATATATATATATATATATATATATAGGTGTGTGTGTGCGCGTGCGCGTGTATAATGGCCCAATTAGTGTAAAATGACGGATTTTTCATTCTCTTTTTAAAAGAAGTCGCCCATGAAATGATTGAAATCTTCTTTCTAGGAAAAGCGTCTATCCCTCTATCTTGACCAACAAGCGTCTCCCAAGTTTTAACCATATAATTATTTAATACTTTCTCAATCAAGCCATAAGCCTTTTGACCAAGTATTCTACCGCACCACATTTCTTTTTCTCCATAAACTAAGTCGCCCTTCTCCATCTCTCTCGAACACCTCTGTACTTTCTCGTCATTCAACCTAAAGGCAAAGACACTCGAGGGGGTGGTAGACATGGGTGACAATATAGATTAGGAATGAGGAATGATTGGGAGTTTGTAAAATGACTTTGCCCATAAAACCACTCCCTAGCATATGTATCCCCATACATATCGTCGGCATAAAATCTACAAATCCCAAATCGTTCCTCAGAGGAAAGCAAAATCATCCACCGCCTAAAATCGTCCACCTTGCGCGTCTCTCCCTCTACTCATTCGGACGAAAGCAAAATTGAGGCTGAATGACGACAAGGGATAGAGGCGGTTGAGGGAGACGGAGAATGGCTCCGGCTTGGTGACTTGGTCAGAAGGCTTACGGCTAGACTAAGAAAATATTAAATAATCCACATGGATGGAACTTAGCAAACACTCATTGATCGGGACAGAGGGACCGACGCTTTTTCGGGATTAAGGATTTCTAGTGCAAAAACATATGAAGATTTTTAAAACTAATATGCGGTCATCAGCTAGAGTCAAAAGTAAACAAATGCTTCATTCAAAAAAAGTTAATTGTCATTAGTTCCATGCATCTACTACAAGGCTGAAGATCAACTGATGACAACTAAGGTTAACTAGATGATTAATTCTTCATTAGTACTTAATCAGACTTAGGCTTGAGTGAAGTCCTCTTGCAACAATCACCAAAAGCTCTAGCACGCCTTCCAACAAACTTAAGGGCCTCAACGATCAAGACAACCGTGAAAGCCATGACCAAAGCCAGCATCCATTCATTAAAGCTTGAGGGGCACTATATCGAACACACTGGCAAGAAATGGAACATAGAGAATCACAAAGTGTAGAGCAAACAACACCGACAGGGCCACCAGGAGCTAGGGGTTGACCTACGAGAGCATCATGAGCAAGCTAGTGTCCTCCGACAGGGAATCGGAGGAGTTGAACATCTCAATGGCGACCAACACGGATAGGGAAAAAGCATAGTAGCTTTCAGCTTACCATTTTTGAAGTATTCGCACGGATTGCTGTCACAACGAAAGGCCTAGGCTCCAATTGAGAAGGGCGAAGCAGTGAAATTCTCCCAAGATGACCAGTGATCGTTGGCAAGTTGGGAGTGTGTAACAAGGGAGTGGCCATCCCCACTGAGATCTATTTCCAGGACAAAACTGTGGGTGCATCGGATTATGAAGATCCTATTGTTGCCACTCCAACATATGAGCCAATGACCTAAACCGAAACAAATTAGTTAGAATAAAAATGCATGCAAATAGATTGAGGTAGTGAACATGAGCAAATCTTGGAGTTTGATGTGCCAAAACATGATATTGTTTTTAGCGTACCAGATAGCAGAATAACGTCCAGCTAGTGACAAGAGGATCATCACTGCGGCAAGGTGGTTTCTTCATGATGCTTATGTCTGGCGGATTGAATTCTAAAGTAGTGGTAGAAGGGCCATCAATGACAAGGTTTATCCATAACAGTTGAACTGGGTTTAGGCCTTCAGGAATTCCCAAAGCTGCAGATAGGAATTTTGAGGCCACTTCACTAATGTTTGAGTAAATCATCAATCTGCATTTCATTAAGTGCACTTAGCATTCCCGTTAAGGAAAACTCATCTACTAACAACTTACGTAGTATATCTGCAGGATTCAAACAAAAGCCATGATCACCTTTAGGGAGGCCCATCTTCTCAACTAAGACCTGACCAGAAGCGGTTACACCATGTTTGTACTATAGGCTAATTAGAGCAAAAAAGTACGCGTGTACATATTGCAAATTCAGTTTCTACAATCCTGATTTTAGATTGATTAAGGAACACTAACTAAACATCATAGCCCTTGTCCATCCAACATAATGAGAGTTAGAACACAGATTAACAAAAATACTGCATTGATATAGGAAAATGATGTTTCATGCCTAACCTTTAGAGCTGCTTCAATAGGCATTCCATTGGCAACATACTTGCTACCTGACAAGTGAACTCTGGCATCATTGCGCATTGCTGCTATCTTTGCAATCATTTGAAGATTGGGATCCATACTATCACTAGACCAGCTATGAATTTTCCCATCAAGAGGGCTATAAGTAGTGCCCTCCACCTTAAATTTACTTAGGGTATCTATTGTGTCACCAATTACAACAAGCTTTACCACTGCCATTGATTTGTCATCAACGTGCTAGTTTTATCCTAAGTGCCAAGCAAGTTGTGATTACAGCAGGCAAACCTTCCAGTATAGCAGCCACAGCCAACGCCACAAAATTTCAAAGTAATAGATACATTTCTCAAATGAAAACCTAAAATTTGTAGGCCATCCATTGGCATATTCCTATGCAAAATAGAACACATATCATCCCAATTATCTTGGTCAGGACATCTCTCAACTCATCTAGCTTCTTCTTCAAAGGAGTGCCCTCCTACTTTGAGCTGCCTTATGAATTTGTTCATGCACTTTCCCTGTCTCAATGTTCATGCCAGTGTGTGTCACCAAACAAATACACATCCCGTTAACCCTCGTTGTGCCTGTGAACACCATGCAACTTTTGCCTTGAATATCAACATTAGTTGCCGCTGCTTTGTTAGTTTTGTTAACTAGCTCACTCTCTCCAGTCAATGAACCTTGTTCAACTCTCAACGTTGAGCTTATTAACTCCACAACTCTCATATTCGCCGGCACTTTAACTCCAACACGGAGCACAACTATGTTCCCGGGGACTCTTACCTTTGCAGGCAATCCGTGAATTTTGGTTCCATCGTGTATCACAGTGGCCTGCTTAGATTGGATTTCTTTTAAAATCAGGATCAAGAAAATGACTAAAGGCTCCACAAAAGTAGACAAATTGTTGCAATCCATGCTGCCATCATACCAAGCCAACACAAAGGATATGATTGCTGCTGCAAGAAGAATTCTAACAAAAGCGTCATTTAATTGATCAAGTATTAAATGCCAGAAAGACTACCCTTTATGCTTCTCTAACTCATTGTAACCATAAATTTCATGCTTAGTGATGGCATCCCCTAATTTAATCCAGAAACCTTATCAGTTTTGTAGAACTTTTCGCACTCATGAATGTCTTTAGCCCTAGGGCAAAAGGTTTCATTGTCAGAAGCACTTCAGCTGTGGTATAAGCCGTATCATGTCCGCCTTTTCCCAGTTCAAATCGATAGGAAAAACAAGAGAACGCTTGAAACTATATCCAAGAAAACGGTGTATGTGCAACACAAACAATATAAATACCTAACTTCTGTAAGGAATTTGACGTTCAGAACACAACGGGGGAACCAAACGTAGGGAACACGACACGATAGGACATGAGAGGTTTGTGACAAAGACTAGGAGGTACGAGAGGACTTGTCCTCGTCCGTTGATTTTTCCTCTCTTTTTATCAAATTGGCAAATTTCCAGGAACCCTCTTGGAGATTTTTTAAACTTGTAATACCGCATAAAAATTAATGAAAGAGGAATTAACAATGAATGTGTTTGAGTGGGGATGAAAATTACTTGATTTAGAAATTTTGGATGAAGGAGCATAATTTAGGTGATTCAAGCGGAATGAAAATTATATTTAATTTGTAAAATTTGAACAGACAAGAGAATTATTTTTATATATATTTAATATGTGATTATAATTGAATAATATGATAGTATATAAGATTATAAGATAATAAGTAAATGTGAGTAAAAAAGTAATAAGAGAAGAAAAATTTCGAATTTAAATAAAATTTATATAATAAGATATTTAATTTGTAAGATTTTTAAATAATAGATTAATAGTGGAACAAGGTGGTTTCTCTAAATTTCTTGGTTTCTTACCAAGAAAAAGAGTAGGAAATGAGGAAAGAAAATTACTGTCTTCTGCTCTCATGTTCAGGAAATTTAATCACATTTAAAAGCATTTAAATTTTGAAACTGAAAAAAAAGTAAAAACTTTCAACAGTCATCCTTTGTGCTTCGGACGGAGCATTACGCCACCTTCACGCAGCCAGACCCCTGCGTGAGGGTGGGAGCATGCTGTCGAATGGCTCGCTCATCCAAGTTTGGTAGAAAATCGAGTGGTGATGCAAGAAATGTGATTATATCGTAGTTAAATTTATTAGTACATAAATAATTAATTATTTCATTAATTCATGTTCATCTAATTGCGTAATCCCTTAATTTCCTATTTTCTCTTGAGTCCTATGGGGTTAATTGTCCGACTCCATGACAAAATCCTGCAATGGGACTTCGGATTTGCTTCAATTAGAATTTGTTGAATATGGAAGGAGATTGGACTGAGGCCAATGGAGTGTGCGTACTTATAATAATTTACTCATTAGTATATACCCACTTGTGCACACTCATTAAATATAATCTATTTTCGATTTATTTCATTTATTCCAATCACCAAGATAGAGGAGGATATATGTTTTACCACAATTTTGAATCTATATACTAAATATGAAAGATGGCATGAAAATGATTTGAATTTAAATAGTAATTCCAATTTAATAATTATTCAAATTTTACCTATTTCAATTTTATAAAATTTGAACTCAATGTGAATTAAATAAAAAGATTGAGTTTAAAAAATTATTAAAGTTTAAATCCATGGCCGATTAGACCAAAATTATTATCTACTTTTGGAGTCGAGTAACTTAATTTATTAACACTTAATCCTCATAATTTACTCATTGATTTTTTCTATTATAGCTAATAATTTGTGCACACTCATTAAGTGAACATAAAAAAAAATTAAAATATAATATATCATATATTTATATATATGCATAACAAAATCCCGAAATGAAAATTTGGATTTGGTGCAGTTAGTAACTGCTGAATATAGCCTAAAGCTGCCAACGGACAGTTCTTCCTCGTATCTCACTCATTAATTCTTTTTCTATTATAAACAGTAACTTGTGCATTTTCATTTAGTATATATATAAAATTTAAAATTTAATTATGATATATATATATATAATTTTATGTTTATTATGTAAATATCTTAAATTACATGCAAGTGATTTTATTTTCTAATTTATCATCTAACAAAAATCTCATATTTCAAATGTAATAAAATTATATAATTTTATTTGTGATAGCGAATTATAAGGCCAATTAAGAATAAAATTATAAGGCCTAATTTATCATACTGTACTTTTAAATTTACTCATTATACATCTATACTGTATATTAAGAATATGTGCCACCTTTGATTTCACAATTTAAATTACTATATTACCCTTTTTTTTCATGCGTTCTCCTTTTTATTTTTTTCTCTACAATTTAATTTATTTCATTCTATTACTTAATTTTAATTTTTGCATATTTCTTATTTCATCTCTCAAACTTAATTTACTCTATTTATCTCTTTTTCTTGCTTCTTTCTTTTTTCTTATTTTTTTAAAAAATATATAAATTATATGTCATATTCTATTATTATTTATTCAAGCAAGCATTCACACATATCAAACATGCCTTTAATCACTAATTAATTAGCATGGATTCAATGGGGACTTGGTGGGGCTTAAGCTCCCAAAGTTTTGAAAATTATATATTCATCCTTCAAATATTAATTAAAAATTTTAAAAATCTTACATATATTTGTACTATTGTATATTCCCATATGTTTGAGAGAAGAGTTTTTGTTGAGAATGATGTTTGATAGTAGTAAAGCTTAGATAAGTAGTATATTTAAAATGAAAGTTTTAATGAGATGAATAGTATAATTTATTTGAATATATGTATAAAATGTATAATAATAATAATAATAATAATAATAATAATAATAATTGTATGATATGATGGAATATGGAGATAATAATTAGCTTTTAAGGTATAAATAAAAATAAATGTGAATATATATATAATTATTAATTTGATTATAAATAAATGCAATGATTGACAATAATTAATTAGTTATATATAAAAAAGAAAAAAATTAAATTTAAATTTAAATAAAAATTTTGTTGAATAGTATATTTAGTAGTGTGAATTTTGAGAGGATGCTTTGTCAGTTAAAGTTGTTCCAAACATAGGGCAAGGTTTTAAGATTGAAGTAGGTTGTCCATCTTGGATAATATTCACCCTATTAGATAAATATTCTCCAAAAGATATTAATTTCTAAAATTAACTTTTTTTTCTCCCCTCTCACCTACTTTTTATATCATTCTTATAGTTGTTATATTCAATAAAATCTAAATTTGAGCCTCACCATTCAAAAATAGAATGATTATTTTTTGGTATACAAACTAAAAGAATTAGTTAAATTGATCCAAAAAAGAAAAATTAAAGATTAAAAACAAAAGTTTTTCAAAAATATACGTTTTTAATCATTACACTGTTAAAAAATTTTATATCATTCTCATTAATTTCCTTATTTGGGCACGAAACAATAATTATTGAGCTGAAGCCTATCAGAAAGGTTTTTCATTTATTAAATATTTTTTGAATGAAAGCGAAATCACATTCTGAAAATTAGTCTTCCAAATATATCGTAGTACGAGTTAGGGTCCAGTGGAGTGAATGCCCGCAGACTCCTAAACTTTTGGAAGTCCAACACAAGAACTTACCTTTTTTCACAAATTTGACAGCCACAATTATTCATTCTTCTGCAATCCATTGTGATCGTAATAACTAATCTTGGCTCCATTGCAAGTATTATATTTATATATATATATATATATATATATAAAATTCATATTATTTTTTGTCTTACAAAATTCATTATAAATTAAATTAATATTTATACACAGAAATTAAATAATATAGAAAATTTTAAGAATACATAAAAAAATTAAATGAAGATTTAATTTAGAAAAACATTTAAGCACGTCACAAAATATTTAGTTTAAACATCCATGACTATTCAGTTGCATATATTAAATTTAGAAGAAGAATTTAATACCCCTTCATTCAAAATACTATCAGTGAATACACACTAAGTGTAAACACACGTTAATAACCATACCCATAATATTAACTCTATCGAGTATGGTGTGAATAACATATTTAACATTGGATCTGGGTCCATACACTGGTAATTTTTTATTGTATGGGCAAGGTAATTCCGTATCCATCCATATCCCTACACGCTCAACACACAAATGGGTCTTCTCACAAAACACAAATTTGATCATCATTCCCTGATACAGCATTTCATGCAGTTGGCATGGATCAGATACAATTAGAACCTCGTTTTAATGGTAAACCAATTCATAACTAATGTTTTCGGTCATTCATCTACCACAGCACAGGAAACAATAGCAACAGGAAAACAACCCAGCGGCAATTGCATGCATCATGTGGTTACCGTTTCAAGAAAATGCATTTCATCCTTAGCCAGGCAAGACCAATAATCGTCAGGATAATCAAATATACTTCGAATTAAAGAAACAAGCCATTTGATTTACAGCCAACTTCCCCGGTCAAGCAGGCTCCAAATGGTGCAAAGTGTAGAGAATCAAAGCAGTATGTTCAAGAACACAACTACAAATTGTTCATACTCAGCTTACACATGGATTCTCCCAACCTCAATCATCTTTTCATCATAACTTACTCATTAAATGCATTTTATGAGCAATGTGCATCACAGGAATCAATTTGCAACTAACAATTATGGCACAGATCTATCAACTAAACCCCTCCTTCCCACAAAATAAAATCAAAAGGCAGTAGACGACAAATAAAAAATAATCAACATATAAATGCATTTGCGTAAAAAAAAAACAAACAATCGTAATAGTGATGACTTGATAACTTAATGGTTAAATTAAAATGATAGCCGCTCAACAATAAAGACAAGATGAAAGCAAACCCTGGGATTCACATTGCATAAACTCTGAATCAATAAGAAAACTGAACAACCATCCATTTTCTATTGCTGGTGAAGCATTCAACACTCAGAATTTTAAAGTAATGAAATTCAAAGACAAGTGATTGGGAACCTCCAGACATTAAAAGAAAAATGGCAAATGTAGAATTGCATAAAATTTCTATTGTCTAAAGGTCAGACAACTCAGGTAAAGTTCACTGCGTCCAGCAGAATTTAATAAGATGGATACTCAATCAGAACTTTGCAGCAGATCTATCTATATGTTTGCTAAATAACTCACAATCTGTAAACTTAAGGCCGAAAAACAAAGCAAAATGGAGTAGCAATTCATCTCCAACTTCACAGCTCAAATTCTTCATCCCGAAGAGCCATCTCTGCAGCCACTTCCTCCTCCTCATCAAGTACAAAGTACTCATTCTTCTCAACTGGCCTAAACATGTAAAACATTATAGCATAAAAAGCAAGACTCACAATCTCCTCAGCCGCATTAGCCACCCACTGGTACTTATAAGAAGCAATGGTCCTAAGTGCAAACACCACAATCCTCGTGAAGTATAAGTAGCCAATAACAACAATGTAAAACTGCCTAAAAAGGGTAAGCTTAGACAGATTTCTTGCAGCCTTCCCATCAGTCTTTGAAGTCTCCCTCAACGACCGAATAGACCACACTATGGGAAAAATAATTGCACAACAACAAATAATATCCACCAAGAGGAAAACCTGATTCCAAGTTATCCAATCCTTAATGAAAGGCCCCGTCTCCCCAATCACAATGGATGCTACATTTGCCAAGACCTGCAATGGGATCACAACCATCAACACCTTTTTCTCCCTCTCCTGCAAAAACGGCTTCAGAAAAGACCACCCAGTGCCAATCAACACAATCACCGTAAACAAGAGCACAACCCTAATAAACTGGAAAATGTAAAACAGGACATCCCATCCATGTGGCGTTCCTGTAACCTTCACATAATGCTTATCTTCGGCGGCACAAAGCAAATTCAGTGCCTTCATAATAACCAGAACCGCCATGAGCGCATGAATCCTATGCACAGACTTCTTATTTTTCAGACACACGTAAATCCAGTACCCGAAAAATGCGAAGTAAAGAACAGAAAAACAGAAATACAACGACGGCAATTGAGTCAACCCCGCAGATAAATAGTCCTTCACTCGTCCACGGCCATCGAGATTATAAAGCTCGGTTCGTACATCCATCGACACCGCAGATTCTGGAGCACAATTGGCAAAAAACAATAACTGCTCGTTCGGATCAGGGATCCGATAAGAATCGTTAAACGAAGGATTTGGCGGCGGGGAGAGATCGCGGAAGGTAAAGAGGAGATTGACGTAGTTGGAATCAAGGACGCAAAAGGAAGGGTTCGCTTGGAGTTCAAGGACGACTTGAACGAGGGATTCTTCGGACAGGAGGAAGAATCCTAATCGGGAGAGGTCAGGGGAACCGGCACGAGAGTGTACGGATACGGAAGAGACGGTGACGGTGGCCCGGCCGGCGTGCGTGAATCCGAATCGTTCGAAGAGGATCATGGGCCGAGAATCGGAGGAGATCTTTAGATTTTTGATCTCGGCGCAGGTGAAGGGGAGGAGGAGTAGGGGAAGGAGGAGAATGAGTAGCTTCGCCATTTCGACTCGACGGCGGGGGAGCGACGGGGCTAAGCGTGGTGGCGTTGCGGGGACAAAGAGCCGCGTGGGCTTTGGAGAGGAGAAAAAAGAGGCCGTGGGGTGAATTACACGCCTGTCATATTCCGAAAATGCCCTCGGATCTGGTTGGGTTAGCACTCCGACGTTAAAAAGCTGGCCGACGATCTCAACAAAAGAGGGCACAAGGATAAAATTTCTCAAAAATGACAGTGAAGTCCTGTAATTTGAAACATTTTTCAAATTGGCCCCAAAGGTTTTGATGGAAAATGCTGCAACCATTGTCAAGGAAGTTGATTAAAAGTAGAAACTTTGAATAAATAAATGATTTGATGTCTTGGAGACATTGTACAAATGGTACAATTGTTGCAATTTCACGGTATAGTTCTGCCACGAAAATGAAATGAAATTCTTCGTTGTCAGTAAAGATCTGCATCGTTGGCTTCATTGCTTTAGAATTATTTAGTTTAAAAGTACTGTTATATTACGTTGAATTTGGAGCATGACCGAAGTGATAAAAAAAAATAATTTCTATTTGCAGCTATTTTTAACTTTGATGTTACAATGTTACACTATATTTGCCCTTTCTTAAATAAAGCTTGTTAAATTTATTAATGTGTCAAACAACCATATGCAATCATTCTGAATAGCATATAAATATTTAAAACAATCTCATTTTTTTGGGGGGGATCTGCTAAAACAATTTCACGCTTGCTATACTGATTCAAATTCTTAAGATACAAATACAAAGCTTGAAATTTATCATGTTTAATTGGAACAAGTGTAGTAAAACTGAGATTGAAAAGTTGAAAATTATTAAAATTACAAATGACAACTCATTTCTTTGAATTCCGTAGCTACATAGACATGGTGTGGCTGATCAGTCAGGATTTTCCACCCCAATCAAAACCCTTACTTCACCTTCATTTAAGTGTATCAACTAGCAGCTGTCAATTATTATTATTATTTCATGTGATGTGTTACTTTAATGAAAAATTCTTCCTTTTATAAAAAGATATTTAGACTGAAATGTCGTTCTTACCCTTACACAATGATAATTCATCGAACGCTTGTCGTACTCTGGCTGCTTTAAACGCCATCTTGTAATTAATGAAGGGATTTGTGGAATTACCGCGACATTACACGTGGGAAAGCTGGCGCACGTGTCCATCCATGTCATTAAGGTGGACATCACTTGTGCTGTTTCTCGCATTTTAGTGGTCAACATTCTATGGACTGCACGAAATGAATCCTCTTCTAAAATGGCTTTGAATTTCATGCTTCCCCATTTTATCATTTCATTTCTGAAATGACGGATTGGTAAAGCCTTTATTGGCCCTTTGAAGGGCAACATTGTTGTAAAGGTTCTTCCTGCAGCTGCTCTTTGGTACCACAAAAGTGTCTCCCACTTTGAGTTGAAAAACAAAGAAATATGTGAAATATTTTGGTTTCTAGTCCGTCAAAGATGCTAAATTAAGCAGGTGAATAGTTAAGTTTCTTTGCTCCATTTAATAATCCTAGAATTTAATGGTAGATTGAACTATATTTATATATTTCATAATTGAGTAGCCGCTCCCTTGAATTATTTATTTATTTTTTTAATTAGTAGGCGTTAAATGTCATTAGTTACGTCGGACCAATAAGAGGGGATCCTCTACCCATGGCCACTACACCCGCAAAAGATGAGACTGACGTGTGTCCATCTCTTTTCATTTTTTAATATTTTTTTGTCTTTTTCCTTTTTAATTTTTATGTTTTTATTTTTACATTTTTCTTCACTTCAATATCGTTTTACATTGTTATTTATTTTTAATTTTTTTTTAAGATTTAATTTAATTCTCAATTTATTCTATCAAATTTCTCTTTTCTTTATGTACTTTTATTAATAGTGTATGTGTATATATCTTCATAATTGATTTAAAGAGAATGGTTTGGGGGTTTTATTCATTTTTTTATCAATGTTTTATGAATTTCTTGAAATACTAAATACAAAAAATAAGAAAGAACTTAAAGAAACGGAGAAAATACATGAATATAAAAATACGAAGAAAACATACAGGAAAAGAAATAATCTTAATAAATTTAAAATATGAAAAAAAACATAAATGAATTTAAGAAATAATTTGAAAAAAACAGTGAAATGCAGCAATGAAAAACAGAAAATGAAAAAAGATTGAAATGAGAAAGAGATAGTAAAAAAATGTAAAAACGTGTCCGCGACGCCTGCTGTGGAAACAGTTCTCTCCATAGGACCAACTCAACCCCAATAACAAGCCAACAAAATTGGGTCAAAAGACTGTGAATTTAGATCAGTACTCTTATATTAAATATTTTTTATTATTCTTATAATTTTCTTATTTTTTTTATCAAACTTATAATTGATATTTATATATTTTTTCAAATTTTTATTATTTTTAAATTCTTTTGATCTTTCACCATTTTTTTATTAATTTTTAATTTTTAATTTTATTTTTTTTGACTTTTATATTTGTGTCAAATTTTCTCATAATTTTTTCAAATTCTTTTGATAATTCATTATTTTGTTATTTTAAATATTCTTTATACTTTTTTAATATTAAATAATTTTATTGTTATTAATTAAAATACAATAATGTTATAATTTATAAATAAATTTGCAAGTACGCAAATTTTAGTATTATGTGCAGTAGGGTAAAAAGACCATTTAATTTGATGTCTGGAAGACAGTAAAAGAGGCAAGACGTGGCCCTGTTTTGACCAAGTCAGCAAGGAGATCAAGAAAACTCCAATTTCTAGCCAATGTGGTTTCCAATTTTATGGTTGCAGAGACAAGTGTTTGATGTTGCAGGACCATTATTCAAATTATTGTCTCTGCTCTAAAAAACCGACTGATGTTTTTGCCTTTTGGACTAATGCAGTGAAGTCCAAAGCCCGTAATGCCTGTGCAGAGCAACTAAAACAAACTGGACATGAATTGTATTTCCTCACATATGAGTCTATTTCCATTTCATGCTTTAATCAAACCAAACTCAATGGGTTGAATTCTAAATGAATTTGCAGCCAAATACACAAGACATCAGTGCTCCAGAAGACCACGAGAGAGGAACAGTGTTAGAGATGGACATTGTGTGCATATGTCACTTTTGGGGGGTAACAACAAAATGTTCAATAATTGCCTAACAATTATGCATCTTTCATCCATCTTTAACTTGAGTTTTTACTCTTTTATTTCTACGCTGAGGTTAAAATTTTTTCCTTATAAAAGAAAACCACATCTGATATATCCTTAACACACCACTCTCTCTCTGACTTGGAGCCACCCTTCCCTTTGAAGGATCACCCATAAGCATCTTCACAGTTTTCACACACCCACACAGAGGGTTGTAGTTTGCTGTTTCACTTTCTTGAAGTGGCTACAAATCTTTCCCTATATGACTGGGCAGATGAAGACTACATAGACATGGAGTTGAGTTCATCTCCCACAAAACAAATTTTGCTGCTCATCCCCAAAATCTTCTCCTCACAGCAGAGAATTTGAGTTCCAAATGCCTCTCACTTGCATTGACACAGTAGCTACCACTTCCCCTGCAGATGAGCTCTTCTACAAGGGCAAACTCCCGCTCCTTCACCGGCGGCCGTGGAGCTCCGCCACCACAGCCACCCCGGCGTGTGGAATTATTACCGAGGAGGCATTTGAAGAAGATGACTACTACTCAGTAGCATTTCCCAATTGCTCCACAGCACCTTGCCCCATTGTTACTAAGACTCCACTAGGATCAGCCAGCATTTCTCTAACAGAGTCATGCAGGGTGAGCTGCGACCTCAACACTGATGACTGCTTCCTCGAATGGTCCACTGGGAGCAGCTTCATTAATAATCAGCCAACAAGAAAGACCAGGTCCAAAAATCTGAAGCTAATCAATCATTCCATTCTTGGAGAGAAGCTGAAAGCTTCAAGGGCTTATCTGAAATCTTTGTTCAGCAAGTCTGCTTGCTCGGATGAGTCCTATGCTAAGGCAAAGCGCAATGCAGCAGCTGAAAAGTTACCAAAAGCCGACGAGTCTTCTGATAAGTACTTCAGGATTGCCAAGACAAAACCGTTCGGCCTGATCCGACGGACTTCACATCCAACAGCAGCTGCTACAACGAAGGATACAGAAAAGTAAAAAGGATCGACTATAATGCCCCACAGGAGGTCCTTTTCTAGTGCGATTAAGCGACACTCCCCAAACATGTGCTTATCTTCATCTACGTCGAATTCTTCATTTGGTTCCTCCTCTTCGTCATCCTCTTTCTCCCTTAATTCAAGTGGCTTTCATGAGCTAAAGCCACTGTAATTGAGGGTTCAATCGAGGCCGCCATTGCTCATTGCAAGAAGTCTCAGCAGAGCTTTGATTCAATAAACGCATCAAGGGAGCCCGGAATTTACTCATTTTCTGCCTCCAGGATTGCAGATGAGGAGGGGCAAGCAGGGCCAGGTCTTTGTAACATTAGACAGCTTTTATCCCCTAATCTTTGAGAAAGTTTAATGAAGTTCAAAATCTGTGTTTGCAGTGGTGATGTTCAGTCATTCGAAAATTTGGATTATACTGCACATAATTCGGCCGGAATCTTGATTGTTACTGTATAGACTTGTTGTACAACTTATGAGTGTGTGCTGATATGATAAAATCGATGTTGTAACAGTTTCTTGTTCATCAAATAATAGCTTTTCTTAAAATTATATTAGATCATACAACATGGCGCTATTTGTTCGTAATAACGCAATGTCCTTTATACCACCTTAAAGCGGCAGCTGCAAACAAAGCGATAGATATAACCTTGATGTGCTAGGGAACATGAAATCTTCTCTCTGACACTAGCAGGAGAGATAGATACTCAAACCTTTTCAGAAATGGAAAGAAGAATAGTACAAAATTACACAACTTTTCCACCCATTAAATATGAGGACAGCCAACTTTTTAGCCAAGCAAACTCAACCTGTAGTAGAGATTTTTGTGCGGTCAATGGTCGCATCTGTACGGTAGTTTAAAACTGTTGACTATCTAAAAAAATTCCCATTTTTAACAGTGTTTAAGTTGCAGATTCTGACTATTGGAAGGAACCTCCTTCATTCTTCTACCTTGGGATGTGGGATAAATGTCTCACACAAGAATCTCAGCAGAAGTGAAAGTGCGATGAATTATCTCTTTGTCAGAGCAAAGTAGCAAAAGTTGTTCGTGGAATCTTATCATTGCTTGAATGGCTGAACCCTTTCATTTGATAAAGGGGACTTGAAGACGTGTTTTAAGGGAAAAAGGTCTTATGTAAGAAGATAGAAAGTGTTGACATGGTTACTTGACATTTTATTCTGTACTTTACTACCTCAACAAAGAAAAAACACAAAGCATGTCCTAAAGGCGGCAGTTCCAATTTGTCAACAATATCGAAAGGTTTTTCCATGGTCATATGCTAAAGACACCCTCAATAGTTAAATTGAGGTTGCAGATCTGGGTTTTGTAACCACATTGATCCCAGCATATCTGTTTACAAACTTGTTCTGCATTCTGATGCATTTTCATCCTAGTTAAAGATTTGTACCGATGCATGGCCATCACTTTTAAATGAGGAGGTCGGCCACGTCCCAACAATGGTAAGACAACAAAACGAAGAAAAAAAGAACGTCTGAAAAAAATGAATAGAACAAGTACAAGAATTACAAGAAATGTATTAGTACGGTTTACAAAAATGTAAATAAATAAATGAAACATGGGCCGAATGAAAAACATTCACATGCCAACAAACAACTTCTTGGCACATGCTTTCTTAGTTGATGACACAGATCAAACATAGTCCAAAACGAGTAATGTCGTCCTGATTATTGACACCCCAAGACTAAGAAAAATATCAGCAAATAAGTATAAAGTTACAAATTACTTTTTTGATCAATTCAAAATTATTCCTCTTTGCATTGATAAAGCATCTATCGATGTATCAAGAAAATATCAGTTCTTTTATCATCTGCTAAACAAGACTGTTTGCCAAACTGTTCCAATGGACTCGGGTGAGAGTAGAAGTGTTGATAACATTTTCTTCAAGTGCTTCCAAGGTCTCTATTTCCCCTTTTATTCCTATATTTTGTGTGTTTTAACTTCTATGATCTATTCTTTCATAAATAATGTTGGATCAAATTTAGGCCTCAAGAGACCAAATACATGCAGTTGTGCACAAACAACCATCCGTGGGTCAAAATGTCTTCATGTTAAAAATCCCTTTGGTCATGTCCATTCATTGATTGGACTATTGGAAATCATCTAAGCTTACAAGCAAGTTTTGAGTGTACTTAAAGAATAGTAGCATTATCACATGTAGTTCTATAGAAAAGTACGTGGTCACTTCGACAGTATGTATGCAACTAGTATTCCACATGTAGGGAAAATACAAGGAACCAGCTAGTTTTATTTTATTTCAGATTCTGTTGCATTGAGTTTTTTTTCTGCGACATGCTTTTAATGTTTTGGTGTCCGCATTCTCAAGTAATTTAGGTACAAAATTTTTTGGAGGTTTCAAATGAATTATTCAGTATACTAACTAAACACTTCCTGATGTATGTTGTCTGCCAATATTCCAAAGGAAAGAACAGCTAAACCCCAAGGATAAGGTCAAAGTTGATAGTTCAGAACAACACAGAGGCACAGTGGTTGTGCTTGCAGGACCACTATACCGGTAACTTCCTGAGTGTTGTTTTGGCACTTTTGGATTGACCCCTTTTGGTTGATGGCGTCTAGGATAGGGTCCAGACAGACACCCATGTCCTGAGAACAATCACAATAATCTGTTCAATGAATTTGCAAGTGCTCGAAAGCAATTGTTTTTAGTCCCTCGAAAGCCTGGTGCATAACAGAGACAAGTTTGATATACAGAGCGAAAAAAAATGCAATAATTCTCGTTCTAAGAGAAAATTTTGAATTTAAATATTCATTAGCTATCAACCGATCTGCTACTCAAGAAGAAGCATTGAACAATCAGCTTTGGGAATGTTCATGAATCTGTCACAGGGCTTAAGACAGCTCCCTTTTACCCGATTTGAGCAATGCTGCATGTAGGAACCACCTAACACCATCTCCGAGTAGGCAGATTGGAACTACACTAGTGTGATCAAAGATCAATTGCAGTTAGCAATGCATGGAGTGGAACTACTGAAGGATTTGGCTGTTAGAAATGATTCATGTTGAGGAAGAGGGTGATATATTTACGCCACATCCGCACTTATTCCTTAGATAATTACGTGAAACTAATGATTTCTGAGTTAGATCTGGATGGAATGTCCACCTTGTTTCGGGCAGAGATCACACGAGATGAGTGAGGAAGAGAATGGAAGATCATCAAATTGCCAATACATTATCAAACTGAGACAAACATGATAGTAAAAGGTAAGATAATCAATGATGGGATTGGGAAATAAGAATATAATGTCGAATTCTGTCAATATTTCTGGTGGTATGCTAACAGTTTGGGCTTTCATAGCTTATTCAACAGCAATCATATATGTTCAGAGACAAATGTCAAGATAGCTAAGTTTAACAAGTTTCTCTTGATTTGATGGATAGGTGGATACATGTGATACCCATCTAATATATAATCTGAAACATTCAAGTATAATGAACTTATGCAATAGTGTATGGAAAATATATATTTTTGATAAGGAATCGATATTTAATTATCTACACATTCTCTCAAATTGAACACATTAATTTTCATGAAGTGTTAAAATTTGGGATCTTGCAATTCTAAAAATGTAGATTGGTAGTTGTCAAAGGCGACATCCAGACAGTTATTGCAAGGCGATAGATAAGTAGCTATCGTAAGGCAAGATTTGGGTACTTAGGCATCTTCTGTAAGACGAATCTAAGACAAATGTTTAAGAGACCAAATCACTGCATTCTCTTAATTTGATAGTATGTCTTTCAATTTTTATCTCAAAATTTGTTCTTTCTTTATTTTCTTAGTTTATATACTCTTCATATTTTTTTATTTTAAATAAGTTTATTTTTATTTAAAATATAAAATTTTTGATGATTTATAAATAAATTTACATAGAGTGTGCAATTCTAACTAGTATATAGTATTGTTATTAAAGAACACTGGGTGAAATAAAAGGCAACCATTAATTGACTTTGTGGAGGAAACAAGTATTCATTAACTATGCAGGGTGCAAATTCATTTTCACTTTTCCTTGTGTGTATCTTTAATGTCACAACTTCCGATCTATCAAACAGCACTAACCAGAAGTTTTTCTCCGCTTCTGCTTCACTCAGCAGACATAATATCTTTAAGATATGTTTACTTTGACAGGATTAAAGTCTTATGTATTATTTTGAATGATAAATTAATTATAAGATAATTTAATAATATGTTCATTAAGTTAGATTGTTTAACGTGGCTATTTTTGTTTTTCTAAAATATCATTGTTTCAAACTTTTTAAAATTATATATCTTTTATTTATTATCTACTATATAATTCCATTTGATATTTATTCAACAAAATTAAATTATTTTAAATTATATTTATTTTTCTACACTTATAAATACCACAAAAATAAACTTAATTTTAAATATTATAAAAAGTATTAGTCATTATCGTATTGAAAGACAAAATTATCTTTTAAATAAAATATTAAATGAGCCAATTAAGTAGGATTGTTTTATCGCTGATAGATTATTTATCCAAAGTTTTAATCATTTAGTACCAAAATCATATTTTATTATTGACTTTATGCCTTAAAATGAATATATTATTAGTATGGATAAATTAATTAACCAAGTACAATCACTCCAAGTAAACAAGTGTGGGTTTTTGTGTCTACTCGGACTTAGTCGGCAATGTTGGTTGTAATTTTGCGTGCATGAGTTTGTTCTTACGAAGAACTTTTCTTTGAACAAAGCTGCTTTTAGGGTCACCCAGTTTTCCTGGCAATGCCGTTTTGATCAGCAGACTGTGGATTAATGTTCTACACCTTAATCAAATTTATCGAATTCACATATAAATTATTCATAATCAGTTTACAATTTTATTAACTTCTTATGTACTTTTCTAGATGATGGGCCAGGTTCGCTACGTGATGGATGCCGCAAAGAGCAACCTCTGTGGATTGTATTTGACGTCTCAGGCACCATTGAACTGTCATCTTATTTAAGTGTATCCTCTTATAAAACCATTGATGGCCGAGGTCAGAGAATTAAACTCACTGGAAAAGGATTGAGGTTGAAGGAGTGTAAGCATGTGATTTTCTGCGATCTAATACTTGAAGGGGGCAGGGACATGATGTTGATGGAATCCAAATAAAACCCCGTTCGAAACATATTTGGATAGATCGGCGCAGCCTCAGTGATTATGCTGATGGGCTTATAGATATCACCAGAGAGGGCACTGATGTTACTGTTTCTGGGTTAGCCATGGCTTTTGAGAGAAATTTCAAGTTTGATCATCCGTTGTTTTTCTTTCACTGTTCTTTACCTCTATATTGTTGCATTCAGGTGCCACTTTGCAAATCATGACAAAACCATGCTCGTTGGAGCCGATCCATACCACACCCGTGACAGGTGCATTCGTGTTACGAGTCCCCATGTTTTCTTTGACGCGACCCGACAGAGACACCCCCCCGTTAGATTTGGAACAGTGCATTTGTACAATAACTACACTAGGAATTGGGGAGTTTGGGTTAGTGTTGAGTCTCAGGTGATGATTTCGTAGGGGATCACTCTGGATTGAATGTTTTCAGAAAAATATATTAATTTGAATGGCTTCTTGTTCAATTGCAAATAGATCTCTATCTCTTTTTTTTCCCCTGTATAGGTACGCTCGCAGTGCAACATATATGAAGCTGGACAAAAGAAGGTGGCCTTTAAATACTACACGGAAAAGGTATATTATGTTGTCATTTATGGTTGACACTTCTTTAATTATTCTTGCTGGTTTTTTGAATTCTGTATTTTACACACTTGTTTCTTGAATTTGAATGGATTCGATGTTTTTGCGTCTTAAACTCATGTTGGCTATTGAGAAAGAAATTTAATCTCAACCTATGATGTGCTGAAAATTCAACGTTGTCCAAGGGAACATGTACGGAGTAGACTAATTGCATGTTGCTATCGTCAGTTGTGCCCAATGGTTCATCTTTATCTCCCTGTGGATGACAGTTATTCTTCGCTGCTTGGTTTGAATAATGGCTTGCATTGGTCATTGGTGAGTGCAACAATGACCAATGTGTTACGAGTCATCTATATGTAAAGAATTAGACAGCTTAGTTCATCTGAATGAGCTTCTTATTGCAGCACCGTATGAGCCTGCGGTCCTGGGAAATGCATCCCAAATCACCTATATGTGATTGAATCCTATTGACGTGTGCTCTGCGGGCAGCTGACAAGGCTGAGGAATCTACCGGTTGTATTAAGTCGGAAGGCGATTCATTCGCTGGTGCAACTGAATCAAGCTTGTTGCCCCTGCCAGATGAGTCCTGCATATTCAATCCTGGTGATTACTATGAGAGCTGGACAGTGTAAGAACCAACTGATGATCTGAAATATTTTCTTCAGCACTGCGCAGGATGGCAATGTGTCCAGCGGCCTGCTGATCTGCCAACTTTGTTTTATTTACTGCGTGTATGGCACTCAAAGACACAAACACATGTGCCATTGTGTATGCACACACCAGTTCAATCTTTTGTTCTCAAAATTCTCTCTCAGTTCGTGTACATAAGGATGCCACGTGTGTGTATATATATATATATATATATATATACACACATATATATGTTTTCTTTAAATTGTGTCAGGGGTGGTATAATTCTGGGAAGAAGGGTAAGGAAAGAAGGTTGAAAGGTGAAATTAAAATTACTTATTGGGCTCTGACACCATTAAACATTTTAATAAAAAGACTAGTTATAATTGACAGATGTCTTCAAATTCTGTATGTATATATATTCCTATAAATATCAGATCTTATATTCGAAATTCATTAATCTTCTGAATATATGTTTTTCCTATTTATTTAAGTTTGTATATATTTTTTTTCATTTGTCCTAATTATGGGTCATTGAAGTGGTGTATTGATTGAGTATTAACTCATTCCTCTTAATTAGCCTTTTGAGTTGGGAATAAGGATTAATTCATTTAAGTATTAATGCACATGGGCAAAAAAATCAAGATCTTGATCAAATATTCAAATCTAAAATAATTATCTGTTAGCTATTAAAAAAATACTTGTGCTGGATGGACAACATGACCAGCTGCTTCCAACTTTCTCCAATATTTTTTCATTAAAACGTCAACATGCGTACACATTGATTGGTGACAATTTAATCATTATCTTTGAGTCTGCCCAATCTATATGTTACACATGCATGGCTTTAGTTTATCGTAAATTTCTCAAACCAAGTCCTTGTATGAGAAAATTAGCAAATTTTGATTTCTAAATCTTGAATCCTTGAAACGTATAATATATTATTCTGACTTGTGTGCATGGAAGATCAATTATTATTTTGATCAAAATGCATGTGAAAATTACGACTGTGATAGCCATTATAATAGCTACGGATTTGGTTTGCTTATTAATTTGAAACATGCATGGTCACAGTTTCGGAGTCAACGGTTTTGATTCTAAAAATATAATGAACCACAACCGAATTTTGTACAATAGTTTTAGTTTTGGTTCTAAAATCAATTATTTCACTTCCAATTTTTCAATGGTTCCGCTCTTAGCTCTAGAGCCAATGGTTTTGGTTCTGGGTCTTCATGGTTTTTATTCTATGCAATTATATTTTATTATTTATTCTTATTAATTTTAATATAAAAGTAATGTGATAAAATATTTAATATTTTTAATAAATATAAAAAGTAAAAAAAATGAAGACAAATTATATTTTAATTTTATTATTATTCTATAAAATAAAGAATAAGTGATACAAATTTTATAAAATACATCACATTGTCAACTAACATTCATTTTGAGTAGAAAAAAATATACATGATCTTATATTATATGCTTTTTTATTTTTTAGTAGTTTTGGAATAGGACCGAATCGACGGTTCTGGTTTTATTTTTTTAAAATCAGAACTAAAAACATTATACATAGTTATTGCATAGCTTCGGTTTCTCGGTTTAAGTTCCGATCTGGCTCCATTCCAACGTGGTTGGGTCTGATTCGATTTAGTAGTTATAAATCTTTACTATGTATTAAGTAACCGCTGCTTAATCATTAAACTGAAAAATTGCTAAAGAGACCGTCTTTTATGTATTTTTCATTTTTCTCATTCTTTTAATAGTTTCCTCTTTTTCATAGTTTTCGCTTAAAATTTATTTATTATATTTCTTTTTTATTTTTATTTTTATTGAACTTCTTATTTTTCTCTATTTTTATAAGATGCTAAATTTTATGTGTACACGTACAAACGTGCATAAATCTTACCAATGACGAGGAATTAAGGCTGTCCAATGTGGTACTCATCAGCAAGAAGATTGCATTGACGTCAGGTTAAGACATAAACGGTCCTTTTCTGAGTGTCTCGTCGAGTTGCCCGTAGGCCTCTCATCAATAGCCCATCATCGAGCAGTTCCAGTGGTCCATTCCTCAGCTGTCGAACCTTCTCTCCCACACAAACGCTGCTCACGGACGTCACGAGGTGCCCCACACAACCACCTCCTCCTCTCTTCTCCTTCCCCAAGTTGAAAATGAAAACGATCTCCTACCGCTGCTTCACAGTACGCATGACCTGAAACCAAATATTTGTTTTTCTCGTTCAGCAATAACCAGTCATGAAGCAATTGCACAAGGCGACATCAATGCCGATCTCCCATACTACCCAGCCTTACTCTCCAAAATCCGCCAAACTCCCCCGATCCATCCCCAGATCCCTCAATTACCTCTTCAGAGAGCAGCGCCTTCTCTTCATCCTTGTCGGTGTTTTGATCGGCTCCGTTTTCTTCCTCTTCCTGCCCTCCCTCTCCCAACTCTCCTCCGCTAGCTCATCTTCCGCCGATCCTCGCTCACGCGTTTCCTTTTCTAACCGTGAATCTTTAGGCCGTCATCGGGATCCCAATTACAAGAACCAGTTGATTAATCATTACAGCCACAGGTACTCCAATGGGGTGGGGAGAGTGCCGGTGGGGATAGGGAGGAAGAGGAATAGGGTTCTTGTCACCGGTGGGGCGGGGTTCGTCGGAAGCCATTTGGTGGATAAGCTGATTGCAAGAGGGGACGATGTGATTGTTGTCGATAATTTTTTTACTGGTAGGAAGGAAAATGTGGTGCACTTGTTTGGGAACCGTTGGTTTGAATTGATTAGGCATGATGTTGTGGAGCCAATTTTGTTGGAGGTGGATCAGATCTATCATTTGGCTTGCCCCGCTTCGCCGGTGCATTACAAGTATAATCCTGTCAAGACTATCATATCCTTTCATTGTGTTTTTACTGCCATGAAATTGAGCTAATTGTTGCTTTGTGGATTTTGAATCTATTTTTCCATATTTATTTAGATCAATGATAGCTTCCTTTTTTTTTTTTTTTGTTTTGGTTTACTTGCTTTGTTTTATGTTCCGAATTGAGTATTGGCATCTCACAGTTTCAATATTCCACTTTGTATGCACCATGCAGCTTGGGTTGTTATTTGTATGTTATCTGGGACACAAGAGAACATTTTTTGCACTAATTTCTTTGAGCTAATATTTTATAGTTTTTGTCATTGATTGAGATCTTTAACGTGTGTCTAAAAGACGAATGTGATGGGTACGCTTAATATGTTGGGCCTCGCCAAGAGAATAGGTGCAAAGTTCCTTCTCACTAGTACAAGCGAGGTGTATGGTGATCCTCTTGAGCATCCACAAAAGGAGACATATTGGGGACATGTAAATCCAATTGGTGAGTAGGAGTAGAATCTTTCCTAAATGGGCTTTGCTTGATTGTTGTTGACCGTGCTGTTCTGATCAGGAGATTCTGTTTAATAATATCATGCAATCAGGTGTAAGGAGTTGCTATGATGAAGGGAAACGAACAGCTGAAACTTTAACTATGGACTATCACCGCGGTGCAGGTGTTGAGGTAATATTCTACCTTAAACTGCCACTTCTTAAACAGTAAGCTGTGTAGTTGGACAATTTAGTTGTAACAACTGAGTGAATCTTGAGAGATGTCTTTTTTTATTTCCTCTGCTTCAACATATGTAGCTCTGTGGGTGAACGTTCTGTTGCCTAAGTCCCCCATTTGTTGGTGAATGGTTATTGCAGTCCAGTTTTCATTATCAAGGAGATTAATATAATTCATCAAATAATTTGTAAACGAAATGGAAATTTATGGCAAGAGATAACTATTATGCTTCTTGAGGTTCTTTTTCTTCTTTTCTAATTTTTTTTTTTTTGTTGTTGATGATTAATGTGATGGGAAAAATAATTTGAGTGAGTTTTATTTTCTGGTTGTTGGTTTAAATGATGTAAGCGTTTGAGGAGCATGCATAATATCATTCTCAGAGAATGAACACGCATCTCTAAATATTGGCAAGTAGAATTGTGACTTTTAATGAAGACATGAATCATACTTGTTTGAGATGTTTATTTGAAGCTCAAAGTCGCTTGCTCCCCAACTTATACAATTGTGGCGCTAATTTGATTTAGTGATGGCAATATCTAACCATCTTTCTCTTACCGTACAGGTGCGGATTGCACGTATTTTTAATACATATGGGCCTCGTATGTGTCTTGATGATGGCCGTGTTGTGAGCAACTTTGTCTCACAGGTTCATCTTCTATGTTGGTATATTCTGTGATGTAGATGTTGCGCTTTAATATTTGTGACTGATTCTTATTATCGTGGCTGTGCTATGCAGGCTATACGGAAACAACCACTGACAGTTTATGGTGATGGGAAGCAGACACGGAGCTTCCAGTATGTGTCTGACTTGGTATGTCATGTTTTCAGTATCATTAGATTATGCTGAGAGAACTTTATGTTTTTATGTATCAGTAATATTTACCCTTCTATAGTAAGAATCATACAAAGCCAACTTAAAAAACATACTCCTCCTCTTTTTTCTCACATCCCCACACTGGTCTATGTGCCTTCATTCATATTGACGAGAGCAATGCCCTGCCCCTCATAAAAATGACTTTGTTCTAAAGTTCCTTTTTGGAACGCATGCTACAGTAGCAGGTATGGAAAGGAAGCAATTTTTACATTTGCTGAGTTTGAATAAAGTGATGTCTATATAAGAAGTATTTTTCCTCTATGATGCTCACACTCAGTGTCTTGATGTCAGGTTGATGGATTGGTAGCACTGATGGAAGGCGAGCACGTGGGCCCATTCAACTTGGGCAACCCAGGAGAATTCACGATGCTAGAACTTGCTGAGGTTTGTCCCAGATAGACCGATTGTCCCCATGGATAACAATTCTTTTTTGTGTAAACGAAGGGGTCCTGGTTCCTCTAGTCTAACAGCCTAAGATGAGTTCTTTTTTACTTGAAAAAACAGGTTGTCAAAGAAACCATTGATCCCAGTGTTACAATTGAGTTCAAACCGAATACTGCTGACGATCCTCATAAGAGGAAGCCAGATATTAGTAAAGCAAAGGAGCTTCTCAACTGGGAGCCAAAGATTTCCTTAAGAGAAGGGTTGCCTCGGATGGTCAATGATTTTCGAAACCGCATCTTGAATGAAGATGAAGGAAAGGGAAACAAATGAGCACAGAGACGATAGTACGTATAAAATGAAAGCATTTTGCACATGTTGGCCGTTCCACGTGCTATGGTGCGTCGATATCTTTGTTTACTACTTCTGTCACTGGAATGTCAATTCGTCACGTATAACAAACATTTTTTTATTCATTTCAAGAATGTTTGTAACATTGGCTAGGCTTCCCAACGCGAATCCAGTTTTGCGCATTCGTGTATAGAATGATATACCTATTATTGATTAATTAGGTTCGAACGTCTGCAATCCTTAATGAATGTATATCCTTCTTGTTGAATCTTTTTTACCTTAAGTTTTACCTATATTGACCTTTTAGCTCCTTACTGCTGTCTATGGTGTCTGAAATATTTTCCCCATCATAATGTTGAACTGAATCATACCCATAATGGTGTTAGGCACTTGTTCACTCGGCTATGGATGGTCATCCCCAGAGCTATGTTTGGAAGCCTGCTCCAAGTTGTGGCCTGGAGGGTGACTTAGTCCAAATGTTTGAGAGCTTCTGACTGAATGGTGGGTATTTCATACCTTATGTTTGGGAAAGTGCTTCATGATAGGTCATGTGAAGTTGTGGTGGGTTATAGTTTCTTTACCATGCGGTAGCCCAGAACTGAGCTCACGTATCGTCTAATTCAACCATATTTGTTATGTCTTAAAACCTTTTTTTGTGTTCCATGCCCCCTTCCGAAGAAAGGGTCTATCTTGAAGAAGCAAACCATGACCAGAAGTTAACCAGTCAACCCCCGACATAGCTAGAGCAAGTAATTGGGACTGAGCATTCATGACTTCACAGTCCTTGACAAACTCATCTTTACATCAATAAGAATCCTAGTGATAGGGCTTATTGAGGGGTTACTGCCCTCTAAATTGTCTAGATGTTTGGTGGGCATCCTTACAGTTTGTGTGCCACGATAGACTGCTAAACATTATACTCATTGGACACGGGCTTCCAAACATGGCCTAGGTGTTAAGTCCGCTCGGTCGAACAGGCAGGTTGGGTCCTCCCACTCCCAGGTCCTAACCATTCATAACATTGCTTACCCTTTGGATCAGAGCAAAGAGGTTCAAATGTTTTCTTATTCATCCGGGCTGTGTTTGTTAGCCATCTTTCACCTTCTCCATCTTGTTAACTCCGTACAACCAAATATTTTATACCACAAAATCTTCTATTAAATTTAAATTCAAAAATTTTCTTTTTTTTGTATATATGATTAATTAATTATTTTTATAATCATTATACTTTTTTGCAATCAAATTACTACCTATATATATATATATATATGTATATGCTTACTTTCACAGTTATATACATGTTTACTCTAAAAAAAATTATTATTTTTATATACTTTCATATAAATTAAACTATTCATCACATCAAAATATTTTTTTACAAACATGTTACTCATCTAACACAATCTTCCAAACAAAACGCACCTCCCATACAAGCCCCAGATTCTGCAGACAACAATTGTAGATGACTTTTCAACCCATGAAGATTGAAGTATATGTTTGTAAGGCTTGTCAAGACAGTTCTAATGAGTAATGATTCTGTTTCTTGCATACAGGGAAAGAAAACTTTGCTTTAGCCAAAAATATAGGTTGGCACTAAAGTTGAAAAGAATTACAGCCTTGAAACTTTTTAGCAGAAAGAAAGATTAACTTGTAACTTTTTCAACACTCGTGGCAAGGAATCGTTACAGTTACATTCGTGTAGAAGTAACTAGTCACCACTTCCTGAATCAAGGAAAATTGAAGACCAAGGAAGCATTAATCAGTGATTGGAATGTTTATGCAAGAAAACAGCCCATGAGCTTTCAGCCACAGTCCCTGTTATTGTCCTAAATCGCAGAACGTTTCAAAGCCTGATAGTTTGACCTTACTATTGTCTGATATCTCTTGCAAAGCCCCTATTTATGGGTTGAATAAATTTTATTAGAATGACAAGGGCAAACACGTTATTAGCGAATGTAACTGAATCTTTCAGGAATCCAGTCCATGAGTGTCTCTCAACTCTCTCCTGGTCCTGTCAGTCTCCAGTTTTTCTAGTTAATTTTGTCCTAAACTGGCTCCTTACGCTGCAGCGTTCTTACAGCTTCATGCAATATATAAATAATATAGTGAAAATCAGGCAAGTGCACATACACAAGAAAAGCATTATTGCTGCTCCGTTTCTGGTGCTCTTTAGATTAATCCAGTTCAATATCATTTAATGCAAAGTCTAATAGCATAAACTTTTTGCTTTGTATATTTAGCACTCGATATTCCCAAAAATTTAATTCAGGATACTTTCACCAAATTTACTATCAAGATCACTGTCTTTGTATCGCTATACTGATCAAGACAGAGGTTTTGGCTTCGGTCTCTACGTTACAGATATGTTAATCAGCTCATGGATTAATCCAACCGTTACAAGATTTGGCTTGAATCTGTTTTCTCAAATTAATAGCCAGTGCTACATTTTATGTAGTTTAATCTTATAAAGAGCGATTACATGGGGGCAACCATAGACAAACAATCTTAGTGCGGGGATGCACGTTTGTTCCAAAATCCAAGTACTAAGATTTGGTAATATCTGTTGAATTGTTTGCAGTTGGTCATTCTAAGATTGTCATTGTATTAAAATGAGAAAATTCTGCATGTTTTACTTTGAGTGATTATGTAGTGTAGATTATTTTATCCTGTGTTATATAAATGTCCATTTTGGTTTATTAAAACCTTTCATAAAATAAGTATCCAATACAAAAGTGCAAAATTGTAGAATACTAATTTTACTTGAAAGTCGTGATAAAATAAACAAAATATTGAAATTCTCCTGTACATAATTTAAAAGACTATTTTAATATTATATTGTTGATTGAATGATTTACATATTAAGATTATAACGAGAAAATAAGCAAAATCACCTCAAATACTCAAGCTTATTAAGCATGACCGTTCAGGATTAATTAACCAATTCAAGCTATTTTTTTGTCCTTTCAAACAATCACTTCGATTATAATCTTACTCTTAAAAAGGAACATGTCCTGCATGTTCTATTGGTGAGCATTTCTTTGTCCTCACTTAATCCTTCACTTTACAAACCAACATTTCCTTGCATTTCTTGATTCAGTAAAATTCCTTAGCCACTGCTATTTTTAATATCTGACTTAACCCCAAGTGTTGAAAACGAGTCTGCTAATATCCATTGCATCTTGTGCAAGGGTGACATCTTTCCACATATGGATTTTGCCGCAAAGTATGCATGGGGTTGCATATGAAAGGGCTTTCGGTTTTTCAGTATCAACTTAGTGCTTTAAATTCTTTCTCTGGACGTGGATAAATTCAGAATTTTGGGACTATTGTTACAGCCTTCCATCTAAAACAGTTCCTATATTCATCAGCATTTAGAAAATCAGCTTACAGATAGAGTTGCCATTGATGTGTAAAACAACATATTTTCTTAAAATCTATACCATATAAGTCACAACTCAAAAAGAATTTAACTGTTATGTTTTATTTTGTTTCTTTGTTTATTTATTATTTTTATACTCACTATCAAATGGGTTAATTTGAACTCAAAATGAAATGTAGGGTAGCAAACTAACTGTTCAACACTCACAAGAATTGAACTTAAAAAGGGTGTCCCTGGGAACAAATTGTTTTGGCTATTTATTTATTTACTTTGGTGGAATTTTATTGCCTTCATTATTAATGTAATAAAAAGTTGGATGCCTTCATTTGACTGTTGGAATTATCCTAACTAAGCGTCCAAATTAGAGTTTAAACTCAAAATTTCTGATTTATGGTCTACAAATTATATTAATTATCTTTACAATTTTTGACATGACTAACAAACTTTTTAATTAGTTGACCTCTGACTATACTTCATCTGGGCACGTGGAAAATCATAATAATAAGATAAGATGATTCTTAGTTTGTATCTTAACTGTTATACCTAAAACTTCGGAAGATTTCACGGTAAAAAGATTTGCAGATCTGCACTATTTCGAAGAAAAAAAATCGTCTAGGGTTTTGTTAATGGGTGTGATATGTCAGTAGAGATCCGATTTTCTTTCAGTAAGTTGTTACTCTCTCACAGATTTTTCTGAAACCAAACTTGACCTTTTCCGAATTGCCCCAACTAATAAAACTATATATCCTTCTTTCAAGTTTCAACACCATTACTCTTCACTAACTTAATCTGTCTTACTTCCTCTTAGGCCTTAGCTTATTATTATTATTATTATATTATATATAATTATATTTTTCTCTTAATTTCAAAAACGAATTCAAACATGAGCCCTAGACCCGGAGACGACAACGACGATCACATCAATGGAGATAATGCAGACTTCCTCAATCTCTCGCTCTCCACAAGATCGTCACCGTCGCCATCTTCAGCTTCAGTTAGTGCGCCGCCACCTTCCCGGCTCCGAGACCTCGTCCTGCCCGTCCAACCAGGTTCCTTCCCGCTTCCTTCTCAGCTTTTTATCCACCCCGCGGATGCGGCGGCGGTAGGATCGTCACGAACGAAACGGGTCCCACGGCGGTCCACTGGCCAGATCCTTCCGCCGGGGAAGACGGAGGCCATCCCGCAACCCTACACGTGGGCCAGCAACCGACGCGCCACCATACACAACCTCCAGTACCTGCAAGCGAAAGGCATAACCACCATTACGGGGAGAGTCCAGTGCAAGAGGTGCGGCGGGCAATTCGAGATCGAGTACGATCTGCATGAGAAGCTCTCGGAGCTGGCGGTTTTCATCACGAAGAACAGAGACAGCATGCGGCACAGGGCGCCGGAGGAGTGGATGAATCCGAGCCTGCCGGACTGCAAGCTGTGCCACCAGAACAACTGCGTGAAGCCGATTCCGACGAAGAAGAAATCGATCAATTGGCTGTTTCTGCTGCTGGGGCAGTTGCTCGGGTGCTGCAAGCTTTCGGAGTTGAAGTATTTCTGCAAGCACACCAAAAACCATAGGACTGGAGCCAAAGACAGAGTTCTGTATCTAACCTATTTGGAACTGTGCAGGCAGCTTCATCCACCTAATGAATGAATCCATGCATGCTAAGTTGTTTCTAATGGTTTTCTTCCTTTTTTTTATATAAAATTTATTTTGCTTGGTTATGCATATAGTGTTTTTTATTTTTAATAATATTTCAAAGTCTATGAATTTAAAAATTTTACATATCAATCACACAGCGATGCACTTAGATTGAGAATAAATGGGTTTAACCATATGCTTGTCTTTGTTTTTAAGTGTGTGATTTCATATTTAGGTAAAAGTAAGAAAGAAAAAGAGATACAACAAACATATATTTTGTTTTTGGGCTTAACAATATTTGTAGGGAAATCAATCAATGTAGCAAGAACAATTTGTTCATCATAGAATTTCATAATACGAAAATTTTAATTGTAAATTTAAAAATCAATTTTAATTCCACTTGAAATTGAAAATAGAATCTCAATCCAACCTTTGCCTTTCATCTGTCTTTGTTGTCTTAATTAATGCAACTCTTTTATACGGTTAGTTTAATGCTATTCAAATTAACAAATTTAATTATAGTAATAATTCAATAAAATCAAGTATAATCATTCAGAAATCCGACTATGAAGCTAAGGCAAAGAAGAAATATATACAAGATATGAGTTACTTCTGAATAATTACTAAATTCAAAACAACATAAAGGTTATTTGTTACAATTAATTATGGTTAAAAAAATCAAATCTATAATAAATTCAATAAAATTGGTTGTAACCTTCATCTTTTACTTTTTCTTATTTTATTCATTTATGCAAAGATTCCATATGGATGGTTTTATTCTATATAAACGAAAACCATGTAATTAGACCAATTTAACAAAATTGGCTATAATTATTTTCAAATTCAACTAAGATGCAAAAGTCAAGGAGAAAAATACACAAGAAATGGACATTTTTCAAGTGAATTATTATATTAAAAACACCATAATGTTTATTTTAAAAATTGATTATGTTTAAAAGCTAATAAAAATTAATTTTAAAATCAAATTAATGATAGCTGTAATCATGGTACGAAGGTCAACCAATTAAAACAACTTGTCCATTATAAATCAAATCAATAAAAATTTCAGAATGAGAACATTCTAATTGTTATCAAAGATCAATTTTAATTATAACATTTATCATTTTCATTTTTAATGTCTTAATTTATGCTATCTTTTAATAAAGTTTGTTTAATTCTGCAAAATAAAAAATTAAATAAGATCAATTTATTTCACTAAATTTAATACCAGTTATTAAAACATTATTAAAAATAAAAAAATCTACTAAACGAAATTTTCTATAATTATTATGGACTTCAACTAGGAAGCTAAAACAATGGTGAATTATATAAACAAAATAAAATTATTTCAAGGTATTTATATATAAAAAATATTGTAATGTTAATTTTTTAAAATGATTATGGTTAAACTGATAAGGATAAAAAAATTTTAAAAAATAAATAAAATAAGCTGTGATCATGTTAGAAAATTTAACCAATTAAAATAATATGTTTACTATAGAATCATATATTCTTTAAAGATTTCATAATATAAATAATTTCAACTGAAAATTAAAAATCGTTTTTAATAACAGCTTTTTATCATGATACGTTTCTATTATTTTAATTTATGCAATTGATTTATGATGTTGTTTTAATTCTATATAAATTAACAAACTAAGTCAGATTAAATTTTTTTCACTAAATCGAACTTCAATTAATGAAATAATATTAAAGACAAAAAAACTATAACTTTACATAATTGGCTATAATTATTTTGAAATTCAACTAAGACACAAAAATCTATGAGAAATATACACACAAAAATATATTATTCAAGAAAATTATTAAATTAAAAATACTGCAACGTTTATTTTTTTAAAATTAATTATGGTTTAAAACTAATAAAAATAAATTTTAAAATCAATTTAATAAAACCCACGTTGTTCTAATTGTCTATTTGTGCAGCAATGATTATCTTTATTTTCTTATTTACAATGATTTTCATCGCCTTTATTATTGATACTAAAGTGTAACTAGTGTTATGTATGGATTAGTCATATTTAATTTCCATTGTCAATGTGTAATTTTTTAAATAAAAGTTTTTTACTTATAATAAAAAGTATTAATAGTTAACTAATATTTTCTACACAACTACAATGATAAATTAATAAAAAACAATCAAATTCTCAAAATAATATTTATTATGTACTAATAAATGTATGTAAAATAAAATGCAATTTCATCAATTTACAAAAGTTTAATGAATATATATATATATATATATATAGTAAATGTAAACATAATTGAAATATTTTTTAAAAAAATTAAGTAAAATTACTAAAAGCTAACTAATTTCATGCTTAAATTTCAATAAATTCAAGTTTTAACATCAAGCCTATAAAATTAAAAAAAATTAAATAACCATCAAAATAAAGACTACACATCATTATTATTTAAATATTATTATAAAAACGGCCAATAATACTTTCTAATATAGAAGTGAAATAATTTTTTTAGCAAAATAAATTATATTTTTCAATATATTTAACAAGATAATATTCATATTTTCTGTAGATGCATGATATCGTCATCTAAAAGATGTGAATACTCTAGTACTTCTTTGGCCAATGGTTAAAATAAAACTACTTAAAAGAAAATTTATTTATAAACTTTCTTGCACTAAACTTAATATTATACAAAAAAATAAGGCCTAGTATATAGACTGTAATAAATAATTTTATGAGTTACACAAAGAATATGACATATAAATTTATTAATGTTTAATATTAAACACAGTATAAAATAAATCATAAGTCAACATAACTACATATTTTTCAAGTTGGTTGGATTTTGAATAATTAATATGTTTTATAATAAAGTGGGTCGCACATGCTATTTTTTTAAGAAAACCTATTATAATAATTAATAAAATATAAATTATAATAATTAACGGAGTAACATGTTTGTCAAAATTCTGCAAATAACTCCTACAAATAGGTGAATAGCATTGACCGAGTAAATTATATTGGTTATTTTATTATTACTTAATTAATATTACATTTCATTATGAATTAAAAATTTAGAAAAAAGTTAAATGGATCATCAATAGTCTAACCAATAGAAATTTTTTAACTTAATAAAAAGTGCAAATAATTTTTTCAAGCTATTAAAATATGAACATCACTTTTTTTTTTAATTATATATAGATATATAGATTGTCAACAAAAATTGTAGAATATTTGTAAATGTAGCAATAAGAATATAAATTAAGACAATTTTTGTACATTTATTACTTATATGCATAATATGACACATATAAAATTGTGTATAAAGTAACTTTTTGAAAGTATCATTTTTTGGATATTTGAACAAATATTAAATGTCAAGTCACTATTCACCTTCCCACAGCGTATTGCTAGAAAATAGGAAATTAAATTGAATTAGGCTACATTTCCATCAAAACTCACAATAACAACAGCAGCAGCAACTATAACTCTAGAATTTAGTGAGTTAATATTAAAATGACTATTCACATTTCCTATTATAATTATAGATCGATACTCTCATCACCAAATTATGACCCCCTTGTTATTTTGTTGTGTTTTGTTTCCTTTAATTTGTTGTAACTTTTATATACTTTGACATTTATTTATATATGTTAGTTTTTTTCAAATAATTATCTCAATCAAATAGGCTACTCATATTAGGTTTGCATATTAAAAAAAATTTATTCAACAGTTGAACTTATATAGTTTGATTTTCATTTTTCTTAAATTTTTAGTATGTATGAATTTTTTGAAAAAGTAAATTTTGTAAATTTAAGTTTTTTGTTAAAATTACATTTTTCATATAAGCATGATAGATCATAGTTTTGGAAAAATTAAATGACTCATACTAGTTTTTCACATTAAAAATAATTTTTTTTAAACATTGAATATTTAAACTATAAATTTTGATTTGTGTGTTTGTAAAATAAATTATCATCCTTGAATTCTATAATTATATATTTTCATTCAACAAAATACAATCAATTTATTTTTATTTCTGCATTTTTTCTTTTTGTGATGTATATTTTTAATTTCATTTTATTGAAATTTTACTAATTTTTATTTTCTTAATTAAATTAATTTAAAAATTTACATATTTGCCTTTAGTACTGATATATGAAAAAATAATATTTTAATCAATCAAACATACCAAAGTATAACATGATCTTTTTTTTCCTGTTAAGCCTTATTTTTTTCAAAGTGTTTTAACTTTCAAATAATTTCATGCATATTAGTCTTTTCAAAAAATTTCCTTAATCAAATAATGTACCATTTAGAAATCAAAGACTATTAAACAAAGAATTTTAATTTCTATTGACAAATTCAATGATTTTAACTTATTTAAAAATTTTAAATTTTGTAAATTTAATATTTTTGTCAAAATTATTTTTATTTTATATGCATAGATAGATTGTAATTTTGAAAAAGTTTAATGACTCGTATTTATTAGAAAAAAATTTATTTGAAAATTGAACTTATATAGTATGATTTTTATTTTGAAAAAAAATATTTTTGTAATTTTTTTTAAATTTTTTATTTTCATTCAATGAAATAACAATCACCTTATCTGTTTTTCAGCATTTATTGTTTTTGTGATTTATATTTTTTAATTGCAATTTATTGTAATGTTTCCTAATTTTTATTTGGAAAAGTTATACATCAAAAATTTAAGTTGTAGTTATTATGGACTTTTATTTCTTTTAACATGTATTTATGCATTTTTCAAACAAAAGGCTTAAAAATAGAATTGAACTTTTTGGTCAAAATTGGTCAAATACCTTCTTGCCATATATAGATTTGGGTATGCATTATTCAATTAAATATCTTTAAGAAAATATATTGATATGGATATGCAATATCCAATAAAAGTTTTTAAAAAAATCAAAATTCCCCAAAATTCTAAAATTTGAAAATTTCGTCAAAATTGCACCAATTGGTGAACAGAATATCCTTCCTATTATATATTATAGAGTCTAACATGTGCTATGCACAGATAATCGTATTTAATTTATATTGTTAGTGTGTAATTTTATAAATATTTGTTTTTTTCTTATAGTAAAAATTATTAATAATTAAATAAAATTTTCTACACATGACCATGATAAATTCATTAAAAAAAAACCAATCAAATTCTTGAATTAATATTCATTATGTACAAACGAATGTATGTAAAATAAAATATAATTCCCTCAATTTACAAAAATTTATTGAATATATATATACAGAGAAAGAGAGATATATGTAAAAATAATTGAAATACTTTTAAAAAAAATTATGTCCAAATAATAAAAACTAACTAATTTCATGCTTAGAATTCAATACATTCAAATTCTAATATTAAGCCTGTAAAATTAAAAAATGAACATCAAGTAACTACCAAAATAAAGATTACACATCATTATTAGTTAAATAATACTAAAAAATATGGCCAATAATACTTTCTAATATAGAAGTGAAATAATTTTCTAAAAAGTAAATTGTATTTTTTTTGTATATTTAACAAAATAATATTCATATTTTTTATAAGTGGATGATGCCATCTTCTAAAAGATGTGAATATTCAAGTACTTCTCTGGCCAATCAATGGTTAAAATAAAATTACTTTCTAAAATTACTTAAAAGAAAATTTATTTATAAGCTTTTTTTTGCACTAAACTTAATATTATACAAAAAAATATGACTTAGCATATAGATTGTAATAAATAATTTTATGAATTACACAAAAAACATGATACATATATATATATATATTAATGTTCAATGTTAAATACAATATAAAATAAATCATAATTCAACAAAACTACATATTTTTCAAGTTAATTGGATCTTGAGTAATAATTAAATATTATGGTAAAATGGGCGGATTTTTTATTTTTAAGAAATCATATCTGTTATTAATATGATATGGGGTCTTTTTGGTCACCAAAAGTAAATTTACTAAAATAACCTAATTGGTTTAACATATTTCACTTCCTTCAATGTAAATATAAAAATAAAACTAAAAATTTGGGATTTGTAAGTGTAATTACACAAACTTTCAATTACTCAAGAAATAAACTATGAAGCATGATGTGGAATGATGGGTTTGTGCAGTGGAGCCCACCTTTTAAATCTCTTCTATCACTGTAACTCCTTAAAAAATTTCAGATATGATTGATATTGAGTTTTTAACTTTATAACTTTCCATCCTATAGTTTTCCACATTTAAGCTTTTAGGCTATGTTTGTTTTCATTTTTTCCACCGTAAAACACACATTATAATTATTATATTTTTTTAATTTCATTTCTTTCTCTTAGTTTTATATAGTTTCTAAGAAAAAGATACTCAAAACATACGACAAAAGATTAAAACAAACATAACCATAAAATTTAGAGTTACATTTAAATTAACCACTACAATCTGCTCAAATTTACTTGGTATTAAAAAAATACAAACATAAGTAGCATTGTGCCTCTACAAGTATTTCATGTTCGGCTCTTAGAACTTTGCTCTGTTGGAGATTTAATTCTTTAGATTATTAAATCAAAAAAAATATTATATGAATTATTATTTTTATCACTTGTTTTAATTGTGGTTTGTATAGATTATTAGTTGTCAAATATGTATTTTTTGAATTTGATGTGAATTCATAGTCAACTATATAATTAAATTATACTAAATAGTATCAAAATATAATTAATTTAAATAATATTATTTATAGAATATTGCTTTATTGTACAGGCAATGAGTGTGCCAAGATGCTAGTTATAATAATTGTTAATATATAAATAACAATTAAAGGCAATGCGTGTTTTTCATTAATCGAATAAACTATATTGGTTAATTAATTATTAATGGATTAATATTACATTTCATGAATAGAAAATTTAGAAGAAGGTTAAATGCATTATTAATAGTCTAACTAACAGAAAAAATTTTAACTTAATAAAAAACTCAAAATATTTGAAAATTAGAATTAAACTTTAGTTGGTCAAAATTGGTCAAATATCTTCTTACTATATATAGATATGGATATGCATTATCCAATAAAATATTTTTAAGAAAATAAAAAATTCTCCAAAATTATGAGATTTCACAATTTGGTCAAAATTACACGAATTGATCAACAAGACACCCTTCTTATTATATATTATATATAATATATGACAAGAATTTATCCCTATTTTTTCACTTATTAGTAGTAATAATGTGAAAATTGAATTACCCGTTATCTCTATATTAATGGTGACAAATAGTTTTAAATGCAATAAAAAATTATTCTATAAATAAAATTATTTGAATGAAATATATTTCTATGCTATTTGATGAGTTGATTACATCGACAAAATCTTTTTCAAAAATACAATACAATATAAAATATTCCTGAACTATTAAATTTAAGTTTAAGACAATTATTTTTTAATGAAAGGATGGTATATTTTGCATTTCTTAAATTTATTTTCATAATTTAAGTTTAAAATGTAAAATATACCCTCTCCTTCATCAAAAAAAAAAAATAATAATAATAATTATTCTAAATTTAAAGTTAATAGCTTAGGCATGCCTTTATATTATATTTTATTTTTGAAAAGCTTCTGTCAATATAATTTAATTGTACCAATAACATAAGAAATATATTTCATTCAAATAATCTATTTATAAACCCCCTATTCTTTTTAATATCGAAGAATAGAAGTTAGCGGTTTTATTGAATTTATTAAAAACGGTTTTTTAAAAAAAATATACTGAATGACTAAACGTAGATAATATAACTTTTAATTAATGAAGAAGGGATTCCATATTTACTAATAAAACTCTATTTTTATTTTTTTTATTTTATATTGGAAAAGATCTTATATGTATATATAATTAAAAATATATACTATGAATTCACAAAACATGCATATGATAACTCACTAACAAATATTTATGCATATAACATTAATATTAGTAAGTAATTTCCTTGCACAGGCACACCGTAGTACAACTATATTTAACCAAATGAAATTAAGTTTATAAAATTAACTTAATTATTAAATTTTTAAAATTCAAAATTTTGGCTAAAACTTTCAACCTCCTTACTATAATATATTATACAGATAGTACTACGTGTGTGTGTGTCTATATATATATATGACCATTGTTAAATATTGGTTTTCAGATATGATATCTAAATTCGTTAAACATACAAAATATAGTTGCAACGAAGATGAAGATGCAGCCAACTAAAGGGCCTGACATTCAAACGAAAAATTAAGGCAATCAACAAAATACTTGAAAAAATAAGTGTAAAATTGTAAGAAACCATACATAAACAGAACTAAGGCAACATCTTTAAATTATTGTATGCTCAAATATCAATTATTAAAGTTGGTGGAACATTTTGTAATTTAAACAATAAAATATTTTAAAAAATAAATTAAGAATAACTTAATGAAAATTTAAATGTCAATTACACTAAAATATATTTAGTGAATGCAGTTACAATTCTAAAATAATTATTTCTATCAACTATTATTTTGACACATATTATTGTTTTTTTCTATTGTTCTCGAAATATATATATATATATATATATGTACACACACACATATTAATTAGAAAATATTCTTAACTTTAAAAGCTATGAAAATGTGTTTATTACTTAATTAATACAGCATTTCATCATGTATAAAACATTAAAGGGGAATTTAATGTATCATTAACAGTCTAACCAATGGAAAAATTTTAATTTAATTAAAAATATGAAAATTCTAAAAAATCAGAATTAGACTTTTAGTCGGGTCAAATTGGTCGACGACGCCCTTGCTATTACATATTATATATGATATATGATATAACTTTCAAGTATAACATTTATTACTTTCCTTTTCTATTGTTTTCATTTATGCCAAGGAAGGTTTAATGCCATCTAAATTAACAAATTAAATTTATTCACTGAATCAAAACACGATCAATGAAATAATATTATAAACTAAAACAGAAAACTAATTAATGGAAGGTGATCTGCCATTTATTCTCTCAACTAAGAATCACATTTCGAAAGCCATGCCTTCCTGTGTTTCATATCTCCTATTTAAGGCGTGCCGGAGGACAGGGCAAATACCCAAAAGAAGAAGAAGAAGAAGAAGAAAGAAAGCATTTTGAAGCAGATAAAAATGAAGTCTGCGACAATTATGTTGTTCGCAATTCTAATGCTAGCAATGCTGGTTTTAGGGCTTGCACAAGACGCCAGACCTCACCACAAACTGATGTTCGGAAGGCTGCCGAGAGGGCCTGTTCGTCGCCCTACTCCGAACTTCGATGGATCCATGAATCCAGCCCTTCCCAGGGTTGATCGTCTCCATGAAACCACCGCTCATCAACGGAAGATAGCATTCGGAAAACTGCCAAAAGGGGTGCCTATTCCTCCGTCTGGTCCGTCCCACCATCCGTACATTCCTGCACCACCGCACTTCTAAACTGCCAATGATCTTGACAAATAAGCATGCATGCAAGTAGTTCCTTGTGCCATTAAAGAGGTGGATCAAATCCCGCATGGAACTATTTTCTTTAGGGCTTTCATTTTCAGGCCTTGCTTAAGTTCTATTTCGTTTTGTAACTCTTTCAATGTCTCATGAATATGACTAATGTTGTTTTAGTTCCCTATGTGTGCACCAACCATTATCTTTAATGACTCATATTTATTAACAACAAATTTAAAAAATACAAATACTAAAAAAATGAATTTTGGTAGAACAATTTAATTGGAGGGTGTAAGAGAAAAATAATTAAGAAAATCTATTTGGAAAAAACAAAAAATAATATGTGAAAGAGTTAAAGATTAGGAAAATAATATTAAACAAAAATAAACAATGAGAGCATAGCATAATAAGAAAGTTTCTACTGTATATATGAAGGAATAGGAATGAAATAATTTGTATGAGTAATAATGAGAAAAATATCAATTATTGTTGTATTTTTCTTTTAAATAAAGAGTTAATTTTCAAGTTTTTTTTTAATAATTGCATTGACTAATTTAGTAATACTTTTTATAATTTAAATAAAGAACAACTCATCAAAAATGTAAAAGCCCATTACACTAATATATATTTTATGAATTGTTATAATCTCAGAATAGTAATTTCTATAAAAATGATTAGAAATTAAATAATTTGTATGAGTAATAGATATATTGAAATGTCTAAACTATGCTCAAATTTAGTTTAAGATAGATTTAGAAAAAAATATATCAATTATTATAGTATTTTTCTTTGTTACTTTTTATATAAAGAGTTACTTCTTTTTTTTTTAAATAGCACTGACTAAGTTAGTAGAACAATTTGTAATTTAAATAATAAAAAATAAAGAATAACTCAATAAAAATTTAAATGTCAATTACACTAAAATATATTTAATTAACGGAGTTATAATTCTAAAATAATTATTTCTATCACCAATTATTTTGACACATATTATTCTTTTTTTTTTATTGTTCTCTAAATATATATAACACACACACACACACACTATTTAGAAAATATTCTTAACTTTAAAAGCTATAAAAATGAGTTTATTACTTAATTAATACAACATTTTATTATGTATAAAAACATTAAAAGGGCATTAATTAAATGTATCATGAATAGTGACGTAATTAACGATCGCGTCGGATAGAACGGTGGAATCGGACCCGAATCCGATAACCTTAGGGACGCGAACCGGGCGAAGAACGCCGACTCAACGTGGTAGGATTGGATTGAACCCGATAAGAAACGGCCACAACCAGCATACCGATTGCTGATTGATACGTTACGAATCATTCGAACCAATTCGGAATGACTCGATTTGGGATATAAAACTCACGAGAAATTGAAAGAATCAATTTCAGGGAATTGAGAAGAAACCTGAATTTATTGAAAACACTCTGTATTATATAACTCCCTTCAACTGAATAACAAATTACAATTTATACTAAAACTATCAGACTCTAACCTAAAAAGCCCATATGGCCCAATTTATTAATTAAGCCCATTAACCAATAAAACTAAAATTAATAAATACTAAAATAAAATTCGACGGATCCTTGGATCGCGTCATACCCCTCCTCTTGAAGGCAAATTGTCCTAAATTCGAATTTGTGTCCTCCTGAATCAAACACGAATCTCTGGAAGTTCTTTAACTCTTCATCGCCGCGCTGAAACTTCAGCTTTATCTTCCTACGAGTCCAGCATAGAAGTATCGGCAACAAACTATATAAAGGAATATAAAAGGGCACTGACGACTTATTCAAATATGCATGTGTAATCTCTGCAGATAAAACTATCTTCAACTCTTGTACAGTATAATTGGACATAGGATCTGCTAGATAGTCGAATGGATCAATGTACACGTGGCTCTGTAGAAGTTTAATCTCTCAATCCTTGACTTGTTCTTCATGCTTGTAGTTGTCCTCAACTTCCACTTTAATTTCTATGGCTTCTTCTATCTCAACTTTATCCCTTTCAATTTCTACTGATTCCGTTACTTCTTTCCGTTCACTTTTCTCCTCAATTTCCAGATGTGTGTTATCACTGTTATTATCTTCATGTTGTACTTCATCCGATGGCATCTTCTTTGCAATTTTCACTTGAGTCAAATATGACGTCTCGATGGATGGGCCTTTCTTTTCTCCTAAAACTTTGCCAATACCGATATGGGTATCAACTTCCTCGTTTCGACATTCACTCATGCTATGCCCACGCTGAAAGCAATTAAGACACACCCGAATTTGACTTCCAATATGAGAATCCGATACCTTGGATGACTTGTTGTATTCATCCACATTCGATCCATAATCTCTGATATTATTATGCCTTGATGGTGTATATTTATTTATTGTCTCCTTGTAGCCTTGTCGATCTTGTCTTATTGGCCTGACATGATGCCCATGTCCGTCCTTAGCCTGAGCTTGGCCTGGCACGAGACTGCCTCTGCGTCCAGTCGGTTTGGACAGTAAACTGTCTCTTTCTAGGGTTGCAGCTTGGAATGCTTCTACGCGCCCTAACCGGTCTTGCATATCTGTCATCCTGTCCTACATACCCTTCACGCTTCTGGTGAGCTTCCTCAATTCATCAGAGAGAGATTTGAATAAGAACTTAGTCTCGTCAGGGCCATTACCTTGGTCTGAATATTGATTGGCCATTCAACGTGATTAAAGTTGAAATGCGGGCCTAACACATCCCCAAAATAAATACATAGATAAATAAATAAACTTCTCTCTTTTTTTTTTGTTGCTCCCCTTTTTTTTTGGACTTTTTTTTTGGCCTCTTCTTTTTTTTTGCCTCTTTTTTTTTGGCCTCTTTTTTTTTTAAAATAAAATTTAGTAACCAAACAGGCCCTTAAGCAGAAATAAAAATTCTGCAGCCAAACAAGCTCTTAAGTAGAAATAAAAATTCTGCAACCAAACAGGCCCTTAAGCAGAAATAAAAATTTGCAGCCAAACAGGCCCTTAGAAAAGCAGAATTACTGAAACCAAACACGGCCTTACCACGTCAAAAGGTCTAGCCCAGCAACAGCTTCTGATCCAGCCCAAATCCTTCGGCCTAATAATTTTTTTTTTTTTTGTGCTCAAGCCTGGCCCAATTATAATTTGGCCCAAATCCTGCTTTCAACCCACTAGGTACTCGGCCTAACTTTTACCTCGGCCCAACTGAATTTTTTTGGCCCAAACAACCTCGGCCCAACAGAATTTTTTTTTTATTTTTTTCTGCCCAACTTGGGTCCAGTCAACAACTTGGCCCAAAAATTTGCTCCGGCCCAATTCAACCCCTGGCCCAACAGATTTTTTTTTTTTTTTGGGTTCGCTAGCGGCAGCAGCGGCGGTGACGAAACCACTGATTTCGCTGGCGTTCGTCCACGGAAAACGGTCGGTGAGGCTGCCCAGGCGTGGACAACCCCCTCGACGGCAGCTAAGTCGGCAGGACGACGGTTTTTTTTTTTTTTGTTCAGGCGAATCGCGCGGCTCACGGCAGTTCTGCTGTCGATTCGCGCCTCCTCAGGCTGTGATTCGGCGCGGAGGACGGTGGGCTTGCGGCGGCGGTGATGCTGGGGTCAATTGCGGCCAAGAATCGGTTGAAACAGCGGCGGATTCGGCCACAATTTCCCTCGGTGCGGCAGGGCGGCGGCGGCTCGAATTTTGCTGTTTTTTTTTTTCCTGCGGCGGCAGCGGCTGGATCGATTGCTGCCATGAATCGGTTGAACGGGTGTAGATTCGCAGCGGCGGCAGCATCGGCGATTTCCTCCCTTTTTTTTTTGATACTCCGGATCGTGTATCGAATTAGAATTCGACACAAGATGGCTCTGATACCAAATTGACGTGATCAACGATCACGTCGCGTCGGATAGAACGGTGGAACCGGACCCGAATCCGATAACCCAGGGACGCGAACGGGGCGAAGAACGCTGACACAACGTGGTAGGATTGGATTGAACCCGATAAGAAACGGCCACAACCAGCACACCGATTGCTGATTGATATGTTACGAATCACTCGAACCAATTCAGAATAACTCGATTTGGGATATTAAACTTACGAGAAATTGAAAGAATCAATTTTAGAGAATTGAGAAGAAACCTGAATTTATTGAAAACACTCTGTATTATATAAATTCCTTCAACTGAATAACAACCTACAATTTATACTAAAACTATCAGACTCTAACCTAAAAAGCTCATATGGCCCAGTTTATTAATTAAGCCCATTAACCAATAAAACTAAAATTAATAAATACTAAAATAAAATTCGACGGATCCTTGGATCGCGTCAAATAGTCTAACCAATAGAAAATTTTTAATTTAATGAAATAAATGAAAATTCTAAAAAATCAGAATTAAACTTTTAGTGGGTTAAAATTTGTCGAAGGCACCCTTGCTATTATATATTATATATGTCGAAAACGATGCCTTCCTGTGCTTGATACCTCCTATTTAAGGCGTGCCCAAGGACAGCGCAAATACCGCAGACTGCGGCAATTATGTTGTCTGCAATTCTCATGCTAGCAATGCTGGTTTTAGGGCTTTCACAAGACGCCAGACCTCACCACAAACTGATGTTCGGAAGGCTGCCGAGAGGGCCTGTTCGTCGCCCTACTCCGAACTTCGATGGATCCATGAATCCACCACTTCCCTGCAGGGGTGATGGTCTCCATGAAACCACGGCTGATCATCAGCAGAAGATAACGTTTGGAAAACTGCCAAAAGGGGGCCTATTCCTCCGTCTGGTACATTCCTCCACCACCCCACTTCCAAACTGCCAATGATCTTGACAAGTAAGCACGCATGCATGTAGTTCTTTGAGACATTGAAGAGGTGGATCAATCGCGCATCCAACTTTTGTCTTTAGGGCTTTAATTTTCAGGCGTTGCTTAAGTTTTATTTCATTTTGTAACTCTTTCAATCTCTCTTGAATAAGACGCATGTTGTTTTATTTCTTTATTTGAGCACCAACAATTATGTTTTTTTTCCTTATCAACAAGGATTTTCATCACTTTCATTATTAATGTACGTTACCAAAATTATGATCCGCACATTTGTACCACAACCTTATCCATTATGATTGGTATCCAATCCAAATCAACTTAGACTTCTAATTGATGATAATGACTCAATCAAATTTGGTTAATGGTGGAAAAATACATGCAAAATTGTAAGAAACAATCAACAAAAACATTAAGGCAATGCTTCTAAAAATAATTGTTGGTGCACAAATATAGGATAACTATCTAGAGCAGCATGTTTTTTATTGAATATAGATATGGAAAGATTAACAGCATGAAATAAATTTAGAAATGCATGAACTTCAAGCCCTTCACAAAATAGTTGAGCACATGATTATTCATCTTTTGATTAGCTGTAGTGACGAGGAGGCATCAGATGGCAGGATGTTTGGATCAGGTGCTGCCAAGTCACCCGACAGCTTTCCAAACGTCAACTTCTGGCAGTTTGGTTGGGGCCATAAGATCTTGGTGGTGTAATAATAGCAGAGGGGGATGCCTACCAAACGAAATTAAGTTTATCAAATTAATTAACCATAAAAAAATACTTAAAATTCAGAATTTTGGGTAAAACTTTCATCCTCCTCACTATTTTAGTATTGTTTTTTCAGACATGATATCAAAATCTATTAAACATAAAGAAATAAAATAAAAAAACAGAGTTGCAAAGAAGACATTCAAAAGATTGTGAAAAGTGCACGTTCCTCCTTCCGACCAACAGGGACGGATTGAGGGGGATTTGGTGGGGCCCCGGTCCCATCAAATTTTTGAAAATTATATGTTTGTCTCTTAATTTATTATGATAAATTTTTTAAAAAAATACGCTTTTTTATGAATTATAATAAACTGTCCCCCTTCCAAAAAAGTATATTTTAATAGATATTTTATGTAAATATATGTATAATGTGGTCGTCTCAAACTGATTTAATTTCTGGATCGTCCTTACCGACCACAGCGACACCACAGCGACATCTGTCCACCAGCTTTGTCACATGAGACAACATTTGGATAGTTGCCAAAAGCTACGCCCATTCTTCCACCACCTGTCTCCATCTACGAAACCTCCACCGATCAGGAAAATTAAGCATGTAGATTGGAAGCTGTAGCTGAAGGTCTCTGTCATGTTCAATTATTAAGCCTCCTTTTTAAGTAGTCCTCCCTTTTTGATCCATTGATAAACTGATTCATTGTGATTGCAACTAATATGTGGAGAATTCTCATTAATTTGCATGTGCTTTTTAAATTAGTCATTATATCCCTATTTAATCAAATACATGCAATTCCACTCCTCTACTTGTGTAGTGACGACTATTTTGATTTACTTTTAAACAAGTGTTTTCGTTAAGTTTTCACAGCTAACAATTAATTAATACGAGAAAAAGGGTTACACTCTATTACCGTTGCTAACTAGCGAAACGTAATAGTTAAATGTGTATGGTAAGAACGCATTAATAGTTAAAGTTATTACAGTTGACATATTAATCATAATATTTTAAAGGTACAGTTGATTACGTACTAGTATAATTATAAGAAATCATTATAAAGATGGACAAATATCCATATTTATAGAACTCAAATACATAATCTTTTGGTCATGGGTTATCCACATGGTTAAGACTTTCCGGACAATGAAATTTCTTTTGCCATTGTTTTCAACATTTATATATAACATTTAATTATAATAACTAATTAACTTGCATATATTATTGAAAATGCAAAGCCCGTGTGGTGCCACTTAATGGTTACACTTGATTGTAGACAAGTTTGATATTGTCGTTCAATATTTGCTACTAATATTAATTTTTATCCTAACATATTTTCAAAAATTCGAAAGATATCGCACAAATTCGTATGAGAGACAAGAGAAGCAAAATGGGATTTTGCGTACTTCTTTAGGGAAAGAAAAAATAGTGTATGATATGATAACTTGAGGTTGATGGTTGAATGCCTTGTAACTTTAGATTCGACTTGAGAAATTTATTCCAATTCTCGTGACCAAGCATTTCATCTGGCTAATCTTACCCACCAGCCCATGCCAGTTTAGTTCAATCAAAAAGTTCACACTATTAGTCACATGCAACCTCTGTTATCAGGTCATCTGTCAAGAGTTTCTCAATTTCATTACCTAATGCCTCAATTTCTGCTTTGAAGCCTGTCCACTGTAGCTCCCTATCCACTACTCTATCTGATATCTCCCCATTGGTAGAGTCTTGCTTCATTAACCTCTCAAGAACACCTCTAGCTATGTCCTTCGTCTTTAAATTCAATCCTCCTAGTTTTGGTGTAACCCAGGGGCACAAGTCAACGTGCTCATCGAACATCTCCAAGAGTGCTGAATTTATTCTGTCGAAAAGGAACCTCCTTTCTGGCCTCAATCCACTTGCCTCATCACCGTGTTTCTTCTCAAGGTTGTCAAACAGATTGGGATCCAGAGGACAACCTGGGGAGTGCCATGTTGTTCTAAACATATTAAAGTCCGACACGCCAAGATCAGAGCTGGTCAGCACATCAACAGCGTAAGAAATTTCCCAGCCTTCGGCTCCTGATACTGGGTTTGCTTCAGAAACATGTGGAGATGGTTGTGGAATTTTTTCCTCAATAGGAACAAGAGTGGAAGCCTCAGTAAATGTGTCTGACTCCATCCTGAGGAGCTGCAGTTGCAGTCGGAGTTCTGAAGCAGAAAGCCGAAAAAACCATTTAAAGCAATCATCGTTGCATGATAGGTAAAATAACAAAATGTACGTCAAAGAAAATGCGTGTACTACAAGAATAACCATCAATGTCAGCAAAATGTCATGTATCTGGCGAAGTTCAGTATATGCCATTAGCGAGTTCTCTGTTATAAAGTGAATGACTGATTCACAAAATAAAATGAATCAGTGTTACTTTCTCCCTGATCGAGTAAGCTACCTCTATCATAATGTGGGGGAAAAAACGATAAAAATTTAGTAAATTTATATCACCTACCAACCTTAGCCGAAATTGCAAAAACTATCAAGTTGAATTTTAATGGCACTAATTCAAGAAATAGGTAGGTTCAGAGCCATGAAAAATGATAATCCAATCTACAGGAAAATGGACAGAAATAGTAATAGCAACTGATGCCGCAAAAATGTGCTATAACTCAAGCTATACGCCAGTGGGTAAGATTAGGTTCAGCTTTTGCGTCCAAATGAACGGCAAATAGCTGTTCTTAATTCAGCATGAATGGGTTTGATTTATTTTAAAGTTTCAATGTTCATTGTGGCGTTCTGAGGGCATAAAAGAATTTTCCACAGACAAATTATGGAGTTAAAAGAGTAGCATTTTCATACCATTAAGTTCAGCACTGACTCTTTCAAAACTTTCAGAAGATGAAGTGTCCTCTGCAAATGGGACCTCAAGGACTGAAACTGGACTAGGATGATCAGGCTCCTTTGAGCTTTCTGAAGGATCTGGCTCTGCTCCAAGGCATTGAAAGGAAGGAAGATCGGCCTCCTTCAAGCTTACTGAAGGATCTGACTCAGCTCCAGGGCATTGCAAGGAAGGACTTTGTTTAGGTGGTTCCTTTGGCAGTTCCTAAAAACATCACAAATGATGAAGGAAGACATGTCAAATGAACAAAGCCTTCAAAATTTGATTACATATGGCATCCCGTCTCATTAAAGTAATAAAACAAGCCCGATTGAGACATATATGTATGCATGATAACTAGAGACCCATAATACTTTTATCATGCCACTCACTGAAAAATTGCCGCCATACAAATCCTACATAATATTATCAATGGACATCAGTAAACACTCAAAAGGATGACTCACATACCAACTATAGTAACGCTTGGTATTTATACAATATCTACAATACTACGAGGAGGCCAAATTAAATTCAAAAACAAACTTATACTTCTCTAAACAAGAAAAAGCTAAAAAGTTCAAGACAATTTAGAAGGAGCCACAACTAGTTGGCTAGCTTATGTGAATTTTCTGCATGGCAAAGCAAAGACATTGAAGCCCAAAAGCCTCACTGTCGCACAACACAAATGAAGCTTCTTATGAATTGCTCATTCAACTGGCCAATAAATTCTCTCACCCCAAAAAATCCAAGATTAAGTATGGATTTGGTCCACCAATATGTTTTGAGCTTTGGTAAATGCACAACTCAGTCTCCTCCAAAGCATAGTCAATTCCACTTAGATTTGGCAACTCTGAACGAGTTGTTTAATGTGAAGAACAGTGACAAAGCATCTGGATTCTCATTCAATATATCTATGCCACCTATCTTGGGCACCTCCTCCAAGAAACATCCCCCTACAAATAATCGAATGAACAAAGTAATATGATGAAGCTACACCGTATTCAGGCAAATGGGCTACTGAGCCATGAATTCTACACAAAAAATCATCCTTGGCCAAATTCATTGTGAGATATTTGGAGTCCGGGATATAGAGAGTTTCCAATGTGTAGAGAAGCTAACAAGCCTACCAGTACCCAATTTCAGTCACTTGGCAGCTTCATGCTATTCTTTTGTTCCAGCATCTTGTTAAACCAAGGACAGTCGCATGTATAGCTTATCTTTTTAGGATCTTTCAGTAGTACGTAAACCAAGTAGAAGCACGCATATATATTACCATACAGGATTGAAACTATAATCTTTGTAAAAAATTTAACGTGAATGACCACTTTTCATTAATCATGATGGCTCTCAGTTTATAGGTGCGAAACCGGAACCAGAACCAATATATATGTGTGTATTCATGTATGAATGTATGTGCATATGAAGAAACATGTGACAAAACTAATTTCTGAAAATTTAACACAAACATTCTCAAAGACTGTTACTCAAGTAGCCAAAATTAATACCCTTAACAACACCTTTATCAGATCCAGTTGATCTATAGGTGCATTTATTCCACTTGGCAGAGCAAGAAAAGTTGATAGATAAAACCTGGTTGCGTGTTTGCACAAGGAAGAATACATTTGCCATTCTAACCAACAGCTATCAGCCAAGGAATCACAAATCAAGTTGGGCAAACAATCAAATACATACTCATATATGCACACAGAATATATAATGAATGAACATTTAATGGAAAAACAGAATCGTAAAAACATTTACTAAGAGCTTACACAAAAAAGCATATTTCTGCACATGCATGAAGAGTAAAATAGTTACACAATCATAAATGAAAATCCATCTATTTAGAGTAGACAAATTAACAATAAACAAAGTCCAACTGCGTATTGGAGTGTAGGACATGGAAAATTTTAAATATTAAGAAAAAAAAACAATAGATAAAAACAAAGTGACATATATTTGTGATATTCAACGATAAAGTAAGAATATTTCTAAGGATCCAAACCTGAATGGTGTAATTCTCTTGGTCAAGAGCAGCAGAATTTTCAACATCTACACTTGAAGATGACTGCTTTGAAAGCAGCTCAGAAGATTTTGAAGTTGAGGTTGGGCTTTCAGGTTCAGCAATCATCATTACATCAAACATAGGACTTCTACAAATGCTGTCCTCCGCAGCCATGGGAAAGGAGGATTTCTGATCAAATAAGCCTTTAGTGTTTGCCTCCATTTGCATCTCAAAATTGGAATCTGGTGAAGAGTTTCTCTCATGTCTAAATATGTGCTGACAGGGATGAAGCTTCTTGCTCACGGATTTCGAACCTTTTGACAAATTATCTTCTTTGTGACTTAGATTTCCCTTGACATCCTTACTTCTACCACAATGTACAGGACCTCTATGTATCAGAATTTTTTTTTCACTCAACCCATCATGATGTGTGCTCCTATGACTTCTCCCACCTGTGGACGGAGGAAGCGATCTTGATCTCGATAAATTTCTGCTTGTTTCATCCTTCCAACCATCCCTACTACTGATGCCTAAAGGATCATCCCACAATCCAGTTCCACTATTACCACCAAGTGGATTGCTTGGGTTGCCAAGACTCGTCTTAGCATTCAAATGGAGAGGATTTGTCTCACTCTCTGTTAAGGCAAGCATTTCACCTAATGTTCTGCCCTTGCTAACCATTTCCAAATTTTGATATTTGTGAGTCACCTTCCACCTCTCAGATAATCTCTTCTTTGCTTCCTTATTTACAGATGATTCAGCAAAATGAGAAGCTGGATGTCTACAAAAATTACTATCATCGAAGGACTTCCTAGAAGGTAACTTAAATACCTCTGACTCACTTTCAGAATCACTTTCATTGGCATCATTTGAACTCTCATCTCCAACATATCCTCTAAGCCCAATAGACTTTATGTTGAGAGCCTCAGTCTCATCACAGCCATTTCTCATCCTCATCGTAATTTCCCTGGCTTTTTCTCTAGCTTCTAAAGAAATGGACTTTGAGATTCTCACATTATGAGAATCTTTCCTTGTTCGTGACACTGTTTCAGCACCTCCAACACTTGGGAATTCCTTGTTTTTCTTGAAGCTAGATTGGTAACCATGTGAGAGATGGGGTAATGGACCCAATGCACCAGCATTCTGCATCTTCCCGAGGTTTGGCTTCAAAATAACAACCCTTGTAGGAAGAATTTTTCCCTCATTCTTCTCCTCTAGTCGAATCCCAGAAGACTGACAAGAAATACGAGCTCTGTGGTGATTGTGTGGTTCAAGCAGAAGACCATCTTCACGTTTCAGGTGAGAAGTAACGTACTGTCTGTTTGAAGTATCTCTCTTTGATCTCCATGCTTGGGCTTTGCTTTCATATTTTTCAGAATTTGATGGCTTCGAAACTTCTATGTCACTGCTAACAGAACTGTGAGAATTATCATGCAGATCATGGAAATGCTTCACAAACGAGGAATCTGGTTGTTGTAGACATTTCAGCAATGGGTCCTTGTTGGAGTCTGGCATCTCTAAGGTGTCATCCAGCTCATTTGAATTTTGGAGCTTTTTGTCAGTGGAAAGATGTTTTGCATCAATAAACTTCTGCTGAATGAGTTCCATATCAGGTTTTGTAAGAATTGAGCTTGCACTCCATCTTGAAGAACAACGGCGATTTGAAATGTATGTTGCTTTCAAATCTTCATAGACATCCTTGAATTCTTGCTGATCAATTGAACTTCTCCTGCTCGATTCACCTTCATGCAGTTGATTATTTTTTGGGGGGTTAATTGAAGCATATTTTTGTTGGCGGCAATCTGAGAATCTTTTCTGTAGTCTATGAACACGATGAGGAGATGGCATCCTTTCAAGACCCATCAATCTGGCTATGACGCTAGGCGATCGTCTCTTAGATTCAACTTCCTTTGACATTTCCTCTGCCAGTAACTTCTTCATTGGTATACCAGTGACTTGTACTAAGGAGCTCTGCCCCGATTCAAGCATAAACTATCAAGACCAAATCATAAGTTAACAAAGTTTAGAGCCAGTGCAGCATTTGAGAAACTCAGTTCCGTCATAAAATGAAAACACAAAATCTAGAAAGTTAAATAATAAAGAGAGAAGTAGATTATCACAGACCATATCATCCCTATTACGTCCATCATTGTGAGAATAAGAATCAGAAGACAATCTTGCAGCGACTTTGGGTTTCTGAACCTGACGAATTCCTGGTCAAACGTTCAAATCAGAATTAATCTCTGTTTGAGGTATAAATGCAATTGGTGGAAAAAAACCCATGCGGAATGTCTCTATCACGAAACTCTTAAAGAAAAAACAAAAACAAAATAAAACCAAAATAACGATCCCTAATCATAATAAAGGTATACATCAAGGAGAGGAGCGGTCTGCTTTAAGCATGAAAATCTCCTCAATAATTATCGCATTAATATAACAAATCACTCAAAAAATCATAAAATTATGAATCGAGTTACTCTTATCTATAAATTGCAAATATATTTGGACAGTCATATAGAAAATTGGGAAGAGCACGTGGATTACATCTACACAAGAATTTGAGGAGTTTATGTATAAACCCAGTGCAGCTTTTCAAAAGGACAAAGCCCAGCAATGATATCAAAAGTGGAATCCAATGAGGAACAAAATTATGTTGTACCAGTACAGAAAAGTTCTTTTCGCTCCAATTGTGAACAAAACTTGCTTTATTAGAGCACGAGCAGTGCTCAGTAATCAACACAATCTCACTTAGGGACTTCACGCTCTCCATAAGCAAGGATAAGAAAACTAAACGTCTCGACAAAGATTCCTTTCTGCTGCATCATAGCCAGATCATACATATACTATCATCGTTAAAGTTGAATGCAAGGGAACCAAAAGAGTAAATTGAACTTCCAAGTCCTGGGTACAAGTAATAAAATTGCATTTTTGGGGGGTTATCTTTCGAAAAAGCAAAATTGATTGGCAGAAAATTTAGCAGCGAGATTGGATCATTAGAATTATCATGCTCTTATGCCAAAGAAACAAGAAAGCAGAATTTGTCTTCAGGGGATGGAAAAAGTCTAAATAAATCGAGATATTTAAGTACAACTTACCTTCAATGCCAGAAGCACTTTTCGATTTCCTGTGTCGACCTCTCGCCATTTTCTATTTCAAGAATTCAAATTAAGCAGAGAGCAATAGCCAAAAGACAGTACCAAAAAAGAAGGCGAAGACTATTATTGTTCAAAAAGAAAAAGAAAACCTTTCTCTTTTTTCAAAGAGAACCCAAAAAAAAAAAAAGTTTCCGAGAAGCAAAAGAAGGGGTGAATTAAATCAGATCGAAATTATCGGAAAAAAAGGCACGACACCTCCTCGAAAACCGTCGCCATTCGCACCTTAGTAGCTCCTCTTCAGCTCACTTCAAATGCCCCTACACTCCTAAAAGGGGAAAAACAGATCACCGTGAGCAGACATTCATCCACATTCTACAGGGAGATACGCTGTGCACTTATACATACAACTGTCACCGTCCCATAGTTAAGAACACATTCGTATCAGGGCACATTCATTCGAAACAAAGAAAGAGAGTGGGCCTACGCATACGGTAGCACTCATACTGAGAGAAAAAGGACCCGAAGAGAAATGCGGCGCCTATACGTACACATTTGGTTTCCGAGAGAGAAGTGAGGCGGACATTAATGCGGGCGGTGCATGTAATTTCAAACTGCAGTTTGAACTTTGAAGTGTAGGATTCAGATGGGCGTGGCCATGGCGGAAGAGACGTGGGACCCACTTGACACGTGGAGGAAGAACCGGGCCACTCAGGGCAAGTTTGGGGCGATTTGGAGAATCATTCCGATTTTGGGGGCATTTATGTCAAAAGGTAATTTGGTGGGAAGAATCCAAATTGAGGATACGATAGCCTGACATTGGAAATCGGTCGCCAACTTTTGCTTTTGGAGCGGGAATCGGGATTGGACTTTACCTCGCTGCCACTGCAACCAAACGGTCTTGGCTCTCTGTGGGCGGCTGCATATCAGATTATGTAATGACAAATTTACCACTTTTTACCACCTCTTAATAATCTTAGAAATAAAGGCAATGTCTGTTTTAATTTTTGAGTACATTTTTTTTAGTGTATTTTTTAAAAAATATATGTAAAAATAAAAATAATAAATTTTAAAATGTATAATAATTATAATGCATATTTTTAAATATAAAAAATAAAAACAAATATTACTATATTTTACAATACAAATTTTATTTAAATTTAAATTCTTTCTCTATTACCTTATATAATTAAATAATAAATTTTCAATCATTATATTTATTCATAATCAAATTAACATATATTTATATAATATTTTTACTCATTTTTATTTTTAATTACTTTATAAAAATATATACTATCACAATAACATATTATTTTTACATATTAAACATATATATATATATATATATAAATTACCCATCCAAATCTTTTAGACGGTAAATAATTTTTACTTCCACACAAATTACTCAAATTTTCTTCGCTAATCCTAATTAGGAAACATACATGAGAGGTGTCTTCTTTTTTTGTAATTATGTTAAATTTTATATCTGATGCTTGACGCTTATAATCATGTTGGGTTATTAGTGTTTTAATCTTTGTTGGTTTGATTATTACGGATGGAGGAACCTGTGATATTCTTAAGGAATTTGCTTAATATGAGTCGTGACTGATAAGCCAAATTCATTAATAACCAGAGACAGAAGGAAGCGCCAGCTAATAATTACCTTATTCTCAAAGACTGCTGTGATAAATTACGACCTTAAGTAATGGCATCGTTAATGACTTCACCAAGCGTGACGCTGTAATAAATTACAAACTCAATGACATTATTAATAAATTCACTAAATATATTGGAAAACACGCGAATTCAAATATTGGCTCCATTGTTAGTGATTGTGCCAAAGGGTAGGGTGCATTGACTGCTGAACATCATACACTCTTTAAAACGAATACTTGTGACTTACACAGATATTTGTCATTTGTTGGGGCATCACTGCAATTATTTTAACGGTGTTAGACATTAATTATGGTCCTTAATTTTGAGAAAATGTGTACATGTATTACTTTATGTGTGGCATTGTCAAGACAAGGCATCTTGATTTTGCTCCTGGAGAAATTGATCGAAACTGTAACACTGATTGACTGCAAAGGGCATAGACCCAACCAAAATCACGTGGGGCAGCATTACTTCAACACCCATTTTATATTTTTAAGATAATTGGCCAGAAGTCAATCGTAGTACTTGGTAGTGTGTCGTTTATCAGTGAAAAAACTTCAACCAACTATACTTCAGTAGAAAAATTTTCACGACTTTTACCAACGGCAAAGAATATTTTATTTTAGATTAGACTGATAAGATTAAATCAATATTAATTTCCTTAGGTTATGCTTGGAAACTAATTTTCAATTCGAAATCATTATCTCATACTTTACGCTAACAAATCTATAATTTAATAAAACATCAATTCAAAATTTTCTCCTCTTATATTAAAAAAAAATTATATATATATAACTAACTAATTATTTTTCAATCATTACACCTATTAACAATCAAATTAATATTTATATATATATTTCATATATATACTTACATCTTTTTTTTACTTAAACTCTAAAATATAATTATTATCTCTACATACTATCGCATCGTCTAATCATTATTATATATTTTATACATATATTTAAACAAATCATATTATTTATTTTATCAAACAATTCTTTCTAAACATACTACTCATCTCAATATAACTCTTACCAAACACTGTCTCTAACCAAAACCCCCTCTCCCAAACAGAGCCTTAAGCTTCAGGCAACAATTTCTAGGCTGGTGATGGCGCATGGCTCGTTATTTAAATGGCTTGAATAAAATTACACGGTATGATTCACGCTCTTATAAACTAGTAATATTTCAATCGGGTTTTATTCTCTTTTATTAATGGTAGGTTAAAACAAGTTACAAAATGTTTTGCTAATTAGGAACTTATGATTTATTTTGGATACAATATTTTTATATATATAGATGTGATCTATTTAATTATTGATCATTTTTAAGTTATTTCCAACGAACCTACGTAGTTGATTAATTTCCAATAATCTGAAGAAAATTAGGGCCCGCATTCCCGTCAATGGCGTCTGCAAAAAACACAAAAAAATAAATTAAAATGCAACTCCTTAGTCCAACGTAAAACTGTTTAAAGCAGAAATAATTGATGTAAGATCTTCAAAAAAAAATATTACCAATTTCTAAATTATGATGCTGATCTCGACAATGAGGCTATCATAAGAGCAAATGCTACTCTCAAAAATTTGATGGCTCAAACAAGTGCCATCCAATTCCACAATCTCACATGAACGATGCTTTTGCCTACTCTGCGTTTTTGCTTAAGGGATGATTAAAGCAATTACAGCCATTCTCATCTCACATCGAGGAGGACTAGAATCCTCAATCTTAAACCTGGCTTTGCGTTCATTTATTTGGAAACAAGGACAGACCCTTATATCATCTATATTCCTGTCCTTCCGTTGCTTGGCATCAGCTGCAAATTTTGGCTCTACAGATCAAATAAAATTTCACCAAGAAACTAAGGATTTATCAGAATATCTCTTGCTTTTAATACCTTGGTTCCAACATAAAATGAGATTAGCATGCCCCCAAGTGTAGGTAAACCTGCAAAACTTTTAAATGCAATTATGCTGTGGCGTTATCGTTCGTTCAAAAAGCAAGTAAGAGATGCAAACCTTCTCCCCGAAGGAATCCAGAAACCAACCAATTAAAGCCCGATGGCCCAATTACAAAACCAACAAGATTGGCAACCAGCACCAGAACAGCTTCAAATTTACGCTCTTCACGTTGGAAAATCTCAGGTATTCATCCCAGGTAGAGGTTCTGATTGATCTATACAATTTGGTCCAGGTTCAACAAGTAAAAAATTATCCCCTTCCGACTACGTTACAACAATTAAAACTATTTGCTACACAGTTTCTGAAGGTTAATTATCCTGACTTATGTCCCGTTCAGTTTGTTCAAAAGCAAGAGTGATAAGCTCATTTTGGAGAAGGATGTAAACAACTCACTAGCATACAAGCGACCAGCTTGGGTCATAGTCAACACTCAACAATATAGAGCAGCGTCTGACACTTGGCTTAAGGTAAGGTCCATTTGAATGGAACTTCCAGTAGATATTTATAAGATACAATATTTTATATATAGATAGATAGAGTGGTGTATTCCAGAACAGACATTTTCTAATTACATATACTCCAGTCTGCTAAGGGACAACTTGAAAAGCAATAAAAATATCCTTAACTTCCATTAGAGTACAAAACTGCAATATGAACTATTCCTTTGCCAAGGAATTGATGGCCAATGCTGAATTTTTTTACCTAGACTAAGTACTTAGCATTAAAGTTCAAATGATCCGTAATTTTAATGTAAACTTATCTAAATTATTGTCAACTGGCCGTTAGTATAAAATAACAGCACTGTTTGAATCACATAAATTTTCATGGACAATAAACATCAGGGCAATAGTCTTAGGAAAAAGAAATCTCTGACACGATACTTTGACCGATGAATAAGCAGAAGACAAACCATTAGACATGTTATAGTTACTGCACCAACAACCGCATTAAGTTCACGGAAACATTTTCCTTCAAAGCACCTTTAGTCTGAAACAATTGTAAAGGGAATATGGTGAGGTTTGGTATAAGTTAGCAGTCCAAATAATTATTTAATGTGCGATGTTGAGTGAAAAAGAAATTTCATTAACAAACCAACCCCCACTCCCAACCCTTTTTTTTGGCATGTCACTGGAAGAAAGGCAAAGATATGTACATCCATGCTCTTGTGGTAAAATTCTGTGTACATGTGTTCTCTTGCAAAACAATACATCTCAAACCAGGATTTGCAAATTGAAAGGATCCAACTTGCCACTAGCTGCCACCAGACAGCCCAATCGAATACTGCTCAGTCTAAAGTCTATGCATATTCCTTTCAATCATTTGTATCTTTTTTCATTTTCCCCTATTGGAGGATAAAAAGAGTTCTGTTTTGAGGAGTTTATCAAGGGTATGTAGCTAGAATTTTACAGTAACTATTAGTTTGAAGAAGATTTCCAGACCTTTTTCCTAAGAGACTCTTAAGTTCTTGTAAACAATACACATTGAAATGGACTAACTCCTAGCAAAGAGCCAACAAAAGGAAGGTCAGTTAAAGAAGATTTACAACTCCTCTGCAGAAGATCATTTGACATGAACTTCAGAATGAAAATGGTAAAGCAAATACCTTCCAAGTTGAGCTCTATAGAAATTTCAGTCCAGTTGTTTCTAATATCTTAACAAATGACACAGTGTTATGTTCCGGTTTAGACAGAAGATATTCTTGGAGACATACCACGAAACCAACAACTTGGACTTTGCTTTATCTTTACCCATGGGATTGCTTTGGTAGGGCCATGACATTGTTGGAGTTCTATTTTCATTTAAGATTTTTTTCTTGATCATTTCATCTTCTACTTAGGACCATAAATCATCTGAGTTGCTCTCCTTATCAAATCCTATGCAAGACCTTTTTCATAAAGTTCCAAAATATGATCATCAATTTGATTTTCAGTTGACACGTGAGAACATAATTAACTACAACAGGGGATAAGAATATTAAAGGGCATGGAAATATGGAGATACCTGAAAACCATTTGCTGCTGATTTTACAAGCATTTCAGGAATAAAAAATATACATGTCAACCAAGACCAGGAAAGAAGGTTCCTGAAAATGAGGAAACAAGCTATTAGCAACTGGCCATAAGAGGGGAAGCATAAAAGTTTTTGCCACGCCAACTGTTTTAGAAGTTATTATTACCACTCTAAATCATGCCACACTGCAACAAGGGTGAAGATGACCCAAACATTCAGCAGCTTCTTTTGGGAACCCCAAAGAGGGATATACTTGTACCTAATATAGCAATCAACAGTTGACACCTCATTCAATAATAAATTGCAAGAATAAACAAAATGTTACTGATAGAGGAAGAGCAAGACATGTACCTAACAAGCCATTTGTTGAATGAAGCATGCCAATTTTTCCAAAAACTTTCCAAGTTGGGGCAGTTGTTTAAACACCTTGGCATATTCTCAGGAGCCACAATGCCATTAATCTACAGGCATATTATAGTACCCAAGTAATTCTGGAACACCAAATGCATCTAAAAAAGGAAAGCATGGAGACCAAAAATCCCAGTGACCAAATTCGGAAGTAGCGCCAGATCAGAAAAAACTTCAGCCACATGAAGTTTAGAACCTGTTTGGATTAACATACCATCAAGTCATGGTCATAATGCCCATATCTACAGAAAGTACTAGCTAAAATTTTATTTTAGCAGGTTATTATCCCACGTGTTGGAACTTGTTTTAATGAGATTATTATAGTTCAAGCGCAACAATTAAGGGAATTTTAGAAAAAAAAATCAATTTTTTGCTTACCACAGCAGGGAAGCATGCTACAGAAAGGACAAAAGTCAATAGAATTTAGTAGAACCCTAGATTACCAGGAGAAATTGTTGGGGTTTTAACTAAATTGGAGTACAGTCTCTTACTTGCAAAAGATTGAGCTGAGGTGTTGCTGCATTTGACCAAACCAAGAAGGTTCAAGTAAAGAATCCAATGACTTAAAGAGGATTTTAAGTTTATTTTCCTTTCTAAGAAGGGCAGCCACTTCCATCAATGTGCTTGTGCGGACATTATTCTGCAATAGGTGCAATGTCTGACAGCATGCTTGCCTTTTTGAAACTAAACCAAATTTAGTTACTCCATTAGTACTTTATCTGAAGAAAGGAAGCATCAGAAGAAAGATTTAAAGACCTTCTAACAGAGTAGGCAAAAGGAAAAAACAAACAAAGAAAAAACAAAGTTCCAAAATATTTAGGAAAAAAATACATATATAATGGAAGGAGACGCACTAATATCTATTTAAACTATGATTAGTTCTTGTGTTTCATTTATGTTTCATAAAAAGGAAAAAGAAAAGTAAAATAATGACAAAGAATGGTAACTTTATTATTATTAGATTGAGAAAGAGTATATGTGTAAAATTAGCTAGTGTAATCATGTAACAATCAAACTCTTAATATATAGTTCATTATAGATTATAAGTATATTTGAAAATCACACTCTTCAACGATATATAGCCTATTACTTGCATGAAAATGAAGTTGCAAAAATAAAAATTTGGTTAGACTCTTGTTACGAATTTATTCGTGTAGTATCTGTGATTCAACTTAAATACTTCAAAATACATCGTGAAAAGTGTCGACACTAAACACGAACATACTTGTCGTGGTTGGTTTCATTCTCTACAGAAAAAAATAGGTATGTTTCGATTGTTACATTATTTATTTATTTTTTTTGCCATTTTTATAGTATTTCACAAAAACATATACATAAATTTTGCAACGAAAATATCCGTTATATCTCCCCCTTCTCTTTTACCCGCGAGTAAAAAAGTTTGTCCAAGCATGAAATTAAAGCTGCAATTTAAGACAAGAAGAAGAAATTAATATAAATTAGATAAGTGAAATTCTTGTCATTTTTGATATAATCAATATAAGTTCCACACTATGTTTTTAGCAATTTTGAATATTAAGTAAAAATCACACACTTTATGCATGTGTAATTTATTTACAAATTTGAATAAAAATATAAAAATAAAAATAGACAAATATTGAAATATTTTAAAAGAGGTCAAAGATTGAAAAAATGTAAATTAAAACAAGGAGTTAAAAGAATAAAATGATAGAGAAATACAAATTTTAAAAAATTATATAACTTCACATTGTACAACTTAAAATTCTTATTTCATTAATAATATTATATTTATGTACATACACCATATAAAGTAATCTCGACTTTGTAAGATATTTATCTATCATATGTTAATCAGCTTTAAATGCAATAATGCAAAATGGCACACGTTTTCTCTAATGTGAATATTTGACTTCAAATCACAATTGCAATTACAGCTGATGAACACCAATTAAGTGGAATATATATTTTTAAAATCAATGATTCGAAAAATTACTATTTAAATTTTCAATACTAATAAATTTGAATTTTAATGATGTTGGAGTAGAAAAATGAATTAAACCATATCCAACGAATAAAAAAATCATGAAATTTTCAGTTATAATTTTTCCATTTTATGAGATTTTTAATAAATTTCCCAACCAAAAAAACAAAAAAGAAAAATCTCAAGGCTAGACACGTGGCAATCTTTCTCCGACTCTGATATAAAGGGACGACGCCAAACGCCGTCGCCCTCCAGAAACCCTAGGACATCAGTCCAGCTGGAGGTTATTTCGGACACAGTCTCAAACCATTTCGTTGTTCTTCTGATGTATGCCTGTAATAATGTCCAATTCTTTAAATTTTGCAGGCAGGACCTTCATTAGGGTTTAGGGCAGCTTCCTTTTCAAATGGCGCCTGGTAAAGGTACGAGACTTTTCTCAGTGATTTGAGATTTTGGAAATGCCAGTTGCTATTGGAGTAAAAAACGTATTAGTTCATTGCCTTATGTTCATCGAGTCAATTTCAATTTTTTAAGCATGATGATAATAACTTTGGTTTTCCGTTATGTCCAAAATTGGGGGCATCGATTTTGTGCATATACACGGGCGAACTTTTCAATAATTATCTATTGTGTTATCTCATTGTTGAACAATTTGCGCAAATGTTTACAACGTTTGAAGTGTGTGTATGGAAAGTGTGTTCATTATCTGTTGCAGAAATTTATCTGAGAGACATGGGTTAGATATGCTTATGTATTCCAATTCTAGTGGCAAAGAACTGGCTGGGAACTGAGACTAACGTTCAACTTCCAAATCCATTTACTTATAAAGTTATTACAGTTTGATTCTCTGTGGTTTTGGTTGCCAAGCATGGATATTTTCATGTCTCTTTACCTCTATTGTAGTTCACAAACGCATTATCATTCTTTGGTTATCAAAGAACAAAAAAAGTTATTTTGTTAATAAAACTTGGACTACAGTTTTCCTTTGATATGACCTTTGCATGTATTCAGTTTCGGTAACAATAATCTGTGGATGCCAAAGAGCTTACGGGCTGTGGTACCATATCTTGTATTAGTCTTTCACTGAATCAGAATGTGAAATATATTTTATAAATATTTTTCTCTCAGTATGTGATATCCTCAATTATGACTGTTCTACGTGAAAGTGAAAGTCTGTATAATTGCTGCCAGAGTTGCCTGACCTACCATTTCTTTGTTAACTGATTTGGCCATGTCTTATTTCTGCAGCTGATCCAGCAAAGAAGTCTCACCCAAAGGCTCAGGCCTTGAAGGCTGCCAAAGCTGTAAAAGCAGGTTCAACGACCTTTAAGAAGAAGTCCAAGAAGATACGCACAAAAGTTACCTTTCATCGGCCAAGGACATTGAAGAAGGAAAGGAATCCCAAGTATCCTCGCATTAGTGCCCCTCCCCGGAATAAACTTGATCACTACCAGATTCTTAAGTATCCTCTCACCACAGAGTCTGCAATGAAAAAAATTGAAGACAACAACACGCTAGTTTTCATCGTCGACATTCGTGCTGATAAGAAAAAGATCAAGGATGCAGTCAAGAAGATGTATGACATTCAGACGACCAAGAAAGTGAACACTCTTATCAGGTGAACAAGTATTTCATTGGTATATCTGCATTCCACGTGTAGTGCTTCCATAAGTGTCAGTACAGTGTTCTGTGATGTTTGCTGCTCTTTGGTTTTGCTTATACTTAGAACCCTAATAGGTTAGATTCTACCGTGACTATATGAGCTCTTTCCATCCATTATCCTTTTATCAATAAGCAACTTAGGTGTGTATACCACGACCGTTAAAGAAAAACCATGTTTCCATTTACTGGATTTGGAAAAGGCAAAATTTTCATTTTTAGTCTTGTAGCTTTATGGGTTCTGTATTGGTCTTTAATATTTTAGAAGTTTAATTTTTGTCTTGCATCAACTTACATTGAAACACTTTTTATTTCTTTATTTTGTGATGTGTCACATTTAGTCATTTAATTTGTAAAATGTTTCTCATTTTGTCCTAGAACACGTGAATTGTTAATTTTAGTACTTGGTTAGTAAAAACTAATCCAATGTTTATGCTCTCCCTTTTCAGGCCTGATGGGACTAAAAAGGCGTACGTTAGGTTAACACCTGACTATGATGCTCTCTACGTTGCTAATAAAATTGGAATTATCTAAGTACATGAACTTCATTGTTGTGTTTTTGCCTTTTAAAGTACTCGAACGGAATGTGCCCTGGATTTCATGGTACACAAAGGAAGATCCGAGATTTTTGTTTTATTTTATTTTATATACACTTGAAATTATGGTGCTTCAGACGTGGTATTTGCTGGAGTTCATTGAGAGTTTTGATCCGGTTGTGTGTTGCTGTTAGTTTACTTTCTGGTTCTATGCTTTATTTTCTGGAGGTCCTCTATGTTTCAAGTTTTTCTGAATGTTTACTACCCCTCAGCTCAGCACCCTTCCTATGGCTCATATAAAATTGAAGTTCCTTAATTGGACATCCCAGAAGAAAGCACATCCTGTAGTTTTCTACTTGATATCAATTCTATGTGTTTTCTGTACCTTTTAGGATGTCATCTCATTAACTTGTTTGAGGAATTGTGTAGTCAGCATAAAGCAGCCAGAGGGTTCTACCTGTCTCTAATATACCAGTCATTCTTATTGGATGGTTTGCTCTGTTTCTCAGAGTGGAATCATTTGTTGTGAATAAGAATATTATTCTGGATGGACATTATTCCCAAGGGCGTTGGACTGCTGAAGCATTGATTTTGCCTTCCATTGGAAGAATGGCACATTTTGTTAGATGACAACTAGGTGGTAATTGTTGCATTGGAGTGGCAACAGTAACTTTCACCTCCGTTTAAAGTCAAGGATCATTGTCAATAAGAAAATTAACCGAACAATACAAGTGTATTTGGTTTTAGAAATTTAGAGGGGAAATGAAATAGACAGAGAAAGGAAAAGAAAATAAAAGAAATTAAAATTTTCATGTAGCTTTTGGTTTAAAGAATTTCAATAAGCAAAAAAATAATTAAAAAAACAAATCAAATTAAAATTTAAAATTTAAATATTTTGCATTTGGAGAAAAAAATAAATAATAAATAAATAAAAGAAAGAAAATTTAAAAACTTGTCGAGAAAAGAATAAGAATTAAAATAATTTTATTTTAAAATTTTTCACCATTTTGTGAAGAAAATAAAAAAAAAATTATATTTTTTTCTTTCTAAGAGATTTTTTTTAATCAAACACGTATATTTTTTTAATATATATTTCTTTCTTTTCTTTCCTAAATTCCAAGAACAAAAACAGTGTAGAAGATCCGGGATCTCCCTGCGGACGTCAGCAACTGACCAAAACATGTAAGAATAAAGAATTGGACCAAATAAAGTTCAGCTTCGGGACAAACTTGTTATCTTAGCCGTCCTTGAAATGTTTGAAGAAAAACTCTAAAGCCGAGTAAATCCCGTCCCTATAGCTATACACGCATGAATCTCAACTGTTGATTTCTGTCCAACTGCTGCTCCTAGGAATCCTGTTAAACCCCTTTTTGGTGTCGTATTCCACACTCTACCCATCTGCTCGCAGCAGAATGCGCATTACAAAGGCTATGTTTGGGAGAGGGAGGATTTCAGTGACGGACAATGCCCTAAATAGTTTTATTTAGCATGATTGGTTATAAAATTTTGATGATATATTTAATTCATTTAAATATATTTATAAAATATATAATATTGTTTACATGATTGAATATTATCTATAAATATTGATTAATTTATAAGATATAAATATAAAAATATATAAGTGAATGTATGTGTGTGTTTGATTGATAATATTAGTAACGATTAAAAAATAATTAATTGGTTATATACGTAAAAATAAAAAATTTTAAATTTAAATTTAAATAATATTTTTTAGAATTTTATATTTAATAGGACGGGCTATTGTTTTGATTCTATGCTTGTTTTAATTATTATAATTTTTAAATTTTATTTTTTATTTTTTATTTACTTGTACTCTTAAAAACACACCGACTAAATATCAAATCCAGCAAAATCATAATTATGTTTAATGAGTCGTGTGAGTATTAAAAGAAGAGAAACAAAAGAAGGACAGCAGGATCCAGTATCAGGATCTCTGTGGCAGCAGCCTCCATCTATTTGATTACCTGACACGAGTTACACACCTGCATGGTTCGACGGGTGCTGTAAACAGTGGGTCCCATGGGGCTCACGAAGCCAGTGCCCCATGCCCGTGGGGGCCGTGCGAGACTGCAAGTCTCATCAACCCCAACCATTCCAAAATTCCACTCGATCATTGAAAAAAAATCCCCACACAGAGTTTCATGAAATCTCCTTGAGCCAGACAATAAATCAATCATGCAAGCACCATATTGCCTCGTGGAAGTACTCATAACCTGTGCCAAGTTTGTTAACAAATTAGAATAAAGGGATAATTTGAGTAATTTTGAATGAAAATGAAAATTAGATTTGTTTTTGTAAATTTAGATAGATAGAAAAATTATTATCTATATATATATATATATATTTATATTCTCTTAATATATAATAATGATATATAGATGTAGTAATATATATGTTTATATTGTAATAAAAAAATGTAAATAGAAAAATTATAAGGATATTAATATATATATTGATTTAAAAAATTTTAAATTTAAATTTGAATAAAAATTTGTATTGTAAAATATTTAGTTTGTAAGAATTTTAAGTAGTGATGAATATTAAAAAAAAAGAAAAAAAAAACAAACAATCGTAACCAATATTTTCTTCGTTCAAAAACCCAACATGCTCTACTTCTGACAAATTCTATCGCACAATTTCCTTCGTCCATTTTGTGCTCAACCTCGTATCAAAGCATTTTGAGCAACTACCCACATTTCATTCCTGCAATTTACCCAAGGTCAAAAGTATTTGCAAGACAAAAAACCAGACTCTCTCAAGAACTTTTAGTGCAAAAGCATGAAATACGCCATGGGATAGGAATCGAGAACCCAAAGTTTGAGAGAGTCGAATTTATATATATATATATATATATATATATATATCATTGAATGTAAGACAAAACAACTATGTTCGTTTCCTTTTGACAAATTACTCTGCATCACTTAAAAATCTTATAAATCAAATTTCTTACTATTATTTAAATTCAAATTTAAAATCTTTCGTCTCTTATCTTTTAAAATTAACAAATATTTTTTCAAATATTATATCTATTTATAATTAAATCCATATCAATCCCTATAAATTTCCTAATTGCATTTATTTTTTTTTTGTTATCTATAAACTTATATACTATTATATCATTCAATCATTATTATTTTATATATATATATATATATAATTTTTCTACTTATTCAAATTTTACAAATTAAACATAATTTTCATCTCCACCTAAATCACCCAAAAGTTTCTTCCTATCTTAATTTGGAACCTAACATAGTCAAGACATCTATTAAAATAATTTTGAGTGATCAATTCATGCAAAAATACAAAAAACATGTAAAATTTTTAGAATTTATAATTAAAACAGAGAGAACGATTAATTGATTTTCATAACTTGGGGGTTTGGGCCCCACCCAACGCCCCTAAGTCTGTGACGCCAGGAGACACAGACTAAGTAGGCATAACACCCCTTCAACATTCCAGTAAAATAATACGCAGCTTCCTCCTTCTTCCCCGATTGGCCACATCCACTGATCATAGTATTCCACGAAAACCTTTCTCTCGGGCATTGAATGAACCAAGATCTCGGCTTCATCAGGCCTTCCTTCTTTAATGCACCCGTGAATGAACCTAGTGTAAGAAAACACACTTGGGGGCATGAATATGCCCTGGACCTTTCCTCACTGGTGCTAATATTATGATCCAAGAGGAGTGGACTGACTACCCACAATGACATTTAAGCTAAAACTTATTTCTTTTTTGGCACAGGATGGATTTGGTCTTTAATTTGAATATCCCTGGACTTGAACTTGAGTTCCAAATCATCGCTCGAGTTCAAACTTGATAAAGCTCCAGAAACTTTGATTAGGATGTATTTTGTTTTGATACGTTAAATGGACACACCGTGGCTCCTACTTCATAAAAAAGTTACTTGTATATTGGTTTAATTTTCCTCTTTAATACCTAGTGTTTTAGGTATGGGTTGAGCCCGTACATATGTGCTATTAGAGCTAATGCTGGCGTGTGTAGGTAAAGAGTTTCTGGACCAACTTAATCAGCGTACTTCCATAACAACCGATTTTTGAAAGATAAAAAGAGTTTTTGACAGGCAACATTCTTCTTTAGTGACCGGTTTTTAAGGTTATGTTTGTTTTGCTTCTTTTTTCCGGGGCCAGGCGTAGCACCTGGACCATATGAGTTCAATGTATTACAGAAGTCTGTCGGCCAAAAGTCAACTGCTCATATACTGAAATGTCGTGTTGAACCTTTCTCCCCTGGTTGATGAAGATGTTAGGTGCAGAGTCTCTTTCAAGCACAGGATCCATATATTGCCTTCAGAGTGGGTGCCAATGCAAATTCAATTTATGAATCATCCCTGCATTTGAATCTGACCCTGCTCCATCAACTTGCCTCCGTTCCATGATTTAATTACAACCAAAATTAAGGAAAAAAAAAGAAAGAAAAACTAATATTTTAATATGGTTCTATCCTCAACAGTTTTCTCTGCCGACTGAAGTCACATCTCTTATTTTTTCTAACGAGTTTCACTTTTTGCGAAGTCCATAGCTCTTATTTACTTCGTTGACGTGTTGCACTGAATAGACAAATTTTGATCCTTAATCAACTAAAAATAAAGGCTATGTTTGGGAGAAGGGTTTTGTTGAATATAATGTTTGATAAAAGTTGTATTGGGATGAGTAGTATGTTTAAAATAAAGATTTTAATGAGATGAATTATATAATTTATTTGAAAGAGATTATATTTTAGGGTATAAATAAAAAAAAAAATTTAACATAACCAAAGTATCCGATGTTTTCTCCGTCTTAATTCACTACGCTACGGTCAAACCCGAACTATGTCAACTGTTTTCTGCTTGAACTTACGGACAAACTTCTTGCAAAATTGTCAAAGATTTAGTTTAGCATAAAAAAATGTATACGTATAAACCCTTAAGATTGCATTCTAGTCCTTGTCCAGATCTTGCTGCTTGAAAATGTATGGCGCAGATCAAAGGCCCCAGTTGAATACGCCAGAAGTCTACTTAGCTGCTCCTAATAAAACCCGAGATGCATCGCTTTAGTTGGCCTTATCAATTCAACGTTTTAAGATTTTTAATTTTTATAGGGTCCAATCAAAATTCAACCACAAACGAGGCTTTGGATATTTCAATAAAATCATTTAGTGCTCTTTAAATGCCTCAAAATTCAACCACATACGCGGCTTTGGACAGATGCTCAATTAGCAGTTGAAGTGTAGCATCAGCAAAATATTTCAATAAAATCATTTAGTGCTCCTTGAATGCCTTGTGTTGATTGATGATCCATTTCAGTTCAGTTTCCTGTTGATCCTATTTGAAAAACTTTTGAGATACTTTCTTCTGTTTACTGTTCACAAGCTTGAGTTTTGACTGCAATGGAAGAAAGCCCTGATCTGATCAGCAGCTTGCCATGCGAAATTCTGCAGATCATCCTCTCCATGGTTTCTTTCAAACAGGCAGTTCAAAGCTGCACACTTTCAACTACTTGGAGGAGCCTGATGGCGACATTTTGTGTGAGTATGGATCATGATTGGGGCAGCCATGAAGCCCAAGAAAAGCTGAAGAGGACCATCGAATCTTTCGTGGAATCCGGTGAGAGTTTCCGGGCTCTGAAACTCTATCTCCATTCATGTGACGAGCTTTTTGCTGTTGTTACAAAAGGAGCACATGGAGAGCTTCATCTCGACTTCTCAGGACACAAGCAGTTGCTCCCTTGCAACTTCAGTGTGATTCTTGAACAAATCAGCTTTACTGGTCCAAGTTTTTCTTCTGTCAAGATTCTGCATCTTAGATCTGTCTCCCAGGTTGTGGGAAACCTGGTCAATGATCTGTTCTCCAGTTGCCAGATTCTTGCAAGTTTGAAGCTCGAAAAATGCCCCGGATTGGAAAATCTGGTCATTAAAGCAAACAGGAGTCTGAAGAACCTTGAGTTAAGTGATTGCCCAAACATTGTTACAGTTGAGGTCTCTGCTCAAAGCCTCAAATCCTTCTCACACAAGGGATTCCTTCCAAATATTCAGCTTATAGATGTCCCATATTTGGTTGATGTGACACTGAATTTAAGGGATGGCTTAGGGAACAGAAGATTTGATTGTGAAGATGTTTTATCCCTTCTTTCCTCTGTCAAAGACGTCAAAGTACTTACAGTAAGCACTTGGTTCATTGAGGTATGCTTCTCTAAGTCAGCTCTTATTCACAAGTGCGTGATTAGGCTAACACTCTCTTAACTAATGAACATGTGATTCCATATATAATAAAGCCTCCATGTTGCCCTTTTGTTCTGCAGGCCTTGTGTTCTGCTGGGGTGATATTCAGTGGGCTGGAATTCCAGTTCAGCAAGTTGCAGGAGTTACGGTGCCTTGCCTCCAAAATAACCAGCAAAATGCGCGATTCGCTTGCTTGCTTGTTAAAGATTACACCTTCCTTGGTGGAACTCTTGGTCAAAGTGAGTGTTTCCTACAGATCCAAATTCTTTCTCCTTTGTACCTTAATTAATTTTCCCATATGATACATTAACTCCAATTTTGTGACATGCAGATTGACCAGACATCCAGCCCTGTGGAGTGTCCATCCTACGGCCAGTATTGGCACGAGCCTCACCTGTGGAAGGATTATACAACTGTCAAGACAGACTCCTGCATTCTCAAAGACTTAAAAGGCATCAAGATTGTTGGTTTCACAAAGGAAAGGGACCAGTTAATGCTGATGGATCTTTTGCTTGACAGTGCCATCAATCTCAAGGAGATGATTGTTGCTTCAACGGAAGGTGGTGACGAGTCATGGAGGGTTGCAAGAATTCCTTGCAGCCAGCTTAAGTACATAAAAGTGAAACACATGCTAATTCCCTGCCCGGATACAGGTTCTTATTTCTTGCTAACGGAAGCCTAGAATTATGGGTTCAGATCCAAAAGTGTCAAATACTTCTGATGCCGTTCTTGTTACTATGTCCTCAAGTTTCTCTTCGTGCTGCAGCTGCAAGAAATTAATAAAGAAATCGTTTTCATTTCCCATTTGTGTTCTATCTTTGTTTCTTGTTGGCTTCTCCAGCATCTCTTGTAATCTTTGTAGTTAGTAAAGAGCTAAGGCACGTGGGTTGCTTAGAATTGGTGGGACAATGAAAAGTGGAGAATCCTTGCAGGGTTCATACGTAGTCGGCGTGTTTCGTAGGTTGCAAATGTCCAGCAAATTAGTGGATGAAAACTTTATTATAAAGGTCATAGTGCATGAGAATTGTACTTGCCTTGCACGTTATGAAAGTCAAACCCGGAGCAAGTAGAAATAATATTAAAAAATTTGAGGATATTCAAACGCCCAAATACCTTTTTCTAAGAATAATAACCAGTAAAATAATACTTTTTATCACCCTTTTATTTGTACCAAATAAAATTTGCATCCAAGCAAAGCCCAAATATCTAGAGATATTTATACAAAAAAAAGGGGAAAGGAAAAAAAAATTCAAAATGCTTACAAATCAAATTTATAGTAACTAAATAATATTTTTTAAAAAATGCAAGGAATTCAAATGAATTCGAAAGGTTCAATTTACTTAACAGATAACTCCCAAAGTCCCGCGTTTGGTTATTATAAAAATATTTCCAAATTCGAAATTAACTCAAACCAAGGTTTTCCTAATCTGGGTTGTCCTCCATACGTGAGGTTGTTGAACGCCTTGGTCAAGGGGGATGCGCCTTCTGGAGTAGTATAACAATAATAATTGTATATCTTTATTAAAACTGGCAATAAGAATAATGCCTCAAATGATGTAATTGTTGATTTATTCAAAACGCCCAGTCAACTTATTGACGAGACAAAATTTTGTTTATTTAGACATAAGTTGCATTTTTGGTGCAACTTTTAAGTTCATTGACCATTCTTCCAGAAAAAGGTAATTAGACAGGGAAAATTGTCTGTAAAAGTTACAATCAGACTTCAATTCAAAATTTCACAACTTTACCAGTTGTCTACGCAATTTCATAATGAGAAAAGTGAGCATCTAGATTAAGCGATGCCGTGCTTTCCAGCACTAACCCGTAATTATCTATCAAATCATGTCCTCAAACAAATTAATGTCAGCTTGATTTCTGTGACAATTGATCTTTGTCAAGTAATCAAATGATTTCAGATTCGTAGAAAATCTATTTAGGACTTCTAGATTACCATTCCAGTGTTAAGGTTATGTTTGGGAGAGGGTTTTGGTGGGAGATAATGTTTGGTGGGATTTGTATTAGAATGAATGATATGTTTAGTTGTAAGATTTTATTAATTTGAAAATTTTAATTTATATATATGTGTGTGTGTGTGTGTGCATGTGTAAATGTGAGTGTATATATATATATATATATATAGATAAATAAATGTATTGATTTGATTATAAATAAATGTAATAATTAAAAAATAATAAATTAGTTATACATGTAAAAGAAAGAAAATTTAAATTTGAATGAAAATTTTTTTTTGTGGAATTATATAGTTGAAAATGTAATATTGGATAAGATGTTAAGTGACTGAAGAATGGGTTCCAAACCTAACCTAAATTTTTTGAAGCTGTGTGTGTGTGTGTGTGTGTGAAAATAAGTTCAAGGTTGTAACAGGAAAATAAGTTTTTAACTAATTTGGTAACGTGAAATTCTTTTTTGTCTGATTCTATTCACTTTTTTTTGTCCGAAGCTTTGATATTGTTTGGATTAGGGAGGATGAAATAAATTCTGGCCCAAGTCCTAACCTTTGTTTCAAAATTAAAATGGGCCTCCAATTTCAACTGACAAAATCAGGCCCAATCAGCATTGATCGCCTCGAACATGCCCAAAATTGTGTTCGCGAAGTACTTCAATTTCTCTCTGCCTTTGACAATGTCTGTTTTTCCGACTAACAATATTAACGGAACAAATTATGTTGATTTTCTGTGATTAATCTATGTTAACGACTTCCCTTTATTTATTATTCGCTTTGAATTCTTACAATACGCCCACACTAATGGCGAATGCAGCCGCCATAAAGACGACGTCTACAGCCGCCGACCGCCTCTCGCTGTCCTCTCTTCGTTCAGTTTCTTTCAGCTTGTTTCAGCTCTCTCGTTCGTCCTTTCAGCAAAGAAGTACAGTGAAACCTATTGTCATTGGCACTGAACAGAAACCTGGTTTCCAATTGTTCTCTTCAACTGGTATTCAGGCTGCGGAGAAGAGCTCCCCCACGTCTTTTCTCGATCGTAAACAAAGCAGAATTCTTCATTTCGTCAAGTATCAAGGTCTCGGCAATGATTTCATCGTGGTAAGATTACCAAAGCACATCCAGGAATATCTATCTGTATATACTTTATTTCTTTTTATTGATTATTTCGGGTCTGTATGTTATTAGGTAGACAATCGAGAGTCATTGGAGCCCAAAATTTCTCCAGGGCAAGCAGTAAGATTGTGTAACAGAACCTTTGGCATTGGGGCTGATGGAGTGATATGAGGGTCTTTAATTCTGATGGTAGTGAAACTGAGGTAATTTTTCTTTTTCCAAATTAAGTATTTCTGCTGCTGCATTGTTTTGGTCATTTTCTAATAATGAATTTTAAATGAATGTTGGCTTGCAATTGAGATTGCACCCTGTTATGGTCTGCAAAGGAAATGTTCTCTTGATACTTGCTTAAGAGAAACGTGCAACTTTTTCCAGAAAGGTTGCCTCCTGAACTTGTGTGACGGTAAAACAACCCTAAATTTCTGAAGGGCGTGGTATGGATTCAAAAGAAATACCTAATGGTAAAACTAAAGAAATACCTTCAATTTATGCTATTTCCTTGTGTCAGTAGTTGCCGACAATTTTGAACAGAAGCCTTGTGTTTCAACTGTGCTTTATCCTTGTCAAGGAGCTCCTTTTGTTTGAATTGTGAATAAAAGGTTTTGAATCCAAATTTATGTTATAAGGGGAAAAAGATATTCTTTTACTTCTTCATTTTTCCTCCATCTCTTAATCTCTGTTATGTTTAACGAACAGCCTTCCATTGTAAGTTTGTCAAAGCCCCAAGCGGACACCATTATGCCTTAAGGTTCCCTCTCCCGCATGAGAGGTGTGGGGTTCGAATCCCATTTGGAGGGTGTGTGATTAAGAAACAAAAGAAAAAGAAAGGAAGAAATTGCAAGATCATCTATTGACCCGTTTCAATAAATTTTCTTTTGTGCTGATAAGATCCTTTTTAGTTATATTGACACAGATGTGTGGTAATGGAGTTAGATGCTTTGCCAGATTTATTGCTGAGCTTGAAAATCTGAATGGGAAGCAGAGGTTCATTTCAACCTTTCCTTCTAGAAAAATCTGGATCATCTTGGCAAAAATGCTTCTTACTATGCTTATATATTCTTCAAGTCTTTGATATGACATTTAAGTTCCAAACTCATTGGTGGTGTGACTTGGTATTATAGCTGTTTGTTCGAAGATCCTTGAACTTTACACTGCCGGTGATGTAAATGCAAAATTATGGTGATAAATGAACTCTATGCATTATACTGTAAATTTCCGTTTTTGGAACATGGACTCCCTTCTTTGCAATATTTTACATCTTCACTTTGACCTGGTATCTTGTTAGACACGGGCCTTGATTAAATCCTCTGTTACCCACTTCTTAAGGAAGTTTCTGTGTGTATTATAGCAGGAACTCTCAGAATTCTCCCCCTCCTTCCTGTAACATATATTTAGCAACCGTGTATAAGAAAACAGAACACAACATTAGTTATTACTCTTTCTAAGGAACGGTGGTTATCATTTCATTTTTGTGATTTTGGTATTTCATTCTCATTTTGCACCTATCTAAGTTCAAACTACACTGCATTGCATTCTTACGCCTGGAATTGAAGTGTAATCTTTCGTTGGTCTTGCAGCTTCACGGTGCACACTGGTGCTGGTTTAATTGTTCTCTGATAGCTTGAATTTATGTGGGTAGATTTATTAGTCAATGTATTATAAGAAACATCTTTTGTGTCGCTGTTATGGCTTATTCAATGTTTGATCTCAATTTTCAGGTCTGAGTAGATATGGGTGAGCCTACACTGAAGGGATCAGATGTTCTTACAAAATTACCCCCAAACAAAGATCAGTCTGCTGTCCAGACAAAATTAGACGGAGATAGGTTAATCTGGAATGTGACTGCAGTTAGCATGGGAAATCCTCACTGTGTCACTTTTGGTGTGGAATCAAACAAGGTACTGTCACTTGGCAATTGCACATTCAGTGGAGAGAGGACGGTAATCATGTCTACATGACTGGCCGAGCACAAGTCGTATATTATGGATCAGTTACTCTCTGATGCTCCACAAATCGCAATAGGTCATGTAGGCAGAAGCGTAGTGTGTCTCTATTATTCAAAATTGTATTGCTGCGAGCCCCAGTGTAATGTAGCGGCAAAAGTTCTTGTCTGGGTATTGATATATAGCTTGTTGCGGCTTGGCTCTGGAATATGTATCTAACATGCAGCCATTCAATAAAGCAAACAGATTGCTGCTGGAGTTGTCCAGCGTGCAGCCACTCATGGTGAAGGTCAAAGATTTGTTGAAAGAAAGTTCTAATTGATTTACATATGTGTGTAATCGTCTAATTTGTCTATGGACTCAATTTGAAGCCTAAGTCCAATGGCCATTGGATGTACAGGAGTTTACCAAGTTGGGATTGTTCAACATCTGCCAATATAAAGTCAATGCCATCCAATCATGATATTCTAGATTTTCAACTCCAGCAATTTTCATTTAAAAAAAAAAAACACGCTTCACTAGCATTTCCCCCGACACTGTACATTGGCATAATAAATTAATTCAGTTCTAGTTAATGACCAAGTCAATGCCATGCAATCAAGAAAACCTAATTTTTCAACACAAGCAAATTATATATATTATATTTTTAAAAAATCATGGCTGACTTGCACTTCCCCCAATGTTACAAATCCTGGTTGGCAAAATAAATTAATTCAGTTCCTATTAATAACAAGATCACAGTCTGGTCAGCACCGCATGATACAAAAATGGCAATTGGTTCATCGAAGAAATAAAAATCGGCCAGTGTTTGTCATTGCCAAATTCACTGGAAAAATGTCAACCATTCGGCCTCGTCACCACCACATATGTTTTCGCCGATTTTGACTTATTCATATTCTTCTTAATATATTAGGTGATCTTATAATTTTTATTGGTTGAAAGGATGAGTCAGATTGGCGGTTTCATTTCCTGCAAATTTGTATCATACAATCAACCACATCATCTGGATTTTAGCTTTGAAGAACCAACACACATCACATGGACTCTCTAGAATTAATCTCAATTAGGCCAATTTACTTGAGAGTCAACTTTCCCTTATTTACATGAGACTTAATCAAAAATCAAAAGAGTACATGGCTTTCATTCGTGATTTGGAGCTCAATAATTCCACGACGTACAAGTTCTAATTAAAATTTTCATATGGTGGAAAACTTAATTGCATGTGCCAAAGCATATACTTAACTATCAACTATGTGTGGCGTTTCTCATTACTAGTTAGTACCTCTTGTTTAAATAATGTTAATTGTTAATAATTGACATGGGCCTTCAGGCTTCGTTTCAAGTGACAGTGGATAATGTGATACTTTTTTATTCACAATTACTGTTTCCTTTACTTATTGACAAGTCATAACTCATAATTCCTGCCAATAAACTCACCAACTTTCTTAACTAATATAAATAAAATATTGAATAATTGCAACGTGCTGCTCCTTCACACTTGGAAGTTTCTTTCGGCTAAAATCTTTGATTAAATGCCCAATCACATTTATAATCCAATCCCATTTCTTGTTAACTTAATTATTGGGTGGGTTGTGTAATTAATAGTTAATCAAGTTATGGTGCTATTCTTTTTTGGTCTGTTGGAATCGTAATCAGTGTGCGACAAGCATCATAAAGGGTTTAATCGAAGACAAATAAACTAATTAATTAATTTCTTACTTCATGATTCTCATGGTTTACACCCCATTTACGTCGTGGCTTAGCTAATTCTGTAAGAGCATTTTCTAAGTTATTTTGTTTTTGGTGTTGCGACTTGTTCGTGAATAATTTTGAGATGGGTCCGCACAAGAAATCAAATACTTTTTGCTTTTACTGTGTTTTGGTGGTGATGATGATATTCAGAATCCATCTCAGGACTGTGGATTACTTTTGAAGCCATGTTATGAAATGTTTGCCAATCATTGTTACCACTAATCTTCCTTATTTTGACATATACTTTCTCAGTAGCATATTAATAAATAAAGGCCATGACTTTAATTAAAAAAATGCACCATCATGAACTCACTTAGTTGAATTATAGAATTTAGTAGCACGACTTTACTAAACAGAATTCCATACTAATGATTTTCGTTTATTATTCTGATTTTTTTAAAAAATTAATCCATCGTAATTAATGATTTTGGTTTGGAAAGTTGAAGTGTGTGATTAATTAGGTATTGTAGGTTACAATTAATTAAAGAAAAATATATTTTGGCAAAATAATTGTAATTTCTGAACTGTTCGGAATACACCCTTTTTTTTTTTTTTTTTTATGTAGCAAAACCACCACTGATTTAGCTATGGCATGGGTTCACAAGACGTTTCCATCCGTTTCTTTAAATAAAATTTAAAAAAAAAATGTTTAGGAGGATAACATAAAGACAATCATTACAAGGATAACAAATAAACCTTAAAAGAAAAATATATAGAGATAGGATAATTTGAATGTATAATTCAATGGACATTTAATTTAATTACAGTTTCTGTTATTATTTATCTACCTTTATTTATATATAAGGATGGATGATTTAATACGGTGAATTATCCCATAACCAATTTATAATAAATAGTTTCTGTTTCATGTACAATTCACTGTTCGCGATTTTTTGTTGTGGATACGACGAATTACAAAGTATCTTGTTTTTATTTTTAACAGAATTGCTTGCCACTTCTCAGCTGTCTGCTGCCTTTGAGAAAATCATTAATTAAGAACAATAATGTGATTATCTTATACTTAGTGGAGTGATTAATGGGTTAGTCAATATTAGGCATGATTTTATAGAATCTTATGAACCAATAAGAGAAGAGCGGGGGTTCGCCTGAGAGCCAATACTTATCCTTTAAAAGATGTGACACCCATTGATTGTTTCATAATACCCGACCAATAATCGTAAACTTATTCATGTTATTTTATGTCATAATATATAGTTATCACGTCTTTTTTTAAAAAAAAAATTATTTGAATATTAACTGCCTGATGGCGTCTATATTACCTATTAAGTGTATTTTCGCATCTATCCACACTTATAATACATAGAATTATTAAATCCTCAATATTACATGAAAAATCAGAAATGAGTTTAACAAAAACAAGAAATGATAATACGTGAAAAAAAAAATTAAACTTGTTACGATGAGGCTCACTGATTTAGGAGTCATTAAAATTATAATTAAGTGACCAATGATAATATTCAATGACATCTTATCATAAAAACTTTGTAATGATGATATGTACTAATGATCATTAATTACTACAATTTTTGGGGTTCAACATGTATAAAAAATTTGTGAATAATGATATATAAATTATATAAAAAATTTTAAAATTATTATTATGATACAAATTTATTTTCAGTACAACAAGCAACCAGAATTAAAATATCTAAGCATTTATTTAGTGTACGCGAGTGTATTGGATTATTGCTACAAGCAATGCACTTTATTTTAAGAAGATTAATTGACAGAGATTCTTTGCAATGCTCGTTGTAGATGAAAATTGAAAAGTTGGGGAGCAGATAGAGTCCGTGCACTAGCAAGTACCTCAGGAAAATCAAATCCCATTAAAATTGGGAACAAAATTTTATTTAAGTGTCAAATCACTGGAAATGTTTGGCAAGATTTATGGCCAATTTGTACCAACCTCATAGGTTCCACACAAATACAAACAATCACTCCAACACGCATGCAATGCCATCCCCACTTGGGAAATGGATTTAAACCATGCATGAGTACACAATTGGCTTTCCACCATTCACCAAGAATAATACACATCCATGCAAGAAGCATTAATTAATCAAATGACATTTACTTATTTAACATGTCAAGAGGTTAGATATATGATGTTTGAGGTAATTTTTTGTGGTCATAGATTACAAATATTTGTGTTGCAAATAATATATTCGTGACAAAACGAATATATAAAAATTAATAAGAAAATCTAAATATGAAAATGTGCTACACCACATCAATAATGGTGATTTACGTTTATGCGTGTAAATAAGTAAGACAGAACTAACCTTATCCATAATTCATGCACCTACTTGACAATCAAGAGTTCCTACAAATTTATTTAGTAAGCCCTATTCTTCATTTCATTGCCTTTTTTTTTTTTCTTTACCATAAAAAGAAAAAGAAAAATGAACACTAGATTTTCTTGATCTAGAGCTCAAAATTTTCTTATACGAACTCCTCAACGAATTTGTAGAAATTTAGTTGGAGAATTAATTCAATTGCAGAACGTCCAAAATCTGGTTTTATTAATTGTCAGGTATGAAAAGTGAAACTAAATATGCACTGGGCCTAGTCATTTATCATGTAGACAAGTTGTGTGTTTATCTCTCTAATTCTAGCCCTCTTACGGATTAGAATTGCAGTTACATCAAGCATCATTTATTTTTCTTTTAAAATACCAATTATGTAACAGCTTAATGAATGTGATTTGACTGTGCATTACGATGACCCTTTTAGAACAATTTACCATTAGATATATTGGTCAACTAGTGCTTGCTGCTTTTAGGTTTCAAACCATTGTAAGTTGTTATTGGGCACCTAGCTGTTGGGAGTTGTGACAACCTTTTGATTTGGCTTAAATTAATTATCTTCACACACACACACACACACACAACTACGCATATGATTTGCAATTTTTATTCAAAATTATATTCTTTTTATATATGTAATAAATACAAATAATTATTTAAAAATAAAATGAAACCAACTGTCACAAACACAATCTGCGGTACTTTTTTCATGGAAGGTTTTTCATTTGTTTTAAATGCCATTTTTTATATTAACAAACAATACCAATTTTTTAATTTTACTTTTAAATTTCTTCAAAAGTCTCCTTCATTCTATACAAGTATACACACACATACACCCTCTCCTAGAGTATATGCTCATAAAATCTTTGTTAACATGGAATTATAAATATAAAAAAATTTAGTGCGAAAAATTTAAAACAGCCTAAAATTAAGAGAGATAAAGAAGAAAATAGTATTATTTCAATATATAAGAATATTTGGAAGAACCGGTTGCAATGGATGTAAATTTACATACAAACATAGCCTTTGAGCTGTTACTTGGTTTCAGTTTCAGTTTCTATTGTATTTATAGATAATCGATACGCATAATTTATACTATATTATTTTTACAAAAGAAAGTTCTGTTTTATCAAATGAATTTACTCAATTGCTCTTAAAATAAGTATTTTTATTCTTTTTGTCATTTTTTCGCTCTTTTCATTTAATATATAATTTATATTTATATATATTCTCTCAAATTTTATAATGTTAAATTTTTTCATATTTCATCATTTTTTTATTTTAATATTTTTCACGAAGAAAAATCACAAATTTTTTATTTTAATTTTTTCCTTTTTTAAATATTTTATTTACGTCTTCCCTCAAATATTATTTTTTTATTTATCAAATCCTTTTAATATTTTTATTATATTTTTTAAATATTCTTTATAATTTTTAATTTAAATTTTATTAATTGAAATATAATAATTTTTTGATTTATAAAAAAATTTGCACATCAAATTTTTCTAGCAGTAATAGTTACATTAACCCATATGCCCATGACATATAATTGCGTATCGGCAGAAATATGGAGAGAGACGAGGCTATTAAGAAAAATAGGATACCAGATTCAATGCAACACTGCTCCACGTTACATACCCTAAATGACCAAAATATCCCTTGATCGTCTCCCCTGCAGTACTTCTCTGTCCTCGCAAAAATATATAAAGAATCAAGAATATATATATATATATATATATATATATAAAACCCCGAGTCTGCCCTCACACAGAATAAATTTAGATGGAAGTGCCACTTTCTGGCTTTCCGAGGAACGTCCCCACAGAACCTTGCTTTGCCTTTCTCCTCAACACCAGCCAATAACCCAGGCTCGGGAAATTCTCTGCTTCCAATCTGATACTGTGTCACTTTCAGCACCCCAAAGTTCATCGCCTTTCTCTGCAACAGGGAAAGCCCATCAAGCTAAAGCAGGCCAAGGGAAGAAAAGATCTCTCCTAGTTTTCTTCTGTACTCGCCTATTCATTCGTTCATGTAAGTTGATTCGGCTGCGTTATTGTTTTCTGTTTCCTTTTTTGATTTTCAGAAAAAAATATACACACCAATTTGTAAGCAAATTTGGGCCTTGATTTCATCTATCTTCTCCAATGTCGGTCGATCACGTTCCCAAAACTCGCCATTCTTTAAGGTTTAGCAGTCCTCTGGTTGCGATTCTGAACCCTGTTTTCTTTTCACGTTTGTGCGAAACTCTCTGTTTTCTGCATCGCCCTCTGGCTACTTGAGTTACCCAGACTTTGCACAAAAATCACGACGTGGTACTTCAAAATGACCCCCCGCCCCCATTTTTTGTCCCAAGTCGGAGCTTTGCATGTTTCAGTTGAGATTAGGCTTCATATTTAATTACTGCTATATTATCATTTACAAGCTGTGTATGGATAGCCTTTTTAGGTACTTCTCATGAAACTAATTGAACTCCAAAAGGCATCTTTATGATCTGTTTGGATGACTGAACTTAAATTTTCATTTCAGAAAGATCAAAAAGGACGAATCCCTTCTTTTTTTTCTTTCCCTTCATTAGCGCATCTTCTCCACCCTGTGTCTCTCTCTGTGTAAAGTCTGATGACCATAACAAACAAAAATTATTTTTTCAAGAAAAGGAAAATTCCTGCTCTCTCTCTCTCTCTCATAGTTTCACCTCGACCTTTATTTTTTTGATCATCTATTTGCATGTATTAATTTGCATGCAGCTTCCACATCTGCAAGTATGTTTTTTGTCTTCCTTCTGTTTCCTGTTGTCTAGCATCCTTGTAGACGCTGTCTCCATTTCTCCTGCCAGTTGGTTCCTTCTTTAATCACGGTTGAACACTTAATATAGTGCTTCTCTATCACTCTGATTTAGACTGTATATTTGATATATTTCGAGTACGTTGTTGTTTTGCATTATTTTTTTTGTCATATGCCGAACAATTTACATATACCAAAGCCGAAAAGCCCACTTGTGTATATTTATTTTTCTTTGGATTATTACAGGAATTGACTCGTTGGTGTCATCATCCTTTGGCAGGCACAAACAATGAGAGAAGTTAAATATCTTAAGGTAGAAGCAACCTTTAATTTTCTTGCACATGATGCACGGGAATCAAATTTGTTAGATTCAAGAATTTTGATCTGAAAGAAGTTTTTATTTATTTATTTGAAGTCGTCGTGGCCCAAAGTGGTGGTAAGAAAATGGTTGAATATGAGGAGTGGTGGGGATGAGTTTCACTCAGATTACAGAAAAAATTGTACGTTTTTATTTGTTGTTATTCTTTTTCTATGTTATTTTTGTTGTTTTTGAAATTTGTGAAGTATGATGATCCATGCGTTCGAAATCAGCTGCATTTCAAAGGAGGAGGAAGAGCGGCTCGGGCGATGGATCCTACATCGTCGTACCAGAAGAATTGTCGGGTAATTATCCCCTGCGGCCGTCTGCAAGCAGTTTTATCACAACTCACGTCATTGATTCTTCATTCTGAGATATACAATTTGCAATAACGTATCTGCAAATCCTTCGACTCTTCCGTATTAAAATGGATTCTTAATTTTGTTCTCGGAGCCCATTTAACGAAGTTGACCTCTAGTGTGCCACGTGGACTACGCTAAGTCGTTGGTTTGTAGGAAATAGTGATAATTTTGTGTTTATCTTTGCCGGTAATCCCAAATTGAGTCCTAATCTGAACCCGTGTCAGAACAATGGTTGGTGGGAACGAGTAATACTGAAATCGAGCGGCCAGGATTCGGTCAACCAGCACCACCAGCCCCCGGCAGCCTCAACCTCAGGTGAGGTTAAAAAATTCCCATTTATAATGGTACTTTTTCTTTTTTTGTAGACCGTGATGATTAGATCATTTTTTCAATCAGTTATTGCTAGTTATTTTGGGTTATATCTTTTGTGAGGTCATGATTTGAGTAGCACAGGTTCAATTATGGGTTGAGTCTTTTCACTTTTTCTGGTGGATCAACCAAGAAGCTGCACCTTGGTTGCTTCAATCATTTGCCCATCTTTTTCGATGCTTAGTTACAACTCACTCTTAACATTAGAGAAGTCAGCTACGAACCTTTTGTGGCCTTTCAAAAATGATTTCCTTTTCAGCACTTCCAATTTTTAAGTTAAATTCCTCATCTTTATTGTTTTTTCAGATTCAATCCGCTTAGGCGTTTGCTTTTGTAGGATGATGGTGGGGACATGGAACGTAGAAGGCAAGTCACCACACGATGGGCTAAACCTAAGAGATTGGTTGAAGACAAAAGCATCTGCTGACATCTATGTACTTGGGTATGTATACACGCACGCACGCACGTATATATAATCCATCATATATATATACACACACGCGTAATTTTCAGATATGAAAAATGTACGAACATGTCAGCAAATTTGATGTCTTCCTTGTGGAATGCAATTGATCAGTTTCCAGGAGATTGTGCCTCTAAATGCAGGCAATGTGTTAGGACCCGAAGACTGTGGTCCAGCCGCAAAGTGGCTTTCCTTGATCCGCAAAGCTCTAGACGGGAATACAGTTAACTCTGTTTACAAACATTCCCCTAACCCAAATGACGGGCATCCTTACTCCAAACCCAGAATTAGCTTCTCGGATTTGCTTTCATTAGAAGATGATGAGCTCATTGAGCACTGCGCCTTGGAACATTTTGTGAATTCAAGGTCCAGTTCTTGCTCCAGTGTAGAGGGTTTACCCAGCCCACCTGGGGAGTCGGCAAGACATTCCAGTACAGTACAACGCAAGTACTGCCTGGCTGCCTGCAAGCAGATGGTTGGCATCTTCTTGTGCGTGTGGGTTCGTGAAGACTTGTATCAGCATATTAGTAGTTTGAAGGTGTCGTGCGTTGGAAGAGGTGTCATGGGATACCTTGGAAATAAGGTATTTAATATATGTACATATGCATATACATATATATGTATCTATGTATGTATGGTACATAGTTGCATGCAAATGTCCCGTCTTAGTTTCAATGCATATTAATATATATAGCTTCATTAATTTTTGTTTTTTTTTTTTAAATTAGGGATCGATATCTATCAGCATGACATTGCATCAAACGACGTTTTGCTTTGTATGTACTCACCTGGCCTCTGGAGAGAGAGGGGGAGATGCGATTAAAAGAAATTTGGACGTAATGGAGATTTTGAAGAGAACGAGATTCTCTCGTCCAGCTTGTCGAATTCAGGGAAAGTCAAATCCATGCAACACTATCTTGGATCACGAGTGAGTTTTCATTTTTGCCATTTCTTGCAGTAAAAAAGCGTGTTTGCTTCACTGGCGTTTCCTATCAGTGTTCTGATAAGTTGGTTCCAAATGTTGTTTGATGTAGTACGATAATTTGGCTTGGAGACTTGAACTATCGACTGGCATCAAGTTGCGGTGATGATACCTGTGAGCTTGTGGAGAGGAGGGCCTGGCAAGCACTTCTACATAAAGACGAGGTAGGTCAACATGTTACATATATAGCTTACTAAATTTTTATTTGTGTGCATATATATATATATATATATATTTTTTTTTATTTTTTTTTTTATTTTTTTTTTAAAATATGAATTATATGAGTGTGTGGAAAACTGGTGGCATGCAGTTGAGGATGGAACAGAAGGCTGGACGAGTGTTCAGAGGGTGGGAAGAAGGGGAAATACATTTCGCTCCGACCTACAAATACCTGCCCAATTCCGACAGCTACGTTGTACGAACCCTCGCCACTAAGTACAGCCGCCGCGCTCCTGCGTGGTAAGTACACCCCATCGTTTTATTTTCTTACCTTTTCCTTCAATTTACATTCATTCGCAGGGTGTTAAATAAGTCATGCTACTTGTCATTAAACTCACACAAGTTTTTTGAGGTTGCAATTTGATTTTTTTTTCAAATTCAATCTCATTGTTAAAGTAAAGATATGATATGATTTAAAATTTTAAAATATTGAAGTGAGCAAAATTTAAATAATTGTCAATCTCGCTTTATTACTCGAACTTAACGCCCCTTTCGTCTTGTTGGCATAACAGAAGATCAAAAAATGAAAAAAGAAGAAGAAAAAAATTAATTGCTCCTTTTATCTATCTATTTGTTCGTTTATGCATACCATGATTCACGTGATAAAAAGATATTGTCAACTTACACTAGTTGGTAGTGGGTCGGCTACGCTGTTTTGTTAATAAGACTAATCATGGAGGCAAATGTTCACTTTCCACACTATTACATGTACATTATTGTAATTGATTGATGACTTTGGAATAAATATAATAAAAAATACATCACATTAAATGGTTAAATATTATTATATTCTTCAAAAGAAAGAAAAGGGGGTTTGGCACAATATTTACGGCCGCAACGCTGGAAACTGACGTTGATTTAGGGTAGGTTCTGCAGTTCTTTTGGATCATGACACAAAACTGTTGGCCAGGATGTGATGACATGTAAATCAGAAAATAATTATACATTATCAGTGTTCACGTAAGTCATACTTATTGCATACTGTTTCATCCTTTTCTTAACTATTATTTTAAATTTTTTCTAAAAAAAAAATGGCAGGTGTGACAGAATTCTTTGGAAAGGAAAAGGGCTTAAACAACTGTGTTACGCAAGAGGTGAATCAAGATTTTCAGACCACAGGCCTGTCTATTCACTCTTCTCTGTGCAAATAAGCAACACACCCAGCAGCCACCCCAAAATGGCTTCCAAATCCTGTCAATCTTCAGCACCACCAGAAGCAGAATTACTGTCAGAATCTTCAGCTGAGGAGTTTTTGTAATTGAATAGAAGAAAATATCACGGTTGCATAGGGACAGCCCCAAGTTTCTCCGTCACGGCCCAACTCTAGCAGCCCAATGGGCTGAGCCCGCCATTAACATATTAACCACTGGCCCTTCAACACGTGGAGAAGTTGTGATCCCTGTTTCTGATTTTCCCATTCGCGGTTGGCCCAGCTCAGTCACGTGCGGCTCACTGGTGGTCTGACACGCGTTTTGTAATGACAATGAAGACGTTCCATATCTTATGCACAATATTTAATTATAAATATATAATGATGACACTGATGACGTTGCTTATATATTTTTGGGAAGGCATAAACCAAGGGATGAGATTTTGGACTTTGGATTTTGGTATCATTGTAATTTCATAAAGATTGGGGGAAAAAACGTTTCCTTTTATTTTTTTGGCAGAAAATTTGATTTTCCATTTTTAATAATCCCCTTGCTTGAGGGGTTTTTCTAGATTGTAAAATATATCTTAGACGTAGTCAAGGCTCCTTCCAGTTTTTCAAATTGTACTCGTATTGTATTGGTGTTTAGCAGAAGCCCTTTCAATTCTAGACGCAGGCACTATTAACATTTCTTATACGTTAATCATCACATGACCACAAAATATTAAAATTAAAATGGTTAAAATGTGTGAAAATATTCTCACTATGTAATTTCCACGTCGTTAATAATTTTTCATAGAGGTGGAAATAAACTATGAAATTCATTGCACCCGTCATTATTTTGCAGCTCATTAAATGAAGTAAATGAAATACGAGCATACTAGTCCATCAGCCATAGTCCAAGCTCTCAAGTTAAGCCCAATTACGACTTTATATTTGTGTTCATTTTCAGCCCATCTGATGTCAAAGCCCATAACTGGCAATTTTCGCACTAGGCTGACCCAATCATACATCTCAGCAAATATTGATTTAGCTGTTAAAGTTGAATTGTTATGTATTGCACAAGGTTGTATGCACTGCCGATCCATAGAAAAAAATATTCCCGATGGGTGGAATCTAAACTAAACAGTTCAAAAGATACAGTTGGCCCATCCATATAGAAGCTAGATTAAATTCAGCATTTACCTGTCGTAGCTCAATTGACACTTGGCCCATCTACAGATAGGCTCAATTTCATGAAGATGGAACATAGTTTCACATGGTACCTGGTGGGATACCTCAGTTGTCTGATTCATATTGGTAAAATTCAAATTCTAGATGCATGAATAACCAATACACAAGAAGGCCATGTTTGAGAGATCAGTAAAGGGACTTAACTTGCCAAAGACAGTGAGCAAATTGATGGTCTCTCATAAGACTTGTTGATTTAGGGTGTGATTACTCACAATGATCATGTCTAGACCAAGAATGATCTAATAATCTATGCATCATAAAATCTGCTTTCATGGATCAAAAATTGAACGATTGCACGTTGGCATGATCATAGAAAGACTCTAGTCAACCAGTGTGCAGTACAACCAATATCATTTGCAGTATCATCAAAAGGGGAGAAATGGTCAATTTGCCTCGTTAACCCTTTCATCTCCCTCAACCGCTGCTCCAGTAGTGCTTGTCACAACCTCCAGACTTGAATGATCAGTGCTTTGATTTACAGGTATTTCTTGTTCTAGGGACAGGTGGTCCTTCTTTTTCCCCCACACAACAAAATAAAGCCCAACGATGATGACAATTGCGCCAAGAAGCCTGCAAATTCGGGGACATAATTTTGAGCATTTGTACCAAAGTACGTATATATTGAAAATTAGCATGTTGAGTTTAGTACTTACCTTCCTAAAAACATTTGCTCAGCCAGGATAAAAGAGCTCATGATTGCAGTGAACACCATGCTTAAAGGGCTAAATGCAGTGACAAAGACAGGGCCCCTTTCTTGCATTACTATTCCTTGGACATAATAAGCAATGCCTGAACAGAATACACCCTGCAAAGAAAAACCCGTTGTCACTTTGACCCCTCCTTTTTCAAGAAATGTGTCAAAATGTAAAGTTATTCCTCAATCCCTTCTATCTTACACTGTAGGCAGCTGCAAGGAAGCTGGTGTCCCATTTTATGGACCAAGCAGCAAAGTTTCCCCACTCGGCCACTAACGCCACCGTACCGGTGGCCCCAGTTCCTAAGAAGCATATCCAAGCAGTGAGGGAGAGTTCAGCTGGATATGTCTTAAGTGTGACAGCCTACAAATGAATGAACAGAGTTTTAAAAACATTAGACTATGGAAAAGTTGGTGTAATATACACTCAAGTGATAAGAATCAAATTAAAAATTATGTGATATGCTTGCCTGCAAGATCATGAAACAAGCCCAGCTGAGGCATCCAATTGTGATAAAGAGGGTTCCCTTGATTGCGTGTTGGAGATTTAATTCACCTTGAGGTTTTGCATGGCTGCTTCCTCCTGCTCTTGTCCAGGGCAGGTTGAGATTTGGGCCTTGCACTAGGGTCATGATCATGGCTCCTGCAACTGTGGCAAGTGTGCCCATGATCTTGGCTTGGCTGCGGATGCTCATTAGCTTCACCTTCTCAAGTCTAAAATTGGATAGATTTAATGAATTTTAAGTAAATTAAAAAGGTTCCCTGGTAAATTACTAATAATCTGATAGGGCAATTTACTTGACTATTCTAATAATTAAATTTTTAAAAATATTCAAGTGTATCGGTGAATATATTGTCAACTTACTTGATTCTTATAGTTTTAGCTTTATTTTACACATGACCAGATAGTATTCTCCCTTTTTTTAAAAACTGTAAGTTACCATTTTATTGTGATAAGTTTTAAATTATTGTTTTTATAATTATCATCCACTTAATGGTACATAATTAGGTAGTAATAAACATGCTTTCATACATGGAACAAATACTTTTTCTTTTTCTTTTTTTCAGTGAGGCAATAAGCATAGTTTTAAGTAGATAAATAATAAAATCACTTGACCAATACCTCATAAAAGTACAGCCATTCAGAGTATATAATCTGTTACAATATCCTTATATTTATGGTAAGTCATATGGCAAACACACCTGAAGGCCCACGCCATGACAAATGTGATGGCTGGAAGAACGTTGGCCATAGCAGCTGCAAACGATGCCGTCGTGTATTTCAACCCCAGCATGAACAAATTTTGGTCTATAACTGGCCTGTCGGTTTTCGCCGAATCCAATTTCATTGTGGCATTATTAACACATATAAGAAATCACACACGAGGAAACTAAAAGACTTAAACTATATTAGCAATTTTGGCATGCCCAATGTGTGTGTTTAAATTGAAAAAATATAGAAATAAAAATAAAAAACCATTACTTAATTTATTTTATTTATCGAATAGATCAGTTTATTTAAATCTTTATTTTATGTTTATATAAAAACAATTATAATTTAAATAATATTAATAATAACAAAAGACAATTTTGTCATTGTCAAGTTGAATAGTTTGTTGTGTCCAACATGTCAAATTTGAGGTGTTTTTGGTTTCAAATCTTATTAGGAGTGTGTGTGAGTGGGAAAATTTTAATAATATAGTACAAATAATATAATATAGATGTACTAGTAAAATTTATACACTTTTTATGCGCATGTGAATTTGTTTATAAATTATAAAATTATTGGACTTTAATTAATAAAAATAAAATAATTTAACATTAAAAGTATAAAAAAGTATTCAAAATAATAAAATGAAAATTTTCAAGAGAATTTGTAAAGAAAAAAGGAAAAATTTTGAGAAAATGCAGAAAATAAAGTAAAAGAAAAAAGAAATATTAAAAAATTAAAACTTAAATTAAAAACTATGTGATATTACATTATGCAAAAATATTTGACATAAATAAAAATAATGAAAGATTAAAATATTTTTAAAATTGATAAAATTTGATAGAACATATAAATGTAAACAATTAGTTGGATGAAAAAGTAAAATAAAAAGATGAAAAGAATAAAAATGTTTAAAATAAAAATAATTATGTAAATTTATGAATTGTTATTAAAATAATAATACAGTATACATACGCATGCCTATGATCAAGAACTTACTCCAAAATGCTGAGAATCAAAATCTTAGCAAAAACAGAGAGGGTCATCTTAGGCCTTATTTTCCTGCAAGACAACGTTGTTTACTTTGGTTCAAATACAAAACTAAGAACATGAATTGAAGGGAAAGTGAATGTGGAGAGAGAGAATGACTTGTCGAGGAAGACGGCAAAAGGGGCCATGACAATGGCGGCGACAGCGTGCCGGTAAGCGACGAACACGTAAGTGCTCATTCCCTGGTTCAGCGCTGTCTTGGAGATGATATCCATGCCCGACAGCCCTGCCTGTAGGAAGATCACGGCCAAGAAGGGCTTGGCCCCGTGAAGAAAAAGATGCAGACGCTCCTTTGATTTCTTCATACTCCTGGCCTTTGCTGCCATCTTAATTTTTGTGCTGTCACCTGTTCAGGACCCTGCCATGGACTGAACTAGATCAACAGAACAACTTTCATGTCGCATCATGCAGAGATGCTTAAAAATATGAATTGGAACGTGTTCTTGTAGCTTACCCCTTTAGTCCCACCGATTCTTGAACCTGTTTTTCACAATAGTTAATCAGCCTCCCATTCTTATTGATAGGAAAGAATGATAGATGATAGTGCGTGCGTGAAAAATGGGAGACAATACCTGGCTTATATATGGGGAGGAGAGGTGACAAGTGGAGGGCATGAACCTGCCAAATGGTTCTGATACCGAGCCCGTTCGAAAATGCATCTGGTGCATTTGGATCGAGCGTTTAAAATTGTGACAATTATACGATCTTACATTAAAAAATATAAAAATATTTACTAAATATTAAAATTGTGACATTTTATTATCGAATGTATTTACACCAAATGCAACATCTATGAGACCTTAATACCCTCAATAGCTTGTTCGAGAAAATTATACGTACGACAGAATGCACTGAGCACCTTAAATTTTGATACGTGTCACGTTATTCAAAAATAATTGATTACATTTTAACATATAGTATAGATATTATACTAATAAGATATAAGACGTATTTGCGGCATATATAATCTCTTGGAGCTCGTAGAATTTGCCTTTTCGAATTGTTAGTTTTCATCCTTCTCTCAATTCACCTAATAGAACCAAAGTTAATTATGACCCATTCACGCTAGAATTGCTTCATCATTATGGCTTACAGCTGTGCATAATTTAACCCTAAAATTGGTTTATACCTTTTTTCTTGGATTTTTGCCATGTTGCAAGTTCATCACTTGTCTGTAAACACCGTCACGAGTTGTAACGGCTGAGTAGAGCAAAAGCTGAGGCTGAGCTGATATAAAATGCTGGTTTAATAAACAATTAACGTGCGCAAGCTGAGTTGGTGACCTTAAATTTACGAGCAAGAACATGAAACCAGCTGCCAGCTCTACAAAACTCTTGGATTTTTATCAACTTCATGGAAAACTTAATTATTAAATATGAAAATTTAGAAAGGAAATAACAAAGCAAAATTAAAGTAATCGGAGCTGTGTTCGTACAAGAATACAAGTACGTGAAGATATTTTTTTTTCCCCTTATTTTATAAACGAGGTACTAATATTGGACAATCCACAAAGAAGATGCTTGGGTAGTGTTTGGTTAGCTTTTTGGAGGGGTTTATATATATATGTTTTTAATTAATGCAAAAGTAATAAATGTGAATGTTTGAATAATTATTTTTCTATTTTTTTATATGTATAATATTATACAATGATTTTATAATGTAATACAGGAGAATAATGATTGAATTTTAAAATATATATGCATATATATGTGTGTGTGTGTGTGTGTGTGTGTGTGTGTGTGTATGTATATATGAATGTGAGTATGTGGTTAGAATTATTAGTGATTGATAGACTTTAAATAGCCATAATAATTAAGTAATGATTAAATTTTAAATATTTATATATGAATATAATAAAAGGATATTTTTACGGTATCAAATGTTTGAAGGATATAAAATAAGTCAATTTCACCATAAAATGGCCAACTGAATTATCCCTTGGATTTGTAATATAAATTCTACACTTCAATTCAAATTTTAGTATTAATTAACAACGATTTCGTCCTATTAAGACTCAGAGATTATTGTTTAAACGTAATATCATAAAACAATATCAATACAAAAATAATTAACTGTTTAAAGAATTTCAATTTCAATAAAAAAAATGAAGGGAAAAAAGTGTTGAGAAAAATCCCATTTGAAACAGGGACTTTTTGAATTTTTGTTTTTTTATTTAAAATATATAAAAAATAAAATGGCGCCTCATATTAGACGATTTAGGATTGGCAACTTAAGGCGGGGTTTGAATAGACACTTCATGTTAAATATAAAGTGAAAAAAAATGAGGGGAAAATTAAGAAAAATGAGATTTGAAAGTGGTGTTTGTATAAGAACAGATGATGTTTAAAATAAAATATAATAATTATAATAATGTGATATGTATTTATTCATTAGGCGATGTATTGATGTGATGTGTGTGTGTGTGTGTGTGTGTGTGTATGCATATATATATATATATATAATACTTATATGGACGAGAAAGAAAAAAAAGGCTCAAATTTTTGGGAAGAAAATGATATAAAGTAAAAAGTAGGGAAAGAAGATGAGGAAGAGGAGGGAAAAGAAGTCAGAAAAATGAAAAGACAAAAGCTTTGGGAGTAGATATTTTCATAAAAACGGATACAAAAGCCTTTGATTTAGAGAAAATTAGATTGAGTGGCTTATTCGGGCCATGACAGCCATTGCTATATTTGGTTCACCTTTTCAAATACATTTTAGGTTAATTTTTTTGGTATTATCTTTAGTTATATATAATTTAATAAAATGTATATTTGCTTTTATATTTTTGAAATACTTATTGTCTTCTAATAAAATAATATTTGATGCAAGTGAATTTTTTTAGTTAGTACTCACTAGGGAACGACTTTTAGCTTGCAATTGAACGGTACGTTCACATTTGGAAATTGACATTAAGAAATTAATTGACATTTAACTTTTGTTTAGTGTGATTGGATTAAGTTTGTGGAAAAACCACAGTGATAATATTTTTGTAGAATAGTGTAAGAAGTTTCTTGATTTGATAGGTTTGTATGTGTATTGGTGAGAACGATATGATATAACTGTTAAATAATATGATGTGATATAATTGTTAAATAATATATTATTTAAATGATGGATTTGATAGAACAGTATGATTTGTTAATTGAATAAAAACATGGGTAGTGTAATGCATTTTTACCGAATTATGTGATATGTAAATTGAATAAAATATTATTTAGTAGGCGAAGAACAGAAGGTGGAGATCCTAAGGCAAAAATAGCATGGCCATATTTTTCTTGTAATTTTGTCACAAAAAAATACACACCCAATTATTACATCATTAAATTTTATCTCTTTCTTTTTTTTCTTTTACACAATTTTCTAAATAAAAACACTTAAAAATAAACATCAAAATTTAAAAACAAACATAGCCCATGATATTTTGCTGTAAATTTTCCTAAAAAACTTTTGTTTTATTATTTTTTGTGAGTAAAGGGTGTCGAATGCGTTCATCTGAATAGTTATCCAAACACAACTTTGATGTCTCTTCTATTTATTTTATTTTATTTTATTTTTTTAAGGCGGGGTTGGTGGTGTGATTCATTAGGCTCCTTTGTTCTGAGTGCGCACGATTGGGTTTATCTCGTTTTCGGCTTTTCCGATGAACACTGACTCCCTGTGGATTCATTAGTCAAATAATCGTCCCTCTCAACAAAAGACGCTGATAAGTTTTTTCTATTATTTTACAGTCATGAAGCTTGGTAGATGCTAAAAAGCATTGACTATGTTATGTTTGGAACTAAAAATTGAACTTGAAACTGTCTCCTATATTACTCAATAAAATTTTTATTTAATTTTAAATTTGAATTTCTTACTTTTTTATTTGTATAACTAATTAGATCTTCAATCGTAATATTTATTAATAATTAAATCAATACCCACTTTATAAACACATAATCAAATTTATATATATATATATATATATATATAAATCTTAAAAACTATTTATTATTATATATACTATTAGATCACTTAATCATTATTATATATTTTAAACATATATAAATGCACATATTTTAACAAATTAGTAATAATATTCATCCCACCTAAAATTTTTCTTTCAAGCATAGCCATTAACTTTTATTTATTTATGTATTTTTATGAATACAATTGATGTATAGACCCCAGCAAGCCCTTTTGTTTGTAAAAAATTTTGATAGATGAAAATTTAGATTTATTTGAATTTGTTCGCATGATATAATAATAATTTAATAATGTAATAATATGTAAGGATAAATTAATAATAATAAGTTTTTTAAAGTATAAATTTATACTGTATTGTAAAATGTTTAATCTCCTTTTTGGTTGCACTATAGAAAAAGATACCCTGATTTTAGTTTCACAATGTAAAATTATATGAATGTCTTTATTTTTAAGTTCTTTTTATTCCTTTATTACTCCCTTTTTACAGTTTGTTTTTATTTGTTTTTTTTTTTTCTTATTTAAAATATATATACATGAGAGATAATGATTTGAATTTGAATAAAAATTTTATTGCATAATATGTTTGAATTGTGTAAATTTTGATAAACCCATCAAAATCACCAAATACCCATAACCTTTATTTACAATGTCGATGTTATTGGGGTTTTTTCGAATTTAGAGAATTTACGAGAAATGCATCTCTACTTTTTAATGGGATCAAAATCGAAACTAAAATTCTCAAATCATTGATGAGGAAATCTAGACCTTATCAGCACTGAATGCTTACATTTGAAGTAATACGGGTTTTATTTATTTATTTATTCTTTTTTTTATTTTATTAATTGTATGGTGCATGTAGATATCATTTATTTGTTTATCGTGCAAAGTATTGCCCCGTAAAGCAAATAGAGCTGTTCACTCATACAATATTGTGAACTTTGAATTATATAAAGTTGCCCAAACTCTAGTCGTCAATTCCGTGCAATTATATGGATAACACCATCTTTATTTGTTAGACAGAAAATTAAGGAAATTAACCACTCACATAGATGCGTTGTTAGGTCATTGCATGATCGGAATGACCTGTAAAGTACTTCGTGACTTCACTTGAGTTTTGAAAAAAAAAAAAAAAAAAATTCTAATTCGAACTTACTATATGACACAAACTCCATATTAAGTTCAAATTTCATAATAATAATAATAATAATAATAAAAAAAAAAAAAGAATCAACTAGTCAAATTTATATACTAGACCCCTACTTTCGCTATTAATTCTATATATGTTTATCAAAAAAACACACTTCAAAATAGAGTTGAAGTTGTCGCTACTGTCATTCCCTATAGTTATATCAATTCAAATATAAAAACTTGAATTGCAAATTTGATTGGATTCGATTACACCTTACTTTCTGCATCAAAGTTCGCCTCACGAGAAGAAGATGAATATTAACCTCATATTAAAGCTAGCCACCCATGACGTGGTCATGCAGAGGCAGTGGCAGAGGCAGAGGCATGCATCAGCACAAAAACCGCACAACTTGCTCTGGTCGATTTTTTCCGTGATCGTTTTCGTCTAGTTCCCTGTCGTCAAAGAATACAGATGCTAGCTGTGGCATTATTGAGATGCCTCTACCACAATAATTCCATTTCATGCTTTTGCAGTCTTTTACACAAGACAAGAATATCTGTGTCATCATGGGAATTGGTTGGGAGTGCAAACTTGCGTTGGCATCCCAACCCTTGTTTCTGCGTTATACTAAAGAAAAGCCAAATGGCCCCCTTTTTTTGCCACCCACTTTCCTAAAGGACAAGCAATGTAAATAATTTATTCGATTTGCATGAAAATTATTGTTCCATCTCCTGCAATTCTTTCTTTTTTAGGACACCGAATTTGTTTTTAAAAAAAATCTATAAATGGTTCCCGAGGATTGCGTATTAAATTACTACACCATGACAATGTTCATCTTCCACCAGAATTTTTGGTTTTAAAATCTCGAGGAAAGGAAAATGATTGAGGAATGAAAAGAAAAGATGAAAGAAATTTAAAATTTTATATATTCTTCTATTGAAAGAATTTCAATGAGAAAAGAAAATTATAAAAAAGGAAATATAATCAACAAAACTTAAAATTAATTTTTTTTTTTTAAGAAGAATAAAAGTTGAAATAGTTTTCCTTAACTTTCCTCACCTTTTTATGAGGAAAATAAATTTTCCCATCTTATACTACAATTTTCTTCAAGTTCTCTATTGTATGAGATTTTCAATATTAACCAAACAATCAAAAATATTTTCTTTAATATTTTCTTGTCTTCTCCTCTTTAAATTCCAACAACCAAACATAATGTTAATTTATTTATTATCTAATATCATAATACCACCTACGTGTTGTGCCATCCAACATGGCTTTTGAAGGAGTGAAGCGCCGATTATTGGTAGCTCCTATTAATCCGTTGGTTCTTTGCAATGTCCATTTATTTTACCAACTCTTTAACTTTAAGCTATCGTGAGTTTACAAATTAAGATAATCAAGTAAAATGCGTCGTAGTTACAAATATGTGATGGTTTAAGAAAACTCCATTGGGCATCGATTTTTGAACATACGATTATCAATTCAACATAAATTTTCAAAAAAAAAAAAAAAACAAATGTCACGACATTTATTTGATTGCTTTAAGTTCGCTGTCCATTGACAATAAGACGTGAATGGATCACTGGGAAATGGGGCGGATAAAAAACCGAGATGGGGCGACGTTGTCGAACACTATTAAGTGGGAATTTTGTTTCCTTTCCCCTTGTCCTGTAATAAATAAATCAATTAACAGAATATTGATGTATTAGCCAAGTCATGTCATGAAAGCATATTTGATATCGCTGTCAATAATTAGATTGAATAAATTATTTTATTAAATCTAATCACATACTCTTTATATGACAGCATAAAAATTATAAATTAGTGTTAAGCTCAATATAAAATAATTAAAATGAAAGATAATTGATCATATACATCAAATTTGATAAAATAATCCGTCAAAATAATTGCACTAAACTTGAATCCCATTTTAAAAGCGAACATGTCCTTGATTTACTGTTTAGATGATTAATACACAGTGATTAAAACTCCCATGTCCCTATACTTCAAAATCATAGTTATGAAGATAATTACGTAATTCACCCCATACCGCTAAAGTTTGATGATTAAATAAAGCATCCTTTAGAACAAATGGTTATTTAATCTACACTATGGAGTAGGCTGCTAATTGGAAATCATATATAAGTATGAACATCTCACACCTTTTTATGTTAACCCAGAACAAAACAACTTCGGAGGAGGAGGAATCATGGTGAATAATATTTCTAGATAATTGGATTTTGACTTCTGGAGATTTTGGGTGTAAATCTTAATTCATAGGGTTTTTTATTTGTAAAAGCAGTAACACACAGAACAATATATTTCAAGTAAGACACACATCATTCTAATCTTTCCAAATTAACGCAAGAATCTGACGGATTTTCGGCTGATTATGACCAAAGATGAGATATATCAGCATGTTCCTGTAAGACATAAGTAAGATGAATGCGACATTTGAAAAGGGATAGATGCTCATTGGTGGCTTCCACGCACTCAAATCACTAAGATCATCATCGTATTAATTGAGCCATTGCTTATTCCTTCACTATTGGGCCAAATATCAGAAATGGAAAGGCAACACCTTCAACCGTCCCACTATAATATACAAAACACGTTGGACGAAATCGGTATCACATTCAATAGGACAAGAAATTCACAAGGGAAAAAGTTGCGAAGTTGGTGACAAGAACAGAAAGCCATAATTGACCTTAAAAGTTAATTGGCCTCGGAGCTTGTTTGAAATTTTTGTTTTTTTCTTTTTGTTGCAATAATAAAAGGAAATTCCAAAATTCACTTTGAAGGAAAGAAAGAAGACAGTGGATGTAGCTTTTGGGATGGGGGAGTCAAAAAGCAGGAGCACAACCATGTATGGCATCCCCACAAATAAGTGAGAGCTGAACTAAAGACACTGTGCAACTTTCGACTGGGATTGAATCATTGTACTTTCATATTTGCACCAAAACGAGAAACCAAATAAAAGGAACTTGTTCAAACTATGAAGCCATCCACTAGATTCAGATTTAAGTACAATTTAGAAGAAAATTTGGTAAACTAATAATAATTTCCTTTAAGAAAGATCTGCCAATAAAACACAATTGCATAGCAACTAAAAATAATGAGGGATACCCAGTACAAGCAACATCAATACTGTCATAAGAAAACTTGTTCATCAGTCAAAATGGTCAATTTAAGAGATGTATCCAACCACCCTTTCTTGATCACAGAGATTTGCTCAAGAACCACAGCATGCTGATTTTTGAGCAGCTTGGGCAGCCCCAGAATTCTGGTCTGGCTGGGTGATCCTTATGGTCTGATGCTGCACTCACGGCAAAAAATACACACACACACACACAGTGATTAGTCTTGACATTGGCGATTGCAATGTGAACATGCCTGCAGGTACTAAACTTGATACCTCAGTCTTTGTGTCTGTTTCTGCAAGTCTTTGTTTTATGTCCCTGGCAATTGAGAAGAAAACCTCCTCTACATTCAAGTTGGTCTTAGCACTCTGTGTGACATGATGAAAGAATGGTTTTTAGACCGTGTCATCAGATACTAAATTCCAAAGCAAAAGATGCGCTACTTACTGTCTCAAAAAATTTGATTCCATATTCATCGGCTAGTGCCTGGCCCTTGGAGGTGGGAACGGCCTATCAAAGTTTAAATTTAGTCAGATTATGGTGGAAAATCAAACAGGAATAGATAACAGTGTCTGCATTAGAAGAAAGTAAGTTACAAGTGACAAGTACACTACATGCAAGACATGTTCAAGTTAATTGAGGCTCTATGTAAACCAGGGTAGCATCGCCTCGGCTCAGGGGAACACCTACTAACTTATATATGCCAACTTAGAGAAAGAATGAGAGAGCACACCCTTTTGCTTTCGTCCATATCGGCCTTGTTTCCCACCAATATCTTGTTGACATTGTCTGAGGCATGCTGCTCGATGTTCCTGATCCAATTCCTAATGTCTGAGAAAGCAATGAAGTCAATTTTTTTAAAAAAAATGTAAAATATCATACCATCAATAACTAGAAAATTAAAATGTGGCTACAGAAATAGTGTATCATAAATTGCTACAAGTTAAAAGCTTCTCCATATATAACGAAGACATTAATGAACATAACAGAGATGCTATGTCCTCTGATAAGGACAAAAGAGGGAAAAAAAAAGAAACCCAAAAGAAGAGTGATGGATTATTACTGTTGAAAGATGACTCATCAGTAACATCATACACCAGCAATATACCCATTGCTCCACGATAGTAAGCTGCAAAACAACTATTGTCATAACAAGCTCACAAAATCCTACAAATTACAAAGATGCTCTGCAAATCTAAAGGGCTACAAACTTAAAGAGATCATAGAATATAAAAGCGTATTCGGCATGGAATATATCTCCCATATACTTGCCTTAATAAAAAACCTAAATTGACCAAAAGGATAAAGAAACCAAGATATGAAGGATTTGGAAGAAAATGGAAACAGTGATGATGCAAGCAGCAAGCAACATCGTGTAAACGATTTCCAAATCCTTCCTTTCATGGCAGAGAGTATGTATGGACGAGCTTGTGAAATATCCTTGAATGTTGGTAAAATCTTTTGGAGTATATATATCCGCTGCTGATGCTAGCTATAAATCCCATTTTCCTCTTAAAAGCATTGCCCATTAAATGTTCATATAAAGTCTGCTGATGAACTGAAAGAAAATGCTCTGAGACTTCTAAGCTTGATAATATGAATTTCAGGAATCCATGGATGAGGAATCCGGTGGGTAGGAATTGACTTCACAAAATCCACTAACATTTGAACAATCAAAAGGTACGATCACCACCCTGCAAGCATTCCAACTTGTCCATTCTTTATCCTCCATCTCTACCAAATACTTTTGGCAAAAACCTATTTCCATCGCCTAACTTAATCTTCACAAGCTCCTTGCAAAAGTACATGCCTCCACCACTCTTTAAATGCATTTCCACCATTCCCAAATTTAATCAGTGACATCATATAATCCTTTCCAACAACCACAAACTAATCAGCAGGAAGAAGGAAAATAGTTGGGAAGAAGGAAGAGAGTGAAAAGCAGAAAGGGATAAAATAAACAAATATTGGGAGGCATGGTAAGGTGACCATAGAAAATAACAAGAAACAAGAGAAGGTTAACTCCAAAATAAGAATATGAAGAAATTGGGAAAATAAGCAAAAACGAGAAGAAAGGAAATGCAATAATTTTCATAAATTAGCAAAAACTGTAGCGAACTCAATTTAATGCTAGAAACAGAGCAACTTCAAGGAAATTTGAACATTTGAGCAGCATATGAGAATCAAGAATGCGTACACAACCAACCCAATAGCATTAAATAACTCATCAGTACCATTTACATTTCAAATCAGTGCTTCTGCCCAAACGCTGCACATCTTTACAAAGCCTTGAGGCCTTGGAAGCATCTAAATGTTCTCGAAAAATAGCGCTCAAATCTTTTTGTACAATCACCAAACATGAAACACTATAAATTGTATTAGGAGAACTTTTTTCCCCAACCTTCTTTTAAGCTAGCCAGATTTCACTTCACATTTCGAAAATTGCTACATATCATACTCACAAGCGCATACTGCAGATGTCTGACATAATATATTTCCAGATAAAAGGAGTGGAAACCGAAATGGACTTCCATGTTAGCGCTTATCTCTACAGAAGAGAGAGGGAGGGGGGAGAATTCCCACGTCACTTAAAGCATACCAGTGGTGATAGTTCTAAATCGCTCTTGTCCAGCAGTATCCCAAATTTGCAGCTTGATTCTTTTCCCATCAAGCTCAATTGTTCTTATCTTGAAATCAATCCTTCAAAGGAGAGCAAGATCAGACGCAGCAGACAGGAGAATGTTAAACATCAAACTGAGGGAAAATGTCAACATTTGAAGGAAACTTACCCAATGGTGGTAATGAAACTGGTGGTGAAGGAACCATCAGAAAAACGTAAAAGAAGGCAACTCTTACCCACACCTGAAAAAGAGATCAAAATAATAAAAATTTCAATGGCAATTGCATTAAATAACAGTTTCAAGCAACATATACCAAATAAGGGAGTAAACAGCAGGTATTGTTTGTTAAATGTACCTACAAAAAGGAGACTACTCACCCAACCAAATACGCACACAGTTCCAATATACTATGTCTGTCTATCTATCTATCTATCTGTAAATATATATATATTGGAACACAGTTCAGCTCCAAAGGTTCATAAGGGGGCCCATTAAAAAGCAGTTATGCTGACAGCATATTGGATGGGACAGCACCATTGACCAGGCAGGTTGAGTCATTTCTGAGTGAACAAATATAAAGCCAATGTAACATAACGGTAGCCTCATCAATTCATTTGAACCATATAATCAATTGCACAGCTTAAAAGTGCTGCACCAGGCAACCATTTGTGTCTTAAACTAATACTGGTACTTTATTTTGCAAAGCTATCTTATAATGCTCAACTAAAACTTTGTCAAATTTATCCTAGATATAAAAGCCAACTGAAATTCTCAGTTATCCTTCAATATGAAAAACCACTTGTAATTTCTAATAATGATTAACTCAAAGTTCACAACATTCAGCTGTGTTCCTGTAAGAATTCTTTATGCACGTAGGAATCTTACAGCGTGGCAAAATCTTATTATCCCATCGTCCGAGCAGTTCATTTCATATCACATTTACCAACCTGGAGTGCAGGCTGTAATAAATGTAACATATATTTATAAGTGCAGTTAAACAGCCACAAAACCTTATCACATGCAAATTGAATAAAACCTTTCATTTTCAACCATACAAAATCTTCGAAAATGAAAATATCGGAGATTGCCAAAAAGACTCAACCCAGACATTTAAAATGTTAAATGCCGAAACAAAACAAACATTTCCGTCCAATGCAGCTGGCACCAATCAAATTTAGCAGCTAATTACAATTTCATATCTAAACGCTGACAAAAAAAAGGCCTTAAAACAACGAAAAGGAAATCTAGACAAAATTAAGGGAAAACACGCACCGCTGTCACCGATCAGGAGAAGCTTGATGAGAAAATCATAATCGGCTCGAGCTCTGGCGGGTGGAGCGGCCATCTGATTGCTTTCTTTTCACAAATTCCTCAAAATAAACCCTAGCAACAGTATGACATTTATTTATCTCGGGTATTCCACGATTGAATGAAATTTGAAAAAGATTTAAATCGGAAAACAGAGGGAAGAATGTAAACAATTACCAGATCGCAGGTGAGCGAGAAAAGAGGGATCTATTAAATGAGGAACGAGGGAAAAGAGGAGGGAAGCATCCGCGGTCGGTCGTTGAACTCTGAATTTTCCCCCTTTCTATTCCAAAAGAATTGAACAATTATAAAATGAAATTTCGAAAAACAAGAAAAAGGAAAAATTCCATGATGGCAAGACAATTATTATAATATTAGTCTTTAAAAGCTTGTGTTGTAAATAAAACGGGTGTGTTGAGAGGAAAAGGCGCACTTTGGCTAGTGAACGGCATCAGAAACTTGGACACGTAATTTTGGACAGTCTGGATTGGCAGATTCATATTAATTCTAGAATGTATTTGCCGCTTTCCTGTGCTGTATGAGTTTAATGAAGCTATTGAAAGGAGAACGGAGATTATTGTTTGACTGAACTTGTAAGTTTTCCATATATCTTATTTTAAAATTAACTTAACAAAGTGCTTGGATAAGATAATATCTAATGATTTATAAGATATTATTAAATTTAGTAAGTATAATTAATTATGATTTTTATAGCATAACAACAATGAAAAAAGATATGATATTATTAATATAACACAATTAGAGATATTACTGGCTCTAAAGCATTTTGTCATCTATCAAGGAAATTCCCAAAGATCTTATTTTTCAAATTTATAGATTTTCTTTAAAAATTTTATCAAATAACTTAATCCTGTCCAACATCCTTTAAATATTATATTTGAAAACAAGAGTAAGTAAAGCTTGGAAGAAAATTATCCAGTGCCAGTTTATATAAAGTTATTTTGCAACAACTAAATGACTGTAGAAAAATTGTGACCAAATAAAACAGATTATAAATTCACCTTGATAATAAAATATCACCAAATTAAGTAGTTTTTGCAAAGAGACTCTATGTGATATTTTGAGTATTTTTTTCAGAATTGTATTTGGAAAAAAATTTTGATGAGACAAAAAATTTTCATGACAAGGGAAAGAAAGTTTTCATAAATTTAAAATTCCAACCTTATCGAAATCAAATATTTCGATGAGATAAAATAACATTAGCAGAGAAAAGATTTTGAAAATGGACTGGCATAAAAAATGTCGTTTTGTCATTGTTTTCATCCCTTTCTTTCTTTCCCTTTTTTTTTTAATAAAATAGTTTTTTAAGTTATATACAGCATTTTCTTTAACAACCAAGAATTTGGAAATATGGTTTTTTTTTTTCAATATTTTAAAATTTACTTGAACATACCCAAACTGCCATGCTCACAATATAGAGATTGGGTTCCCACAAATGGTAAAGGAGGACTGGATGAGTTATTAGAACAATTTATTTTCGTTTTTAGATAATTAATTTTTTAACAGTTGTACAGCTGTACTGGATTCGTGGTAAAATAGTATCAAAATTCGAAATCTTGAAAGGGAATTGTATTTGTGCAACCTTTCCACGTCCTCGTGCAATTTAATGATACTCTACTAAAATTTGCACATAAGAGTAAATTTGTTTATAAATTACAAAATTAAAAAAAAAATTATTTAATAATAAAAAGTATATAGAATATTTAAAATAAAGAATAAAGAAATATAAAATCATTTTTTAAAATAGCAAAATCAAGATTAAAAAACCAAAAAAAGTTAAATAAAAGAATAAAAATTAAACCAAAAAGTCATGTGATTTTACCTTATACAAACATATTTAAAATAGAAACATGATAAAAGGTCAAAAGAATGTAAAAAAGATAAACTTTAGGAAAACATACAAAAACAATTTATAAATTAGATCGAGAAGAAGAAGATGATGATACAAAAATTAAAGTATTTTAACAAAATGGTAATTGCATGAATCCATCCATTTTGTACAACCAAAATTACTCAACGAAACAATATAGTATAGATATTGAGCCAATTCATTTGCACATGTTTACCACCCTAAACATAACTATCTAGAGTATATTATAAATTGGGCAATAAAATTCGAGTAGAGTAGATTTCCATTAACAAGTCGGGCGACTCGAATACCTTAATTTCGGTCAAAGGAACGGTCTCTTTCATTAACCATTGAATCAAACAAACAGAAATCGACAGCATATTTTAATTAGTAACGTAAAGTAGTTACTTACAGGTAACAATAAGAATGGTACGTCGACCATTATCTCCTCCATGTCGAATCTCGAACCAAAAAAGAGCCATCTCCCAATGTCAACGGACTTCTTCTTCCTCTGACAAAAAACAAGTGAGGACCCTATGATCAGTGGTCAAAAGGGAAAATTTTCAAGAAGTCGCTTACGCGTTTATTTGATTGCGGACGCGAGAAGGTTCCCCAACAGCCCTTGTAATGTTCTGAAATATAAAGGGGTGTGCGCAACAGACCAATTATTGAAAAAAGAAACAGAAGGAAAATGCTACGTCAACGGATCGTTACGTGCACAGCTGTGACGTTAAAATACATGTTGGTTGGAATTGAAATTGTTTTCTGAGTTTTTAATTGTTGTACAGATGACAGGTTTCAATCAAAATAACTGATGCAAGTTCCAACTAAAGTCCTGTTTACGTGCAACATGTGGGTTTTCATCTCGTGTTCTTCCTGGCGATTGATTTGTATGCGTTTACATGATCAACGTAGATTGATCGCCAGATAAATAGATAGATTTTAGACTTTTACCTTATAAAATACCCACCAAACCATATATACATTTATATATATTTTGTTTCTGGAGTTTGAATTATTCAGCCCACCCTTGCTGACATATAATCGATGTTTAGACACTTTCTTTTAATTATCATCTACTTTCATTGAGAATATTCGATGCCCACTTGTCGCGCTCGGTAGTTTTCTCCATAACCTACCGATCCGAAGAATAACAAATAAATTGGGAACTCTCGCTTTTCGACTTTTTCAGCATCTTTTCAAATCTTCAGTAAAACGACGGATATCAATTCGAGATTTTTTCGACCCCGTTACTTACCATTAGTCTCAATCCAACCTAACCTGGCCATACCTACATTTTTTTAGGTTATATTTATTTTAATGAATAAGATCAGAGTTTAAAGTTATTATTCTAATATATTATTTTATTATGTGTATTAGATAGAATTATTCATCATGTAATTTAATTATATTATATTGAATTCTAATTAATTAAAGACTTTATTCTTCAAGTGAACATGTTATTAACTCATATGAAATTATTTATCCACTTTAATATTTTAAAGTGAACTTGTCCTCATAAAATTATACTCTTTCTTCGCCTAACCCCATCAGTTTCCATTTATGCTGCCATTTCCTTGCAATATGAGAATTTATTTGGTGATCATTATTTTCCTCTAGAATTCACTTATTCCAGACAATACACGTTAATAAAAAGTGATAAAAACAAAAATAAAGATGTGGCCATAGGAGTGTTTATAAATTATTTTATGGAATTCGAATTCATTTCCGTTAGTTAGAAGATATTCTTTAATCAAATTGAACTTGAATTTTAACTTTAAGGACTCGTTTAAATTCATTCGAATATTAAAAAATTAAAATGTGTAAAATTCAAATATTTATTGAGTTCAAATTAGCATTCAAACAAGGTTCATAAGTAACCACCATGGCTTTTACCGTCCTCAAATTTTCATGTCCCAAACACGGGCCTAATAAACCCCACGCAATCATGGACCGCCACGTACTCCGACAAGCCCACCGTCACCTCGCGCGGAAATTCGTCTTGCCTTTAATCGCAAATTTATACGCCTAGAATAAAGGAGAGAAACAACGCTGGGACCGTTATGTACTGTTACTTTTCTTCCCCTTCCTTTCAACTTCCTGCCTTCAAAGGGCAAAGCAAGAAACAGGGCGGGAACGCGTCATTCCCTTTACTCGACTCCTTTTTCTCTCTAGGGTTTCTCTCTCTCTCTAGAACACTAATTTTCCATCTATAAGTATAACTGCTTGCCTTCTTTTCTACGCTCCGTCTGCACATTTGAGATCTGAGCTTCTTTTTCATTCTTCTCACCGACGCTTTCTGTTGGGCTACTCTGTTAGTTACGGGTACTCTTCATTTTCATTGGATATGCTTACTTTGTTTCCGAAGATCTGTTTCCATTTTTGTTATTTTTGTCTTCATTTTGGCTTCGTTTGTTTTGCCATAGTCGTACGTTGTGCACGAGTCTGCTGTGCGGATACAAGTCCGGATATAGATTTCAACATATGCTCTGTTCCGTTACACTGATTCCTTTGCAAACTTCTCCCATGTCTGAGTTCTTTCTTAATGTTATCATGTGGTTACTAGTTTATTCGCAAATGATGGTTTTGTATGTGTGCGTACGTTATCCGAGTACTACGCTACTCTCTGTCAAAAATTTCAATCGCAAGAACTATGCTGGTAGCATGGCGCAGAAGATCTCTCGCAGATCCTTGTGTTTCATAGAATTGTTTTACTAGCAAAGTTCGCATTAGTTGGGGCTGTTACAGTTGATAGATTTATACGCAGATATGTCAAATGGGAGTATAATACTCGCTGTTGTAATGTAAACGGATTTATATGATCCTTTTTTCGTTTAATTTTGCAAAAGTTGTCTACACAATACCTCCCTAATTTCATGAACCAACAGTTAAATATATGATTGATCAGTGGAACCATAATAAATTTTCCTGAACCCAATACATTTTCTTTTCTATATTAGATCAATAATCATGGGTTTGTTAATGTCAGAAAACCTTGTATTAATTAATATCTTGATATGCCATCAGCATTCATGGCTCCAGTGCTTGAGACGCCAAACAAGTCCCCTGATGTTAAGAAGGCAACGCCTTCGCCTCTTAATGAAAGGATTCTCGCCTCCCTGACGAGGAAAAACGTTGCTGCTCATCCTTGGCATGATCTTGAGATAGGTATGTACCATAAATTCCTTCTATCATGTACAAATATCTTAGGATTCTTAAGTTCTAACTGTTTTATTGTTCCCAATGCAGGACCTGGAGCACCAGTAGTTTTCAACTGTGTAAGAACTTAGGAGTTTATTTAGCCTCTGCTTTTTTATTATATATATGGTGACAAATTGGAGAAGATTTTATTTTAAACTGAACTCTTATCATTGTAAAGTCAGCCGGGTAAACTACAAAAATATTGATATTAACGTCAAGCTGACAAGTATGGACCTGCTGCTTTTTGTTCATTTTTCTACGCAGGATCTTTTATTGCTTACATCGTTCGTTTTTTCTTTTATCCCCTGATAGCTTGAATTTCACTTTGCTTTATTTTTGGATCTTCTCGAACCTAATGGTGCAATCCTTCCAGGTGGTGGAAATAAGCAAGGGAAGTAAGGTGAAATACGAACTTGACAAGGAAACTGGTCTTATCAAGGTATAGTGCTTATTAACTTCTGTAACAAGTCATATTGGTTAAATGCCAAGCATCGAAAATGTGTTTGCACCTGCAGGTTGATCGTGTTCTTTACTCATCAGTTGTCTATCCCCATAACTATGGCTTCATCCCTCGTACTATTTGTGAAGACAGTGATCCAATGGATGTATTGGTCATCATGCAGGTAGATGAATCTACCATTTTCTCACCAATAGTTCCCTTGTATCACGTCTACAGTTGTCCACGATGTATATATTAGTCTCTACGTAATCATCGGGTCTAGCTGCAGATGCATATATCCTGCCAAATCTGAAAATATCTGTAGCCGAGCCTGCCAGAATCCTTTAGGACTCGCCTTATCACCAGAAAATTGGGAAGCTATGTGTAAAATGTGGTGCATTATTAGCCTGTACACATTTCACACCAGTGATATAACTATTCTTTTCCTTCAGACAAAGAGAAGGCCCTTCATATTTTTAATCAACCGTTGTATAAAAATTAATTATGAGTTTTAATTGGCTTAATTTGGATGTGTAATTGGACTACATCAGCATTTCTTATTAACAAATCTTCACTGTTGGCAGTTTTATGTGTGTTGCATTCTTTAATAGTTAATATAATGCCAAATTTCCCAGTGGTAGTTGTAAGTTGGGGTTCTGGAAACAACATTTAGTTCACAGTTCATTGTCATTTAACTTCTCCACAAACAATTTCAGGAACCGGTTCTTCCAGGTTGCTTTCTCAGGGCTAGAGCGATAGGGCTCATGCCTATGATAGATCAGGTGTCTATTTTACGTTTAGATTGATTTATCTCACAATCTCAGGTGAACTGGTACTTAAGACTTTTTGAGAAAAATTTTGCATCAGGGGGAGAAAGATGACAAGATAATTGCAGTCTGTGCTGATGACCCTGAATATCGGCACTATACAGACATTAAAGAACTTCCACCTCACCGATTGGCTGAAATTCGGCGTTTCTTTGAAGACTGTATCCTTTTCAGCAGACCATAAATCTCAATTCTGAATTTTGACCTCGTTGACCATAAGGTTCCTGTTTTGATAACTGGAATTGACTCTCTGGTTTCGGTCGACTCAAATTTTGCACTTTGACATGTTATCTTGACAATCAATAAGATAAGAAAAACGAGAACAAGGATGTTGCTGTTGATGAATTTCTTCCTGCCACAAAGGCGTATGATGCAATCCAGGGTTCCATGTGAGTGGTGCCTTCTATTTTAAATTAGATAACTTGGAATTCCTATGTCAGAAACTTCCACGAAAAACAAACACCTAGTTTTTGTTCTGGACAGAAGTGGAACATGCTGATAAAAATGATAATAATAAATTGCTTCTCAAATCACATCTTATAGGCGTTGTAAAGAAACCCTTCTTCCTAGTCGCATGATTAAGTGGACCTTAGGCCCGTTGACAGCAGAGGGGTTTTTTATTGCTGGTTTATCTCGCTTTCTATTTAATTTGGGGTTGGATTGGGCGTTTTTCGCGTTAATTGTATCCTGGACAGAGAATTTGATAAGCATGTTCTGCTTTGCTACTCATTGGAAGTTCGCGAGGTTTTTTTTCCTGACATCTCTGACTGAAGAAGAAAAGAGTTGCAGCTATATTTTTCCCCTTTCCCTCAGAGCAAATAATTTCTTAATGAATTCATCTTGCTCAGACACGTGATCGTTCTCTTCTGTAGGAACCTGTATGGAGACTACATAGTCGAGAGCTTGAGGCGTTAGTTTGATTCAACCCGTTGCAAGCGAAGAGATGCAATATTTCACACACTACAATTGCTTATATACAATGTTTAAACATGATGGCGAACATCAAATTATAGTACAGTGGTTCCACGGTTTTTGAACGAAGATGGTAAAGCGCATTTGTTGTGTAAAAAAAGTGGGTTTGCCGTTGATCATTTTTTGTTCTTTGCAGTCCCCATTCTTCGCCTGAATTTCAATATTCACTATTATTTCATTTCTATTATCTTTATCACTATTTTTGTTGGTCTTCACTGCAAATATGAATGCATTGGTTGGTTTGTTTATATCACAGGACTCTTGAGCCGTTTAATTGAATTAATGCAATTTACACGCAATTAGACTTCACGACTAGTTTCTCAATACCACAACACAATATGTACAAGTCAATTTACAAAACGGAAAACCCCTGAACCCTACAATTTTAAATTTAATAAAAAACACAATAAAAAGTATTGTAAAAATCACAATACAGTAAAGACTTGTATTAGTTAATTGTTTAATCACACACACAACAACAAAGAAGTAAAATATTGAACACTAACATTTGTTGACGTAGTTTAGAGTTTATTCTTATGTCTACTGGTATCAAGTCAAAATTTCGTTACTAATTCAATTAAAGAATAGTGAAATACAAGATAAACAATTCTTATACTACTCAAATTCAATTAAAGAATAGTGAAATACAAGATAAACAATTCTTATACTACTCAAACAAATCCGACACTTCTCTCTATGTTGCTACTTAGTTGGTAACACCAAACTCCTTAGCTTTGTGTATAAACTATTTACTCATAGATCCTGATACTTTTACATGCAATTGTTTTGTACTCACACAAAATTGTTCATACTTAACTTTCACAAAAATAAGAATGATGCTCAAAGAGACTAGCACACTTACAAGGCTTCTTTGATTGTTCTACACATTTGGAAATAGCCTCTTATATATAGTCGATATATAGAAGTCCTCTAGTCTATCCAAAGTCTTATAGATAAATACATTCTCCTATAAAATCGACTGCCCCCTAATGGTGTAGATAATGTTGCAACGTCACTGTAAGACAAAATTTTTAAAAAATAAGAAAGCTTGTGCAAGATTGAATAATTTGGATCAAATTGAATTTAGTCGGTTCTACTCTCTAACTTTAATCCTTTGATTCTTCTTTCAAGAACGCTTGATTTAAAACTTGAACAATTTTCAAAGAAAAAGCTTGTATTTGATCTTTTTTAAGGATTGTTAGGTATTCAATAACGTTAATCTTCGAGTTTAACACCACGGTCTTAAATCAAATGCTGAATTTGAAGCCTTTGACAAAGAACACATTGAATTTGATGACGAACTCTTTGAGTTTGATGAAAAACGTGATGAACTTTTTGAGTTTGGTGAAGAACTCAACAAACTTCTTCAATTTGATGAAAAACTTCATAAATTTGGTGAAGACCTTCCTGAATTTGATGAAAAATACGACAAACTTTTTGAATTCGATAAAGAACTTTTGGAATTTAGTAAAGACCTTTTTGAATTTGATGAAAAATGCGATGAATTTTTTAAATTTGACGAAAAGCATCTTGAATGTTTTTGAAAATTCCAAAGAGAATTTAGAGAGTTTCAAGTTTTTAACTATTTCATTTTCTAACTTCTCTTCCTTTCCATCGGGTTTGATCTCTATTTATAGTTGAAAGAAAGATAGAATGACTGCATTATTTTGCTGTTGTAACACAATTTTACTAGCTGTTATAACTTGAACTCTACTCAATAACTCAATAGAGTTTTCATCTCTCAAACTTCTAATAAGATTTCTCCACTTATTGCTATTTTATTAGTTAATTAAAATATCTATTTATTATTTATTTATTTTAAAAATTATATCTATTTAAATTATTAAATAAATAAATAAATATTTTAATTAATATTTTAATGCCATATTTTTCATGTAGTATTATCAGATTAGACACCAAATTTTAATGGCTATTTTTATTTTACAATTATAATTTTACACAATTTTCGAAATAAAAATATTTAAAAATACGTAATAATTAAAGACAAACAAAGTCAATTTATTTATTGTCACATCCAACATTGTAATGAAAATTTGAGACGATTAAGTTGTTAATGCATGTACAATAAAAGTTTTATCCAATCCATATTTGTTTCAAAGTTTCAAGTGGTTCACAAATTTATGGTTTTTTTATCCCAACAACAAATCATATCAAATAATTAGACTCCAAACAAATTCATCAAACCAATCACCGTCAATTGAAAGTTTAAGTTTATTTAGATATCATTAATTATTGAACTCTTCTTAAAAGTTGTATCTAAACGTGCCAGCATATTTTGGTAACATTTAATAAATAATAATGACCTCAATCTTTGTTAGGGAATTTTGTACATTAAAATTTCAATTGGTTACGCAGATATAATTACCGAAAATATTATTTTTACCTCCTAGTTTAAACAATTCTTACTCCCAAAGGTCGAAAGTGAACCCCAAGTCCAGGGAACATGATCCGATCACAGTAATCAAAGGCAACTTATAAAATTATACAAAACAAAATATCTGTCATTGCCTCTGCTTTCGACACTGCCTCAGTACCTCCATATGTCCATCTATTATTATATTATGGCTCGTAAAAACTGCTTTGGTTGTCGAAATTATAATTACAAAAAGGTCTTTCTTTAATGTCACAACTTATTAAATTAAATATATTTTTATTTTTTTCATGTCAATTAAAACGGTCCAAAGACTGTAATTATCAAAAACAGAAAGCAGATCTTGAAAGCCCAATAAATTACTATTTACCAAAATTATTTTTTCCTTACTTTTTGCATGATTAAGTTAATCAATAAAATAAGTATTTTTTAATATGTATGTCTAAATATTATTATGCAGATTGTGCCTAATTGCTAGTTATTATATTAATTTTGTCCTGTTTTTGCGAGCCTGGATAGAACCCTTTCCTAAACCTCCCCCTCAGAGTTTCTGTTTCAACTTTCAATCGACAATGAGCGGCAGCGGCAGCTCCTCCAGTCCCACCCCTAACTTCGACAACCTCCTCCTCCAGTCCCTCATGTCTCGCCTCCAACTCCGCCCTCCGCCACCCGTTGCCCCGCCGAAATCCCTCGAAGACCTACTCTTCTCCGATATGCTCCTCAATCTATCGGAATCCGATTCCGATTCCGAAAACGGGAATTCCTCCTCTTCCAAAACCCCTCTTGCTAGGGAAGAATCCAAGCTCGAAAAGGAAATCGTCCGCACTATCCTCAGTGGTGAAATCGAGAAACTGAAACCTAATTCTGGTCAGGCTGTCACGATTGGGGAGCACCACATCTGCGTCGGGTTTCAAGAGGAAACCGGGTCTGATTATCGTGTCTGGGAGTGGCACGGACATATCATGTTGTTTGACGAGGAGAATGGATATACGCCGGAGTATATTTACGGGAATTATTTCGAGAGGATTGGTGCAGCGAAGAGAAAGATGAAGAAGACTACGAAAAAGGGGAGCGATGAAGACGAAAAGGAGATCGACGCCGGGAAGGTGGGGTTGAAAGAACTTATTGAATGTGGGGAGTCGGGCAGCGGACGGATTCTCCATCGGAATATAGATGCAAATTCTGGGTCGCCGAGGTTTATGTAATATGAACAGTCCCTTTCTCCTTTTTATTTCCATCGCTGTTAGTATGTATATACTCTGACTTTTTTTTAATTATTTGCACTGAATTTGGCGGAAATGTTATAATGTTAAATGTTGGGTTGTTCTGTGTCAGATGCCTTATTGTATATGTATGAGTTTCTTGACTTGTTGAATAATATGCAATTTGTGTGCTGCTATTCTAATTTTCACTGATGCATAATCTTTGAAAGAGCAAGTGCTTTACTCCTGGCCTCATTGTTATAGCTCGTGCCAGAAACTGTTGTTATTTTTAAATTCCTAAGTACGTTGTTGTTCAGTCTTCTTGTTGATCTGTAATCCTTTCTTGATGTATGCTCCTATATCAAGTGGACCTAGTATGATATTTCCCGTGTATGAGACATGGGTCAAGCTTCTTTGACTGCTCGTGGTTGACATAGAGACGCATTAACCTATTGTTTTCACTTTTTATGTTTATCATAAAGCCATTGCTGTTGCTGACTTATCTTCAGAAAGCCCTAAACTTTGACGGGCTTTTCAGTTTTATTTTCATATAATTCTTTATCATCTGAGCAAATTTTGTGGAGTAGATGAGCTCTAATTTGAAGTACCTGAGAGCTGCTATAAAAAATCAGCCACTTTTTCGTGTGACAACAAATGCCAGAACTTCTTGCTTTCATGAACTCATCTCCAACATTTGTCATGGCTCTACATAAACAATCATGAACAGAATCAAACAGCTGGATGCTAAATCTTCGGAATAATGTAAAGGATTCATTAGATCTCATTTTTTCACCCCTTCATTCAAGTTTGCTGACATTTTTATACAAGTAATTATTTGTTTAGTCATTGTGGATGAGAAGATGTCATGATACTTGCAATGAAACAGTGAAAACGCCCAGGCCTTGTCACTTTATTTCTCAATTGCAGCAAGGAAATGCTTCTTATGATACAATCAGTTTTGAATCCTGTTTCTGAGAGCCAGCTAATCCTTATCATAATAGAATGTTTCTAGCTGCAACCGCTCAAATGTGGTACGACTATTTCACATATCTAACATGAAGCTTTCTTACTAGTGCCTAAATAGTTGCCTTGTGTCATAAAACAATTTGTACACATCTACATGCGATGTGTGTGTGCGCACGCGCGCGGGGGATCCAAGGTCTCTGCTGTGACTTTTAAAAAAATTACCCTTCTCCATGATTATAAGACATTATAGTACAAGCACAATAATAATAAATGCCACCAATTGTTGAAAGGAACAAATTTCTTTGAAAGTAAAACTACATTTGTGTTGCAAAATGCTTACAGCTGAGGCTGCTGAAAAATTATTACAGTTAAATTACATAATAATATCTGAGTGAGAGTAGTAATTGATCCAATTATGTTGTGCGTGTGCATATGACCTGAAATGTTCTTGGGTCGCAAAATGCTTACAGCTAAAGCTGCTGAAAAATTATTACAGTTAAATTACATAATAATATCTGAGGGAGAGTAGTACTTGATCAAATTATGTTGTGCGTGTGCATATGACCTGAAATGTTCTTGGGTTGCAAAATGCTTACAGCTAAAGCTGCTGAAAAATTGTTACAGTTAAATTACATAATAATATCTGAGTGAGATTAGTACTTGATCAAATTATGTTGTGCGTGTGCATATGACCTGAAATGTTCTTGGTGTTTCCTGCGTGGTTATGCAATGTGACTTGTTTGGTGAACACAAGTATTTGCTGGTGTGGCCTGACATCCAAGATTGCAGTGGCAGGTTCCAGGTGGGAGATGCACCCAAATCAGAATAAAGAACCATTTGATGAGATGAAGATGGATGCTCACACTAAATTTACCTGTTCCAGTTTGGTCACCTTAATTAACTTTTACGTTTAAATCTTGTTGAGCCGTTTGCTCGATCCTCTGGGAGGCGTATGACATAAAAATTAGCAGAATACGCAATACTTCCTACTTTAAGAACAGTATTTATGGAAACTTCCTCGTGCTAATCAGCAGGGAGAATTTCAATTATATGCTTTATTACGTAGAAGATCTTAGCAATAATTGCTTTGGAATTGTTGAAATACATCTGGAACAAACGAATCTTGGTGCTTGAAAAATACATTCTTAGCTGCTGGTTGGTCATTGCATTCTGAATTTTATATGAATGTAAAGGGTCAAATGCCTTTTGCATTGGTTAGGTTTGATGTTCTTGATTAATCTCTACAACTCCATCAAATGTATTTTTAGGTTCAATAACATTATTCCAATAACGACATTCAATATAGGAAGCAATGGATTCCAATCTACATCAAATCCATGTAAAAAAAGAAACAAATGAGCATAAGCGAAATTTCAAGGAAAACACCAATTTATAACTTTGAATATCCGTAAAAACATCCTTTCACGAATCTCAATAGCAGCAACGCTATAAGAATTAACAAACGGATAATGGATGGATGATAAAATTATCCTATGAACTAGTGAATTTGGTCACCGCCTTTGTGCCTTCGGAGACGGCGTGTTTGGCCAACTCACCAGGCAAAACCAGCCTCACCGCAGTCTGAATCTCGCGCGACGTGATCGTGGGCTTCTTATTGTACCGCGCTAGCCGCGACGATTCCATTGCGAGCTTCTCGAAGATGTCATTGATGAAGCTGTTCATGATCCCCATAGCCTTGCTCGAGATTCCAATATCTGGATGTACCTGTTTCAAGACCTTGAATATGTAAATCTTGTACGTCTCGCTGCTCTTCTTGATCTTCTTCTTTTTCTTCCCGTCGGAGGCGCTGCTTTCTTTAGCGATCTTCTTCTCGGCGGTGGCCGGCTTCTTCTCCGCCTTGGGTGCCATTTGACCGAATCAGTGGGAGGACAAACGCGGCTGATGCAGCAAGAAAGGTTGAAAAGAACGAATTTGAGCGAATTGAGGATGGAATTGTGGTATGCGGCGAATAGTGGATCGTTTATATAGAGAGGGTGGCATCCTTGGATTGGTTAATTGGGTTTTGACGCGGATCGTTGCGTTGTGTGGATGTTTGCGCCGTTGCATTAGGATTGGGTTAATTTCTAACCGTTAAAAATCCCGTGATGTTTCGGGCCCAGTCGTATGCTTTAGCCCAATGTATAGTTGGGCCTGTTTCTTTCGGTATGACGTTTCGTTTATTTTAGGTTTTGCCTAACAAGAGTAGTTTGCAGTGTGTGATTGGTAGCAATTTAGGTCATTAGTTATTATTTCTTCAGCTTCGGCCCAAAAAAGATTAAACAAAGCACAGAATGTGCTGACTGCTGGCCAATAAACCAAAAAATGAAAATATAAAAAATAAAAGAAATATGGTGCATCATATATAAGAGTGTGCATTTGGTAATATTAAACTAAATCGACTACAGGATCTAAATTTTCAGTTTGATTTGATAATTTATTGAGGCTATGTTTGTTTTTATTTTTTGCTCTCAAAAAACAAACATCACAGTCATTGCACTTTTAAATTTTTCTTTCTATCTCTCTTACTTTTACATAATTAAAAAAAAAAAAAAACACTTACAAACATATACCCAAAAACAAAAACAAACACAACTTGAATTTTTTCTATATATTCAACTCATTGATAAAATTATTTTTTAAAACATAAAAATGATAAAATTTATATTCAAGATTTTAAAATTTTAATTGCACAACTTATAAATAGATATTAAATATTTTAATGCATTATTATTATTATTATTATTATTATTATTATTATTATTATTAAAATTTAAATTTATCAAAATATAAAATGATATGATTGTATTCTGTTTAATAAATATAATAAAATTACATGCAATTTTTAAGAATTAAATTTAAGGATTGAAAAATTAAGTCATAAGTTTTTATGATTTTATACTAAACTTTAAGAGAAACAAGTAGAAAAGTGAATAATAAATAAATAATTTTCTATTCAATATGCTTTGGTAGATCGAAATCAAACTTGATACAAATTTTTTAAAAAATTTTATAGCAAATACTGAATCAGTATTCAATACATTCCAAATTTTCAATTTCTACACAAATTGATCAGTCTGTCGAATTACAAACACCCTAATCTTGTGTGAGTAGGTTGTTGATCCTATTAATAAGATGATCCTTCCATGTATCACTGTTTTTCTATGCCAAAAAAAAAAAAAAAAAAAAACGAGTGAGAATATTAAACTGCAGATATTGCATCCAATCATTTACAATAGTACTTCCCATGCTATTCGTCTCGGCTAATTTTCTTCCATATAATTCCGTAGACCCAATTGCCTTTCCACATACCGCATTGCAGATCAACGTCGTGGGGTTACCAATACCATTGCAGAGTTCTCATGTCGAGCAACGCATCTACTCCCAATCAATTCCTATTTCTAAGCTGATTCTGGACAATGAAATGAATAATGGATATACAATGAAGACACACACCTTCATTTTACGTGCACGATTTCTTGGTATTCCACAGTTTCAGGGGACAGGGTGATCCTCTTTCTCCGTACTCATCGTGTGTGCTGAATTGCTTGGTGTGTCGTTAACTGAGAAAGAAGTTTCTGAAGAATTAAAGTGTGTGGTGGTAGCTCGTGGAGCACCAAGGATTTTGCATCCCTACTCCCCAAACTCTCTTAATACATGTAAAGAAGTTGTGCAAGCCTATTCAGAGGCTTCTGGTCACATGAACCATTTTTACAAATCCTCTTTGGCTTTTTACAAATCATCCCTTGCCAAAATTCTTGGCGTTAGGGTGGTGAACAACCTCGAATGTTATCTTGGCCTTCCAGAAGTTGTCACACAGTAGAAAAGTGTAGTTTTGCAAATCTTAGGGATAGGTTTTGGGGTTGTCTTCTCCTCTCTCACCTTATTAAACTTTACACTTCCAAACATATTACTTACCAAAGTCTTTATCTAAATTCAAATTTCTCTCTCTTTCATATATAATTAATTAATAATTATACATATTTGCAATCAAATCAATTCTTATATACATCACACGTATAGTCACATTTATATTTATTTATACTTATAAACTATTCATTATCTTTGCATATTATCCAATCATTCTTATATATTTTATTCGTATATTTAAATAAATTAATATTTTCTTCTCATCAAAATTTTAGATCAAACTTACTGCTCATTTTAATACGACTCTCATTAAATATCATTTTCAACTAAAACCCCTCTCTCAACTTACTATTCATTTTAATACGACTTTCACCAAACATTATTCCCAACTAAAACCCTCCTTCCAAACACGCCTCAAAAGTCATGCAGAGCTAGTCTGGAGTTAAACATAACAAACGGCATTGATAGCTTGGCATAACTGGTGTGATAGATAGAAAAAGCCTTGGGTGGTTTGGGAATTACAGATACAAAGAGCTTCAACCTAGCTATGTTAGCTAAGCAAGGCTTGGCGTGTCATTACAGTTCCAAGCTGGTCTCTTCTCTCGTAAGTTATGCAAAAACAAGTTTGAACTAGTTGTTCCTTTGATGCTAGCTTGGGAATCCAAGCCGTCCTATACTCGGCATAGCCTTCTCAAAGCGCGTACATTGCTTGAAGGATCAAGATGGTGTGTGTGAGAATGAGGGCAAAGGTCTGGAGTGTCAACCTTATTCATCTTGAGGGTGTGGGACATTGAACCAATGTAAATCGTTACACTTTGTTTTTCTAGTGTCGCGGATAAGCTTCTTTGGCATTTTGCAAGTGAGGCAAATTTTCTATAAGGATGCTTGTCGAAGATAATTTCAGCAAGGAACTGGAAAGGGTAGAGGCGAATCTAGTAGCCTCACAAGACAAGGCTAGAATTTTATTTGGCAGGCTACCAAATAAGATTGGATTAGCACACTAGAAGTTGCGTTAAACCCCCTACTTCTGGTTGATATTATTGATCCTTGGCCAACTGCCATTAGAAGTGAGCCATGGTGAGATTGCCGTCGTGCACGGGAGAGTTCCCGCATTGTTTCCCAGATCGTCTGTTTCCTCTACAATTTTGGGTCATGTCAATCCTCCCATGGGGTGTTATCTCGAAGTAGTCAAATTCAATCAATCTCTGGCTTCAGAATACTCGTGCTTCCTATACTCGAAATCATTCGATTTTTCTTTGTTGTTAGTCTCTATGGGAACAGTGACATGCAAGGAACATCCAACAGCAGGGAAGGGTTCAATCATAATCGCAAATAATCACTTTCGGTAGGCAGTATCTTCAGGCCCTTGTTCATGCCCGAGCTACATCAAAGATCAATTTTGAGGACGCTCCTAACGCAGAAAATAATTGGGGATTGAAAGTGAAGGACTTTCAACACAACACCATCCACAGGGCATACTGAATTATTGGTAGCTAAGGAAACAATGGATTTTGGTTATGCTTAGGGAAGGGAGAATGCGACATTTGAAGTTGATTCACTGATGGTAATCAATGGGCTTAATTTATTTTCCACAAAAAAGGGCCTTCTCTTCATTCGGGGTTCACAGCAGCAGTAACTTCATTTCAAGATTTCCCCCATGCACTTCATGCAGGTCAGTAGAAATACATGACAAAAAGGCAGCCCCACACTTCCTCCTGCAGTTCTCTATCTCCTGCTGGAGGAAGTTGCTTAACGAATATATTTAGTGTTTTAAAAAAATAGAATTATGACCCAATCACAGTGTGATTAATCATTTTTCTAGTAATGACAACTACCAGATGCCCATTTAATCATATATGCCATAAGAACCTCCCTAATTGTGTAGATTAGATCCAAAAATGGTCAGAATTAGCGCAGAACCACCGATTTTGTTTGACTAGAAATTTGCCCCTTTCTCGATTCATGGTGAAAAGTTAGAAATACGTGCCTCTCATTTCAAGTGAAGAACTAAAATCTATTCATCGGCCCAATAAACCGAACACAGCCAAGCCCTTATCAGAAATCACACGAGTTGCTATTGTTGAATATCATCTCGCATTTCAAATGTTAAGAGCATTTTCCCAGTAAGTTTCTAGCCAATTGCAGATTATAGAGCAACAATTCCACATTCCTTTAGTCAGAAAGAACAACGGTAAAAAGATGAAAGAACAATTACTCCAGTTATATAAACATCATCCCCTACATACCAAACAAGAACTCCACGTCTAGAAACCCACTAACCCATTCAGCTCAACACTCATCAACTAACCCTTTTTAGGAGATTTGGTTGCCTTCGATGGGGACTTGGTTGGCTTCTCCGCTGCTTTGTCGGACTTCTTGGGAAGAAGAACTGGGTTGATGTTGGGCAACACTCCCCCGTGTGCAATTGTCACACCAGCAAGAAGCTTCCCCAGCTCCTCATCGTTCCTCACCGCAAGCAGCACGTGCCTTGGTATGATCCTGTTCTTCTTGTTGTCTCTGGCGGCATTTCCGGCCAACTCCAGAACCTGTGCACAGATTCAAAGCTTTTACAACTTCTTCGCATCATAAGCAACAAGGCAATCGTAGCAATTTTGCACATGAATATCATAGTTTTGTCTTGTAAGTATAGACATCGACAATGAGAAAAGCACTAATTCTCCGTTAGGGATTTGGATAAAATTAATCGATTAGCTCGCTCCCAAATTCCAAAAGCCTAAACCCTAACGAAATACGCATCCTCAGAAGAATCAATTAACAAAAAAACAGCAGAAAATTAGTCAACCTAACACCTACAACAAACCAACTATCTTAGCTTCAGCCAGCAGATTAGTGTTAGAAAAGTTCAAAGTCAAGTGAATCCCACGGATCCGATATGCAGTTCAAGATATCCTCCCGCAAACTTTAAAATCAACAAACACATGAGATTAGGAATGTATGAGTTGAAGCAACCGGAGCAAAAAATTTAAGATTTGTAAATCAAGGAGAAAAATATAACACCTCGGCGGCAAGGTACTCAAGCACAGCGGCCATGTAGACCGGCGCGCCGGTGCCCACACGCTCGGAATAGCGTCCTTTCTTCAGATACCGGCCGATCCTGCCAACCGGGAACTGGAGACCGGCTTTCACGGACCGTGAAACGGGCTTCTTCTTCGGACCGCCTCCTTTCCTACCACCAGCTCCCTTCTTCACTTTGGCACCAGTTTCCATTTCTTCCAACCACAGAAAGAACTAACAAACAGGAACTACCAGGTGCGAGATTGGAAGTGCAATTGCTATCGTGCGTATAACATTTGCGGAGGCGGTCTTGTTGGTTTAAGTAACAGAGTGGATTTGGGTTCGGACAGACAGGGGCGGAAATTGGGAGCGTTGGATTTATTTTATCAACGGTCTATGTGTCAAGATCCGCGTGATTGGGATTGGACCAATCAGAGGTGGCTATTACAACAGCCCTAGAGTTGTGGGAGGGAGCAAGAGAAGAAACACACTTCTGGTCATGTTTGGTTTGGATGTTTTAAAATAAATTGAAAACTTCATTTTATAACTTCATTAATCCATTAAATTCTTTGCTAAGTTAAAGCGTGATTCGATCCAGTTTGACTTTTTTAATTAGAGAAATTGGATAACCGAGTTATGCATCTTTGATGCATATTAGAGTGATGTAATGCTTGATTCAGATTGATATGTATTAAATTAATATCCAAACAAAATTGATACATTATCTATCCTGGAGATATTTTGCTTATTAATTGGGCTAGGGCAAGCCTGAGACGACAATCAAGCGATAAGCACTTGTATATCTGCTTATGTTGATCATTTATAATCAAATAATGTAATGATAATGTACTCTCTCTCTCTCTCTTCTCTCTCTCTCTCTCTCTCTCTCTCTCTCTCTCTCTCGCTCTCTCTCTCTCTCTCTCTCTATATATATATATACACACACACACACACATGCGGGCTAGAGTATAACCATGATATGCACTGATTAATGATATTTAATTTCTATTGTTAATGTGTAATTTTTAAGTAAATGTTCTTTACTTAAAATAAAAATTATCAATACTTAAAGAATATTTTCTATGCAACTAAAATGATAGATTAATAAAAAAATTAAATTCTCAAATTGATATCCACTGTATACCAACAAATGTATGTAAAATAAAATACAATTTTGTCAATTTACTAAAAGTTAAAACGAATACATATATGATAAATGTAAACATAGTTGAAATATTTTTAAAACAATAAGTACAAATACCAAGAGCTAACTAATTTCATGCTTAAATTTTAATAAGTTCAAGTTTTAATATCAAGACTGTAAAATTAAAAAAAATAAATAACTATCAAAATAAAGATTATACATTATTATTATTTAAATAATGTTATAAATATGGCCAATAATATTTTCTAATAAAGAAGCAAAATAATTTTTTGCAAAGTAAATTATATTTTTGAGTATATTCAACAAAATAATATTCATATTTTTCACAGGTGAAGGATATTATCTTAAGATACGAATGCTCAAATACTTTTTGGCGAACCAATGGTTAAAAAAAAATTACTTACTAAAATTATTTTTAAAAAAGTATTTGTTAGCTTTTTTGCACTAAAATTAATATTATACATAAAAAAATGACCTGGTATATAGATTATAATAAATAATTTTATAAGTTTATAATCTTTCAATGTTAAACACAATATAAAATAAATTACGAATTAACATAACTGCTTAATTTTCAACTTCGTTGGATTTTGAATAATAAATACATATTGTGATAAAGTGAGATAACTTGTTTTTTTTTTTTTAAGAAAAGACACTACAATAATTAATAAAATATATATAATAATTAAAAGCATATTGTGTTTGTGAAAATTTTGCAAATAACTCCTATAAATAGGTGAATTGCATTAACTAAGTAAACGGCATTGGTTATTTAATTATTACTAAATTAATATTACATTTCATTATAAATAAAAAATTACAAAACCATTGAATGTATCGTTAATAGTCTAACCAATAGAAATTTTTTAAACTTGATAAAAATACAAATAATTTTTTTCAAACAGTTACAACATAAGCAACACTTTTTTATTTTATATAGATATATAAATTGCCCACGTGTATTGTAGAATATGTGTAAATACAGCAATGAAAATATAAAATAAGTTAATTTTTATGCATTTATTACTTCTACATATAACATGTATATACAAAATTGTGTATAATATGACTTTCTGAAAGTATTAATTTTTGAGTTTTTTATAAATGTTAAATTTCATGTTACTCTTAACCTTCTCACAACGTATTATTAAGGGAGAGGAAGTTATAATTAAGCTGCATTTCCATCAAGGTTCACAACAACAACTACAATAAGTGACTATTCACTTGTCAAATTACAATTGTAAACTAATGTCCTCATTATAAAATTATAATTTGATTGTTATGCTAATATGTCATTTAAATTTGTAAAGACTAATAAATAAAAAAATCTAATTTCTATCGGCAAATACAATGATTTTAATTTATTTAAAAATTGTATGTTTTATAAATTTAAAATTATTGTCAAAATTAGTTTTATTATATATGTATGGAGAAATTGTCATTTTGGAAAAATTAGATGACACGTATTAGATTTGCAAATTTTTTAAAAAATAAACTTTTCTAGTTTGGCTTTCATTTTGTTTAAAAAAATTTTAGTATGTATGAATTTTTTGAATTTTAAATTTTGTAAATTTAAGTTTATTGTTAAAATAAAAATTAAATAACTCGTATTAAATTTTCACATTAAAAACAACTTTATTTAAAAATTGAACATTTAAACTATAAGTTTTGATTTGTATTTTTATAAAATAATTTATCGTGCATGAATTTCTATAATTATATATTTTCATTCAATATTTGTAATATTTCCTGATTTTTATTTTCTTTATTAAATTAATTTGAAAATTTACATATTTGCTTTTAATACTAATATATGTGAAACTAATATTTTTTTTCAATCAAACATACTAAATTATAACATGATTTTATTTTTCTGTCGAGCTTTATTTTCTCAAAGTATTTTTAGTTTCAAATAATTTCACATTTATTAATATATATTAGTCTTTTCAAAAAAAATTACCCTAATCGAACTATTTGCCATTTAGAATTTCAAAAACTTTTAAAAAATGTTGATTTTTATTTACAAATCCAACAATTTTAACTTATTTAAAAATTGTAAATTTTGTAAATTTATGATTTATTTCAATTTTTTTTTATTGTACCTGCATAAATAGATCATAATTTTGAAAAACTTTAATGGCTCATATTATTAGAAACAAATTTATTTGAAAATTTAACTTATATAGTATGATTTCTATTTCTTAAAAAAATTATTTTGAATGATTTTTTTATTCTTTGTTTTCATTCAGTGAAATGACAATCATTTTATTTGTTTTTCTGTATTTATTGTTTTTGTAATTTATATTTTTAAATTACAATTTATTGTAATGTTTCCTAAATTTTATTTGAAAAAATTATGCATAAAAATTATAAGTTGTAGTTAATATAAACTTTTATTATTACAATTTATTGTAATGTTTCCTAAATTTTATTTGAAAAAATTATGCATAAAAATTATAAGTTGTAGTTAATATAAACTTTTATTTCTTTTAACACGTGTTTATGTATTTTTAATCAAAAAACTTAAAAATAGTATTGAACTTTAGTTGGTCAAAATTGGTCAAATGCCTTATTGCTAGACATAAATTTGGATATGCATCATCCAATAAAATATTTTTGAAAAAATATATGAATATGGTTATGCGTTATTCAATAAAAATTTTTAAGAAAATCAAAATTCTTCCAAAATTCTAAGATTTGAGAATTTGGTCAAAATTTTGTCAATTGGTCAAATGATACACTTGCTCTTGTATGTTGTATGGTATATATATATATATCTGTGTGTGTGTGTGTAAAATAGAGCTGACTTATAAAATTTAAAGTATAATTTATTGTGCAAATATATAGACACACAATTTATATCTATTCACTAAATATAGATAGGAGTTTGACGTATTTTATAATTAGACTGTGAGATTAAAAATTAATTTTTTTAGGGTTTCACGCATTATGATAATGTGTGTGGGTACACGCACATGTATATATTAAAAACAACTTAATATGACTTGACATAAATAAATTTAAAATGTAAATTGCAGTGGACGATAGATCTTTCCAAATGACGTAAGTAATTGATTTGTTAGTTTTTGACAATTGAATCCATAGATTGTCAAATTTTATAATCATTGATTTTAAATAAAAATAAAGTTAACACATTTTAATATAAATTTTCTTATTTACCAACCACTATTTTGTTATAAAAAAAATATTGAAGAAGAACAAATATTAATCATTTACATTTTTATTGTATTCAATTCGTCAAACTTAATTTAATCAAATTCAAATAAATACTCTTTGTTACTTAAGAAACGCTAAAACTTAAATTTCAAAAAAAATTAAATGATCCGTGTCTTCTAAAATTTAAATATGTGTTTTTAAATTTTCTTTAATAATCGTATAAAAAGTAAAAAGGTTCATAAATTTTCTTGAGTACGTGTGATTGAAGTGCAGATATTTTTTGGGTAAAAATGGGAAGGAAATAAAACAATGAAAGAGACAGAGGGAACGAGATGCAAAAACTCATATTCTTTATCGACTCTTTGAATCGATTTGAATAATTAAATTGTTATTACTTTGGACAATGTGGTTTAGAGCTAGTTATTATTGTTTTCTAATTTGTTTTTTGTTTTGTTAAATAAAATGCATGTATGCTGGACTTTCCCTATAAACTTTTCTGAAATAAACTTTTATTTTTTCAGAAAATAAAATATTTAACAAAATTACGATACATTTAAAGTATACTTACAAGCAAGAAAAAAATAGGTTAGATTCTAAAGTAGATACTATGTCATGAAAAGTTTGGACCATTAAAGCCACGTCATCGGCTTCCACATCCATCTATATTTATAGGATTTGACAATTTAAAACTTTAGCATGTTTAAAAAATTTTAGCATTAATGTATAAGAAGGATAAAGGAAAATAAAAAAGATCAAGGGAATAATTTGAAGAAAATCATTGGGATTACTTAGAATTAATTAGAGAATTTGACCAATTAATTTAGATTACAAATAAATTAAAAGATAGCTTAAACTAAGAATTTGTTATCTTTTAAATTATAGTAGCCACAATATCACTCCAAAATTTGTTTTTCTCATATGCTATATATATATTGGATGATTATCAATAAAAGCAAGAAGTGAAAAGTTAAACAATTCTACCATCTTATTATTCTCTTTAGTTTTTCTTTCCCTTTATCAAATTATATGCTTTTCCTATCTCATTTGTTCTAAATATTTGCTTTTCTTGTTTCTTTTCACTATCTGATTCTTTAAAATTGATACTAAAACTATTTTTTTCAACACACATGAAAAATTGGCTAAAACCTAATAGCAACAAATGACTGAAAAGATATAGAGAAACGAATTTGAGAATTGGAAGCACAAATTGAAGCTAGAATTGAAGAAAAATTAAAGAAGGTCACCAACAGTTTTAATTCTCAAATTCGTGGAATGTAATGGAAGATAGATGACTCTCATGTAAATACCTATTGTAAACTAGACTTGTTACTAAATGCCTTTCTACAAATGAGTAGTAGATAAGCACGTCAATGGCATAGACTGAGCGAGGGATATTTCTCAACGCATGGGAAAAAAGGTATTTTACCCACACCCACACCTCTTCCTACACGATAACTACTCAAATCAAGCAAACCCTTTACCACCAAGCATTTGCTTCAAACTACCCACCAATTCATGAAACATTCCTCCTTTATTTTCAACTAAAGCCTAAAATTGTTTTTATACCCTTCAATAGAACCCACACATGTTATTAGATAAGCACAACTACTACTTCCACTATTACAACACTCCAGATGAAGAAAAGCCACAAGTTGTAGTCTTGTTTTTCAATGAAAAAGTGAAATGGTGGCTCCATAACTATTTAACAGGTCGAGATTACCTCAACTAGACAAAGTTACAAAATGTAATCATCATAAAGTTTGATCACCGAGACTTGGGGCATGTTGTGAGGGTGTTTAATAAGCTTGGACAAAATTGGACAGTTTCATAATACATAGAAGCTTTCGAGGAGCTTTAAGTAAGTATGGTGGAGTTTAGTCCAAACATGTCAAATCAACATTTTGTGCATAGCTTTGTGAATAGTCTACATGACGAAATGTGTTATGGTGCGATCATGTTCAAACCTCAAAATTTGAGGAGGCTTATAGTCTAGCCAAGCAAGAGGCTTTGAAGATCGAAGTTCTCAAAAAATATCAAAATTCATCTCAAAAAATATCAAAATCCATCCAAGATGATCAGCAATAATGGCAGTGGAATTCATCCAAGACCATCCATCAATCCACCAATTAAAAACCCGAAGTGTTTCAATTATGAAGAAAAGTGGAGCCCAGGTCATTAGTGCAAAGGAAAAACCTTGCACCACGTTGAAGGAAAAAACAATAGCAAACATGATTAAATAAACACAAAGAACACAATGGTTGATCCTTTAAGATGATTTCCGACATTTAGTCATTAAGAACAAAGACTATCTCAAGGGAAGTGAAATGTTGTGAAAAGTTTGCGTCATCAGAGCTATATCATTAGCTTCTACGTCAATCCATATTTATGGGATTTCACGATTTAAAATTTTAACATGTTTAAAAAGTTTTATCATTAATTTATGAGAAAAATAAGGAAAAATTAAGGAAATAATCAAGAATATCATTGAGATTACTTCGAATTTGTTATAAAACTTGACTAATTAATTTAGATTGCAAATTAATTAAAAGATAGTTTAAAATAAGATTTTGTCATCTTTTAAAATATTATAACAGCCACAACAGTAGAATCTCTCTAAAATTAGTTATTCTCATGTGTTATATATGTATTAAATGATTATTAATGAAAGCAGAAAATGAAAGTTAAAGAATTCTATTAACTTATTGCCTCTCTAATTTTTCTCTCATCCCAAATCACATCCCCTCCTTCCAAATTACTGTCACTATCTCTATTATTTTAGATATTTGCTTTTCTTCTCCTCTTTCACCCTTAGTTCGTTACACACTATTGTCTTTGTAAAACTAATAAATTCTTCAAATTTTAAAAGTTAAAAGTCATGACTCGTGACAGATAAAATTAATAAGTCATGAAAATTTTAAATTCTATAGAATTGAACAAAAAAAGAAAAAAAAGATATAAAAAATAGATAAAAGATTTGCTAACCAATTCACTATTTATTGTAACGAGTGAATTCGGTAATAAGTTGATTTGATTCCATAAAATTGCTACTCAATCTAATTTTATCAAGTTGTACAGTAAAATAAACCGCGGTTAAAATAAGTAGCTTTAAAGCCAACAGGTGATGTGATTTGAATATAGGCAATTGTTATTTTATTTCAATGTGTGTTATTTTTTAGACTTTCAATACATTTGGTATAGAGTTTTAATATATTTTAATATAAATACTTATTTTATTTAATTGTAATGCAAAAACGTATAATTAATTGATTCTTAATCATGGTATATCAATCATCTACTTGTTGGTTTCGATCTGTCTTATCATGCCATCTATTTAGTTTGTCGGGTTTGATTTCAATTCTGTTAACGAGACAATTGAATGCATGGTAAGTGTACTTAGAATCCAAATTGGGCTCGATCTTTTCCAGTTCATTTTTGCTTTGCAGATTCAAATTCGATACCCAGTTGATTCTAGAAAAAAGAAAAAAGAAAGAAAGAAAGAAAATTTACTATCAAAAAATCAATTAAAATAAAAGATCTGAACATTTAAAAGAAAGAAAGGAAATGAGCAAGGTATCGTCGACACAGTGTGGAAGACGCAGTGCTGCTGCTTCAGTGCCACCGATAGCCATCTCCATTGCGCCTCTGCCGGCAGCATCATCGCGCTGCCATCGTCGCCTTCCCCGCCTCGGTTACGCTCGCCTTCAGCAAGGAACGCCGCCGAAAAAGGACTGTAACGCCGCTTCCAATCTGAATCGTCGCCCAAGCGTCGCTGATCTGCATCTACCATCGGTTATCGCGGGTCGCCTAAACTGTATGCTTCACTGCCATAGGCGTCGAATGCTCTGCCTTTAGCGGGAACCTAAGGGGTGGATAAGGAGACTTCACTGGGCTAGAAAGAAAAATTGTGTTGGGCTAGAAGCGATTTAGCCATGGTCCTCAATTCCTATATTGGGCCGGAAGAATGGTATGGGTTCAAATGTTCTGGGCCTAAAGAGAAAAACAAATCTTGTTGGGCAAACGGTTAACGGGGCGGTATTCGTTTTGAATAGGTCATTATTCTTTCATAGCCCGGAACTAGCAAGTGGATCAGTGGTGTTGGACATTCTTCCTTCTTTTCTGTTGGAGTAGCTTCTATTTCAATTGTTCTATTTCGGCTATGAATTTTGTTGGGCCAGAATCATTGAATGTTTTTTCGGGCTTCCCTTCAATTTCTTTGAATTAGTCCTGGTTCAGAAAAAATGAAAAAACAAAAAAAAAAGAAAGGAAAGTCAGATAAGGAAAGATTTAAAATGGAGAAGTGAAAAGAAGAGTGTAAAAACAGATGAAAAACGATAGAGTGAGTGGGAGAGAAGCATGTCTCTTGTAGGACGTCGATTAATCAAAATAGTGGAAATAATGTGAAGTCCGTGTTCAATTTTTTACTTGAAAAATGAAAGAATTTGTGCAAAAATTGAATGGTATACAAGAGGGATGAAAGATGATCTCACTACATATTCCATGTTGATCAAATATGTTTTGTGCTTCAGTTGCTTTGAGAGTGGGTGAACCATAAATAAGTGTCCAAATAAGATAGTTGAAATTCATCTTGATTTGAACAAATTTATAGGAGTCGAGAAAAGATACTACTATCGACTGTGAAGGCTTGTTGGAAAAAATTGCATTAGTACTAGCACCAATTTGAAAATTGATATGAAAATTGATAAGCATAAGAATGCAAAGGAATAGACAAAAGAAGTTGAAAGAGAAGAAGAGAAAGAGAACAACAACAAGAGAAATGGAATTGAGTAGGGAGCTAAAATTATAGCATATTATGTGTGTACTAAGCTATTCATTATTTTTTGCCTTCTATGTCTGTTTGTATTTTATAAAACTAAGTAGGAATGACAATGAGAATAAGTGATTGTGAGCTGTTTGTATTTTATAAAACTAAGTAGGAATGACAATGAGAATAAGTGATTGTGAGCACTTGACTCGTGAGAAAATAAATGGAGTAAAGATTGAGGTAGAGATAGAATAAGAAAATAATTTTTTCCCCGCTTTTGTGGCGGGAAATGAGAGAATTTACCATGGCTCCGTTCCGTGCCCCACCCCTCCATAAATTAATATGCACACACGCATATATGTGTGTGTGTGTGCGCGCGCGCGTGCGCCTATTGTTTTAATTATAATAAACTATAACCTTGTAATTAATTATGTACAACATTTTGTAATTAATTTTTAAAAAGTTAATTACGATGAAATATGTATTTTAATAATGATGAAATATAATATTGTCACAAAAATTAATATTATTCTTTACAACAAAAATTTGTTAAGCAAGACAAAACCAAATCTATCACCATATTCTCTCTGCAATTTTAATTTTAAATTTTTTTGTTTTCCTTAATTTTTGTAATATACTAATTGGATAAATATCTTAGTCATTATTCCTACTTCAAGTGGCTCTAAAATAATTAATGATTTATTATTCTATTTCTTTTCTTTTATTAGCAAATAGATTTAATGCAATCATTTTTTACATTTATCATTTTCTAAATTGAATATATAGGCTAAATAATAAGTTGTCCTTTTGTTTAAAATTGAATATATACACATGCTCCCACGCAACTATATATGATATCTACATATAATTGTTATCGGGTCAATATTGATTATTTTATTTCCATGTGAAAATTCACTGTGAAAAAAATATCTTTCATGACGATTATTTTGTGAAAAATTAATTATGTCACATTAAACATGGTAATATAACAAATATATTGTTCCTTAAAATTATTTTAACTATGCTAATGTGATGGAGATATTATGTTTAATATTTTTTTGAAGTTGATTAATATAATGAATTTTTACTTATTTATCTAAAAGTGAATATAATTGATTTTTAAAAAATTTTTTAATAGAACTTTTAATATCGATTGTAACTATTTTATCACATCATACATCTAACCCATTGATTCGATTATGATTTCATTATATTGAGTCAAGCAGTCGAGTGCATAATTTATGTCTCTAAAATTTGAAGTTGGTATCGATGTAGTTTTCATTTTGTTTTTGTTTTGTTGGCTTCCTTTGATAACGTTAACAGATTAAATCAATTTTGGCAGTCTTATGGTTTGATCAAGCTCATGCACACCCCTACACATAAATCACTTGAAAGGTTATTTATAAATTGCTCATTAATACTACCCTCCCATAAGAGATGAAGTCCAACGAACCCACAACATGTAACTCAAGTATCCTCTTAATCCTTATAAATTGTTTACCAATACTATCTTCAAATCAGGGAACTGATTTAAACACACCATTCCGAGTAGAACATACTTTAAAAAATGCTCATTTTTGCAACCATTAATAGGATGTTTGAGGTGAGTTTATAAGTTATTCGAAATATTTTATAACATATTTGAAAATTTATAATTTTATCAAAATTATTTAATAAATTTAATAATAAAAGTGTTTATAAACTTAAAAAAATAAAATGTGTAGAACTTGTGAAATTCTTAAAAATAAGTTAATTCATTATATATATTAAAAATGATATAAATAAATTTAAATTATTTTTTATTATTATACTAAAAATATAATTATAAAATTTTATATGACAATCTAGTTATTTTCATATGAGTACTTTATTATTAACTTATTTACAAATAAGACACACAAGCATATAAACTTTAAAAATATCTTATAAATTATACTACTAACGGTGAGTTATCTAAGATGAATTTAGACAAAACACTCTTAGTTGAAAAATTCAATCGATACCCAAGGCATGTGTTTTTTGTCCTTGCTTTCTCTAATGAATTTTTTAAAAACCAAAAGCACATTCTTTAATTAATTCCGATATAAATATCAATTGTTTATCTTCATAAAACAAATAATCTATTACAATCTGTATAGATGATTAGAATTTTCTAATTATCTAGCTAATAGTTTCACTTCACAAAAACAAAAACGTTATCACGAATTTATTATTTTTCCAATCCTACACAGTTTAATCGACGCGGCATAGGAAAGTGGCAAGGCGCATTAATTGCTGCAATTTTATTTATTTATTTTTCATTAAAAACTGTCAGTGTGTCACTGCATCCAAGTACATTTTTGTTTTCCATCAAAATACAACAAAAAAGTTTTAAAAAAAGGTGATGGTCGAGGATAAAATATCATTATAAAACAAACCAGGTTGCTACCATCCAAACAAGCCCCCGTGAGTCACGCGTCCGTCACGATCAACTTCATCGAGACCCGACGGCAACGCATCCGTTGACCAGGAAAAATATCTCAATTATATGATATGACATATTTGCCCTCATCGGCAATTGGACAAAATTACAATATTCCCATTTCATAATTAGAATAAAAATTAAAAAGGATTGGCATTGTTTCAAATCTTGTGCAAAAATTCTGGCTATGTTTGGAGGTGAGATTTGGTGAAAGGTAATGTTTGGTGTGAGTTGTATTAGAACAAGTAATTTGTTTGGTAATATAATTTTGATGTTTTAAATTTTTTATAATATATGTTTAAAATATATATTAATAATTAGATAATATAATAATATATAAAAATAATAATTAATTCGTAAGATATATATAAATGTGAGTATATGTATGTATATATATTTATTTATTTAATTAAGAATAAATGTAATAATAAAATAATAATTAATTAATTAGTGAAAGAAAATTTGAATTTAATTTTAAATAAAAATTTTATTTAATAATACGTGTTTGATGATATTTTGAATGTTGAAAATGATTTATATTTTTTATTCGTTGACTTAATTGAGCTGCAATTTTCTTTTCAACTAGTGCTTTAAGAAGACAACTCCGCCATTTGTAATATACAAAAATTCAGATCTTATTATATTGAATTAAATTACGTATCCACAAATAAATTCAGAAATTATTTTAGACATATATATATAGTTACAAAATTTAAATATTCAAAAACCTTAGCAACAAAGTTCCAAACGAATGCAATTGTGTCTGAAAAATCGACGAGGGATAAAATGGTAAATTCATGAGCAAACGGGAACAATAATAAATTAAAATATCTATATATACGTACAGCTAATATCATTTCCTTATCTCATAAATATAGAACTGTTTCTGATCCGTAAATCCCGCGAACTCAAACGCTTCTCCTAGGGTTTCGTTTCCTCATGCCGATGATTCGGGGAATTCTGGATTTGTACGAGGATATAATCCGCATTGTCTAAAAGATTATCGCTATACATATATTTTTTTGTGTGTTTTGTCCATTTTCTTTCTGCGCTCTGTTATAGTTGTGCTTTGAAGAAATATCTACGGAAAAAATTGGAGAATTGTGAATTGAAGAGCATCGAACAATGCATTCGGTGCTTTCCACCAGATTGTTTCTGCTCACGCGCCCCCACGTCTCCTCCTTCTATGGCGGCTCGTCTTCTCATCGCCAGAAACATCTCCAAAAAAGTGATCGGCGTGGTAATCTTAGTAGTTAACGTTTAGCCATAATTTTTAGTTTGGTTTTAGGTTCGATTTCTTCGATCGGGGCCTTTTTTCGCGCTGTTTTGTCAATTTCCGACAAGGTATTGTTAGAATACTGGTAGTTTGGGCGGTGAAGCTAATATTTTTGGAAATTGAGTTGTCGCGTGATCTGAAGAGTTTCTGTTGATTGGATATCGTCTCGAGTATTGGTTGGGAGCATTTGTGCCCAGGGCGCTTGGATCAATACAGGTACTTTCTCGAGATAATCTACGTTGATGTCTGTCATTTTCCGTTTTCTATTTTTACATATATCGTCGCATTTGAGTTTGTATCATTGTGTATATGTTGATATTTGATCCTAACATTGTGCTTATTTGTTGCTTTTGGTTTTGTTGAATTTTTTCAATATTTATTTCGCAGCGCTTTTTTTTTCTATTTGGTAATGGTTAATCTTATTTGTAATCGATTCGCTACTATGTTATCAGGATAAGAAGCAGTGGAATCAGATTCAAATATCATGTTTCATCAAGTATTTATTTAGATTTTTTTGGCTGTCTCTTCTAACACACACACACACACACACACACACACATATATATATGTATATATCTTTTTCCATTTCTTAGATGAACAGAATTCAATGTATGTTGAGAATCTCTATTAATAGGGATACTCTAGATGAATCTAAATGGCGATGTAGACGATCAAATATAGCTACGAAATAGAATACGCAGCCTTTGTCTTTGTTATCATGTCAAATTCACTGCATTTATGAGCTTTAAATCTTCATCTTCCCAATTATTCAAAACAGCATAATCAGATCAGAGGTGTACATTTATTGAATTAATCTAGTATATTATTGAGATAATCCATCAATAGATAAGTTGACAGTAGATAATTAATCGGAGTTTGAATTAATATCTTTAAAGGATGTTGCAGGTTGCAAGAGGTATGAATCAATTACTTGACTGACAGTTTTGAATGCTTCCTATCGAAATTGATGTCTTATATTTCAATCCTCCTCATTTTCATACCCTCCAACCAGTCCACCCCTCCTGTTCTTAGATAAGGTTTGCTTTGCCTGGCCACCTTGTGGTAGTTATGAAATGAATTGAACTGTTTGGCGATCTTCTGATTTTAGCAACAGTCATGCATTATATCGCGGTTCTAGTCTTTTTCATTTCAATCAGATCTACATCTCCTTACGTATCTCAAGGTTACCAAGATTTAATTGCATTTCTAGTTTGTCTCTCAGAATGTCTATGGTGCTCTTTTGTTGAAACTAATCAATTTCTAAATTTTTATTTACAGCTCTTACCCTCTTGTTCCAGTTGTAGATGGAAGTTTGTGCTGCTTGTAGTCTGGTTATAAACAGCAGCATTGGGTCTTCTACTGATCCACACGATGCAATTCAGTACAGCTCAACTGATCTTTCTATGAATGATCTCGAAACATGTTTGACTGAAATTCTGAGCATTGAAGATGTTGAAATATCAGCTAATGGCTTCAACCTATCTCCCTGGAAGTATGGCTTAGGCAATGAGGTGATGGAATATGAATGCAAAGACTCAGATAAAAGCAGTTTGGGTAATTCAGCTTCTGATAAATGCTTTAGTAAGTGTGCCACATTTCCACCTCTTCTTAGGCCAAATTTCTTGGGGGATGTATATTTCGGTAAGAAAGGAAAGGAAGATATAACTGCTGAATTTTCTGAAGTAAAAGGCTCCACTAAATCTTTGAATCAGTGTTTTTCGCGATCCATGTCACTACCTGTAAGTATTTTCACGTGACCTCTAAGTATTATTCTTCTTATTGTATGTTCGCGATGTATGGAGTCATTGAAATAGATTTAATTAAAACATCACATGCTGGATTTTGTCAGGCTATGAGCTGGTATAACTAAGTTAGACTGATGCAGTTATTGAAATTGTAAATTCCTGGAAAATGGATAAGGACGTGTCTTTTGTCCGTGTGTCAGATTTCAGAAAGTGTTCTTGGCTTCCGGGTGAAGCAAAGATGTGCCTTGAAAGGATCTTACTGCAAAAAAGTTAATTTGACACACTAGGCTCTAAAGTTCATATGCCAGTGCTTATTTGGGATGCTATATGTACAAGCAATTTTATTTTTACGTTATCAGAAACCTTCTTCTATGTTATACAGGCAGGCAACGCCTTTGGGTATCCTTACTCTTCAAGTCGGATTGCTGTTTTCCGATGCATTCCTTAAAATCTTGCCTTTCAGTAATGGGTCACCGCAACACTTAATTCTGTCTCTTTTCCACTTGATGCTCTTGTCTGACAGGTTCCTTTGAAGCTTGTATCTGCATTGAAAGGTAGCCGTGAAAAGCTGGGTATGGCACATGAGAAGCTGTCGGTAACATGGGCCTCTGATGTGTATGATCCAATTCCAACGTCCGTGTCACATGTTCCATCAAATAAGAACCAACGTAATCGCAGTGATGGGAAAAGGCATGGGAAACACAAGAAGGGTCGTGGCAAATCTTCACAGGGCCGCAGGGGCAAAGACAAGAAGGGTAGGAAAAATGGCGGAGCTAGCAATAAGCCCTAGCCTTTCCACGAGGAAACTGGAGTTGATGGCTTTATTAAGCATCAGCCAGACAGTGTAGATATTGATGCTGGGATACCAGATCCTTTCCGTGGAAGTAGTTTTGTCAAGACGCGTTACAAACCTGCGCTTTCCAGTTGCCGGAGCTACATGATATGATGGGTGTACCGTTGTTTTGTCTCACCAAGGTAAATAAAGAATAAGGTGAGGCCTCATTATCTGCAGCAGACCTATGTGTTCATCCTATCACCGTATTGTCACCTATTATAACTGTTATGCGACGTGCTGTATTGTATCCTTGTGTTTATTATTAATTGAATTCATGTGGCCGTCTTGTTACCCGTGTGTATTGGCAGATGAATTTAGCTTCATTATTACTTAAGAAATCCAAAATTAAGCATACAATTCTCGGAACTTGCTGAATTTAATCAGCAGAGTTAATGTTTGATCAGGGTGCAATAAAATAAAATGAAGGATTTAACTTCATGTTGTGTACTCCGCGTTTATCTTCACATAATCGTAGCTCAGATCACAGCCCCATGCTTGCGATCTCCCTGGGCCATCACCTGTTTGAAGAACGTTCGTTAATAGCAGAGCATCAAATAACCACCAAATATGAAACTATAGATCAAAGAAGCAATATTGGCTGCGAATGAGAACAGCATCAGGCATATTATCACAGCTGTACCATGGCTCATAGTTAAAAGTTCAGAATAGCCATGATAATCCCGCACCCAATCATTTTTCCAAAACTTGTACAATCATTGAAAAAAAGAGAGAGAGAGAGAAAGAGAAAAAGAAAAAGTTCAACTTTGTTTTCTTAAACTTATTTGTACTTCACACCTTTCGGACACTCACTACTTTCCATTTCCTTGTGTATGCAAGGTGACGGATTGTGAGGGTTAACTGGGAGAGAAGTAAGTGTACTCACCAATAAAAATCTGAATTACAACGGTCCCATGTTTTTCGCCTGTCTTCTGGAGATAATTACTAGCGGCAGCCCTACGACGAACATTAAGCAGTCTGTTAGTAAGAAAGAAAACGTACTCGACTGGAGAACATAGACGTCTCGACATTAAGGAGCATGTCATGTGTTACAGTTGCCCATTGATATACAACACCCTTTCTAATTAAATAAGAATATTGGACGTGTCCACCAGTACTGAGTAACTTTATATCTAGGAAGTGTTTCAGCTTCCAAGCCTATATCCAAGGAATCAACCCAGAACCACAAGATTATAAAGATTATCCAAAGCCTACGACAATAGACCTATTCCATTTTAGGTAAATCATTTTACCTATCGAACAGTAGTGGCTGGCCATTATCCATCAATAGAATATCACCAAGTAATATTCTGAGTTTATTTGGATTGAAAGCAATCCCAGCATATCCAGCAGAACACGCTATACGCCCCCAGTTTGGATCCCTGCCGTATATTGCAGCCTATTTCCATGACGGAACTTTACATAAGCAAGCATAGTGGAGAAATAAATTTATCAAATATCTTAATTACATACTGCATCATGCCTTGGTTAATGAAGATGATGCCACTGATCGTGCAACCTTTGCTGCTTCAGCTTCAGTGCCTGCTCCAGATACTCTGACCTGAAAATCATATTTTAGCAAAACCGCAGCAGAACCTTTTTATCAAACTCACAAGATCACAAAAACCGCTTTCAATGGAAGTTAAAGCAAAAGGATGTCAATATCTTCCAATAAAATATACTGCATTACCACTGTAGTGACAAATTGCAGATTCCTACACAAAGTTGTCAAAGGTTGAATCCAAAAAGATAGTAATGTGGTTTCCAATTCAGCATTTTACAATACAAAAACTGTTTAAGCATTATATTATATGCTTGAAGGCCAGAAGTGTAATTCCACAATTTTAAGATTGCGAAATGAAAATAAGTGAACAAAATTTTCACGTGATTAGGCTGCAAGGCAGTTCTGGTTTCTATTTGCTATCACAACTGTGAAAAACCGACAGTAGAAACCAGGAGCAGTTATACTATTTTTCTGGGAAAGATAGACCTCAATCAAGCATGTTGCTCCTTCCCCATCCCAAGCTATTGATTTTGCAAGACCTTGCATTACCTGACACAGATAACATGTTAGGTTCAATCCTCTCTGCATTTGGCAGATTAAAAAAGTCAGCCAATGCGACCATCCAGAAAACCCAGATATACAGAATTATCAAATTAAAATAAGTAGATGTACACACTCTCTCTCTATATATATGTATGTATATTAACCACATCCAGAAGCACATTTCTTATGATTCCATTGGTGTCACAAGGATGACAGCTTGGTATTCTGGTAATTCAGTGCTATATTGTCTCAATCATCAAATACAGCGCATGCCAACTTAGGTAGTAACAATCGATAATTTGATATCAAACAGATAATGAATTTACATACAGCATCAAGACACGCTTGCAGATGTTCGGCGTCAGAATTATTCAAAGAAGAAATCTTGTGTGCCCCTGAGAGGCCACTAGCCAAAGCAATGACACAATCATTAGTACTGGTATCTCCATCTACCTGTCAAAGAGACATCCTCAAATAGGCTTAGAGTGCATAAAACTTCACTGAAATGGCGTCACAGATTAACTTAAATTTACTTAAAGAATGCATAATTAATCAAGAAGATGACTAAAAAGTTTTAAACTATAAACAAATGTATCAACTAAGAATCAAGAAGAATCTCAAAGCTTTATAGACAAATTTATACATGCTTATCTGTAACAGCAGTGGATGATGGGTCCATCAATCTTTAAACAAAAAGAATCAGCACATAGAGAAGGTGCACATATCACAGAATAGTGTATTTCGCACCTTCTGACTGCTGCAGATAAATCCCACAAATACACAGGTATAGGACAAATTTAGACACTTACAGTTATCTGATTAAAACTACGGTTCACAGCTACTCGCACCATTGTTCTCCACACGTCACTTGCCACCATGGCATCAGTTGTTATAACCTGTAAAAGATATATCATAAATATGTAATATTTGAACTAGCTCTGCAACACAGAAGGAAATCCTACCCCGAGCATTGTTGCCATGTTAGGATGGATCATCCCAGAACCCTTTGCCATACCACCAACTCTTATTTGAGTTCCCCCAACCTGAATTTAATACATGTACTGATCAAAAATGGTATAACCAAAATTTGCCATTGTGCCCATCATGCTTCATTTCAACACGACAAGTGATGATGGACTTGAGGAGAAGGAAATTCATAAAAATGATCATTATAGCTCTATAAGAAGTCATTATGACTGTGATGGTAGCTGACGATTAACTGTCGTTGTACAGAACCGGCGGGAGGGGGGGGGGGGGGCAAGGAGGGGGCAAGAGAGAGAGAGCAGTGGAGTGGAGAACAGTTTATAATTTGGTACATGAAACGTCAAGTTACTTGCAGGTACATGCATTGACAAAGCAGGGCACACACCTGAGATTCAATTGCAACACTTTTGCTTACGAGATCAGTGGTGGTCATTGCCACAGCAGCAGAGTCAGCCCTGCAAATCCAGCAACAAATTCAACATTTTCAAAAGCATAAAAGAGAGAAACATGGAGAAAATATAAGAACTGAAAGCAAAGATAATCACATGGATCCAACTGCATGGGCAAACAGAAAGAGAAGAGGAAACTAGAAACTATCAAGAGTATAAAATTAATTAGCAAATGGGGCTGGGTTGGCAGTCAGGGAGGTGGGAGTGGCTAGCAAATCCATTTGGAAAAATTTACCCCTGAACACTTGGTGACAGCAGATTTACCAAATTGGGAAGTGACTTGAGAAGAGCCTCCTGTATGGGACAAAAATTAACAAATCTGGTATAAAATGCCACATAAACAGCCATGAACTGAATGTCTTGTCTTGTTTAATCAATCTATAAGGCAATATATGCATGCAGGCTGTCAGCAGAAGTACAAAAGATAGTTAAAAATGACTGAATTTACCTTCTTGATGCGTTTACCAATCACTCCTGTGGATTCAATCAATACTTGTTCTGGCTTCAGTTGCAGCAACTATATTTATAGGGAAGTTAAGACACTGGAAGCGCAAATTTTACACCAAAAAATAAATAAATAATTTTTTAAATAAATAAATGGATACCTCAGCAAGGGTATGAGAACATTCTATAACATCTTGGTAACCAGCATCACCCTACAACAATATTAAGGGATCTTAGACCAGCCAGATAATATTATTCTACGATAATGTTGAAGCAAATGACATTTGACAAAGAGAACAAAGTTCTGCAGATTAGAATAAAGGAAAGTGAATAGATAAAATTATAGGCACTCAAATTTGTCACAAAGAAATAACGATGGTTCCTTCCCTTTTTCTACATTCTTCGAACCAAGTAGTAGATATATTCATATGAGCATTAGCAATCAAATTAAGAGAAGTTACCGTTGCTGCATTGGCTTGACCAGCATTTATTAGGACTGCACGAGCCTGAAATGTTACAGAAAATTTCAGATAAATCATCTTCTTTTTCATTTTTTGTTTGTGTAGTTTTGAGAGCCAGTGGAGTCACTGGAGTAGTAGAGCTGAAGTTCAAAGAGACAATTAGGTTACTTCTGGAGAGACCAGCAAACATTTTTGAAATTTCACATTAAAAGTTTAAAACTGTGAAAGGCGAAACGCTACATAAAGAAAATTTGACCTATGAACAAGACCGTAAGACTAGTTTTCAAACAGGAATCACAAAAAATTTTCTGAGACACCGTTCGACACAGGTTCCAATAACTTGGAAGCTTGAGGAAAGGATAATAATGAATCAGACACCTTGACCAATGAACCAGTGGCACATGCATGGATATTAACTCATTATTCTCAGAGAAAAAACAAACCCGTGGTTGGAATGTGACAAAAAAAAAATGGCATTGCATAATATTTTTTATTGTATGTCTGAACATATGTTTTCAGCCTTATTCGCTAGTTTTTTCTCTATTTTTTTTTAACAGAAGCACTGGGTGTCATTCAGCTGTCCCACATTATTCCAATAGCAAAAATCCCAGATAGGAGAGCCTATAGAAGAAAAATGAAATAAGAAAAACGTTTCTGGGAAACACTTCTAACATGAGACGAGAAAGGCAAATGTATATGATAAAGGTAACACAGCATAATCAACTAGCATTCCTGAAACCCACCACATTTACAACTAAAAAGAAGGTATGGACGTGCTGTGACAGAGAAAACACTATCAGAACCCTGCAGTTTACAATAAATTATGATGGAATTCCGTTTATGCTCAGGCGGCTTTTTAGGAATAATTTTCACAATTTTTGACCTGATATGGCTGTAATGTTTACTGATCATAAAATGAGATCAAACATAAAAACTTTTTTAACTTAATTCAGTCGTCAAACAGTTTTCTGTTAACTAAACAAATATCTCACACTATTTTAAAAGGAATACAGCCGATTTTTATAGAATAACCATATATAATCTTATCCAATCTGACCCTAACTTTTGCCTACTGAGCTAAGATTCCTGCATTGGATTCCACAACCAGCATTGAAATAGTCTGTTTCTGTAACATACCATTGTAGATTTTTCCAGTGCCTGTTTACAATACAACACGGGTGCAGCTGCAACTACATTTGTTGTAAACGTGCCTGCAAAATAAGTAGAGCAAAAAACAGAAACAAAACTTATTTTTAGATGCTAATCGCCAAACATTCAGCAATGCATATTCATGTGGCATAAGTGGATCTCTCTCTCTCTCTCTCTATATATATATATATATATCACGAGTTCCATTTGGATGAAGGTTTAATCATTGTAAAGCATATGAACCACACGGTAGATGAATAAAAAATTCTTAAATTATGGAGATTAACCTGCAGAAATGGCAGCTACATCACAAGTGACCAATGCAAGATCAGGCTTTTCGCCCACCGCACGCAATCCACCATACATTCCAGCAGCTTTGAAACCCTTGGCAGCTGTAACTCCACCTGGAATCTAAATATTTTAAAATACACATAAGTCTTGCAACAAACTAATGCACAAACATTTAAAATGAACAGTATGGCGCAGGTTGAATTTTTGCATTGCATCAATACAATAAAAATCATTCTCAGCAAAATTACGCTGACAAAAATAAATCTGATCAAAAAATCCATTTCTTATTCAAAGACAGTTTTTCAAGTCGAATTCATATTGAAATAATCTTATCCACAGTGACACAGTCAAGTGACGTAGGGAAGTTTGATATGAATTGCTGACCTGATCCCATGGCCCTTCTGGCAGTAATATAGGAGCTGCTGGAATGTAATTCGACACATCTTCGGAAACAGATAATGTGGCAAACATTCTGTTGGTATTCATCTTCAATTTTCTCGCAGAGAAATATATCTACACCATATAGTTGGTATTTATTATTTTTCATTACTGAAAAGAACCGAGAATTTTCCATTACTTGCTCTATGAGAACTCTTTTTTCCAACTAACGCCCAAGCTAATTAAAACTCTATTACAAATTTGAAACTTCTACAGCAAACGCCGAAAGCATAGAGATCACAGTAATAATTCCTTCAGCACAATTCGAAGTATCAAACGCATTGAAGTTCACAGATACACAAAAACATGTGTGGAAGGAAATAGTCCGGACCTGGGATTTGTTGAGTTCTGCGAATTTGATGCTGACCTGATGAGGAACAAGCAAAGACATTGTTGACATATCTAACTTAGGGTTCTGCAAGTTACTGCACCTGGAGAATGCCAAGATTTGCTTGTTCTCCTATTTCGTCCCACCAACGGCGACTCTCTGAGTGTCCTTAAATATAGTTTGAAGGGACCTTCTTTTGGCACCATTTTTTTAGAGAAATATTCACATAAAATACAATTTTATATGATTTCCATGATAATTTTTTATGTACAAGGAAAGTATATATTAATTATTTTTTCACTATTTATAAATATTTATATCAAAACACTCATTATTGTTTATTTTTAAAAATAAATTCTAAACAAGGTTATATTATTTATTATTCTCTAATAACTTGTTTACTTAGAGTGATTGAGTTTTATTAATTAATTTATTCGTACTAATAGGATTCGTTTAGAACTCAGTACTAAATGATCAAAATTTTAGAGAAATAATCAATTCTATTATATGTGATAAAATAAACTTACTTAGTTGATGCAGTTGATTTTTTTATCTAATAAACATTTTTGTACCTCAATAATAACTAGTATTTTCATAATATCTAAAATTAAATATAATTTTAAGATATTTATAAATATAAAAAAATTATAATAATTTAGTTTTTTAAAATAACTATCAAATAAAATTATATAATAGATATTACTATATTAATTTATGAAAAAGTATAAGTAATAAAAGATAAATAATTTTTAAAAAAAATTAAAGTGAAGATATTCTAGAAAATAAAAATAGTTTCATTAAACAATTCAATTTAATGAATACGTCGGTCGCATAATTAATCTACCATTTAAAATGACCCTTACAATTTCAATTATATCAAGTGAACATGCATATGTATTTTCAAATGATGGTGTTTACAGGACCACTGTGTTGCACCGCGTGCTGCGTTGCTTGTACACTGATTCGGACACCCGGTTTGTACCTTTCATTTATTTTCCCTCTCTGACAAGTAAGAAACATAATTATAGTCCTTCAATTTCACTGACATTTTTATTGAATGGGTTAATGTCCATTAGACATGTTGTGAAAATCGAAATTGAAATCTTGTTTGGTAACATCAAATCAACATCATTATAATAAATATAAAAATAACAAATTTTACTGTGAATGATTATATTAATGCGATGGCTATAGAGCTTGCTATATCTATCGCAAAATGATGCATATAAAAATAATGGTTAATTTAATGAAATGGCTGTGGATCCTGTGATGAATATACCTATCGTAAACTGATACATGTAACTATTTCCAGATACCATTTTAATTTTTTTTAAATAAATTTTGGTGCACCTACCATTTTATTAACTTCTACCTGACCATTTTGAATGCACTGCGGTTCCGAGAACAGTGAAAATTCCAAAGCTAGGAAAATTTTTCAGAAGGTTGCTGGCCTAAAGTTCTGCAGGGAAAATGTCACTGGTTATCGTCATTTTAGTTTTTTAAATTATTTATTTATTTTTTAATATGTTTTTAGTAATTAATAAATTATAATTAATGACATATAAATATTGAAATTTATGTTATTGCTTTCGTGTAAAATATTTTTTTAAAGAATAATTAGAGAAAATTTATTATAATTTGTAAATATAATTAAGTAAAATTGAGATTGGAAAATTTCAGAAAACATTAAGTGAGCGGTTGGATGACAACCTTATTCTAGATGATTGATTTTCTGATAACATACTTTTTTGGATTTTTTTTTTCGTAATTAGAAGAATTTTGCTAAAAATATAAAATGACAAAGACGTGATATTGAAATAATTATTGTTATTTAATGTAAAATTTGTAGTGTGTATTTTTAAAATAAAATTTTGATAGCAGTTATCCACATATTTTAATAACTTAAGGAAAGTATAATTAATATCATTGTTCTTGTTTTTATATTAATAATAGAGGCGAGAGAGTGAGGAGAAAAATGATGTGTCACGTGAGTTAGGTGACAATGAGAATTTTAGAGAAAAAAATATGTGAGAACATTTGTTGTATACTTGACTTGTGATAAAATTTGGGTTATGTCTGTTTTGATTTTTTATGTGTGTTTTCAACTATATATATTTTTTTTGAGAAGTGTGTAGAAGAGGAATTAGAGGTAAAATTTATAAAATATATCGATTATAATATTTGTTTTTTGAATAAAAAAATAAAAATAAACATAATCTTGAAATTGGATTAGGCCCAACTATTGCGAAAAGAAACAACGAAAGGTAATGGGAATTGGAGCAACAGGTCGAGCCATTTGAACCTAAGGTAGACCAAATGGGTCGGGGTCTGAGGTAGGACTCCCGTAATACAGTCCAAGGATAATTGTAAATTTTTGTTGAGTAGATTACTTATATCAAGCAGAAATTGTGCTGTAATCGTACCTTCAAATAAGAAAAAATTGTTATCGACATGAACTGACCTTTGATCTCTAGTATAATAATCAATAAAATGTTTCCCGAAAGAAATAAAAATATCAAAAAATGTGATCAAGATTCACAGAAACAACACTGAGAATTTACATATATCCACATTTAACAGGATAATAAATATTTTTTTTACGAACATTAATGACCACAAAATGAAGCACATTATATACAACAAGGGCCCACAATATGCAAACTTACAATATGGCTGCCCGCGCCGGCAAACCGGGTTCTTACTATCAAACCGGTCTGAACCGGTCGTGCGGTAAGCCCTGAGATGCACAAAACCGGTGGCGGCATATCAGTTATTCTCGTCAATAGAAAAATTCATTCTGTAAATTTTATGAATATGTGATCCCACGTTTGACAAGTACACGAAAATTGGGATGAGTCAGGAGTGATTCAAAATTTAATATTTTAAAGTTCTGTGTTGGATGTAACTTTTATCGGATACGCCATTTTACTACGATTGCTTGTTAAATTTCACAATAATTTACTTCATATCATTTAATTTAAAGTCATGAAATTGAGAGGAGAGAAAATTAATTACATAAGTCTTTTGAAGAATTTGCGAAGATGGAACAAAGAAATTCATACATAATAGTTAAATAAAACATCTGAAATGCGCGCATATACTCACTCAATTCCATTGATATAAGTCATATAACTTGAAAAAATATATTCTCCTCCAAGTTTCACTTTCAGAGGCGACCGAGTGAAAAATACGTCAAGACTTTGATGTGATTTTGTCATGTCCCCATGCATCTGAACCAGGTTTTTTTCTAAAATACACATCGTTAGATAAGTAACTTGAGTAAAAAACTAATCATCGGTTTCTATAAACAATTTGACAAAAACCAACGTATGGATTAAGATTGCTACATTTCAATCAGGGTTCACAAAATTTAATCAAATAATTTTGGTTGATCAAATTTAAAGTTCAATAATTAGATGCTCCACCAAGTGATAAGATTGTGACAAATATCATAATTTTAATATTTAACGAAGTTTTTATATTTTTTAATGTAAGATTGTGACGTCCTATGTCAATGTACCTAATGCATATATATATATATATATTGTATATATACTCACGTCTATTTTTATTTATATTTTAAAAAATATAATCATAATCTTTATATACTATTACATCATTTAATTATTATTATATATTTTATACATATATTCAAATAAATTGTATTATTAATCTTATCAAAACACTCTTTTTAAATATACTTTCCATATCAACATAACTTCTAACTAAACATTATCTCTAATAAATACCCTTCCCAAACATAGCCAATGTGAATGGACAATCTGCGACTTAACCTCCCTATATAAACCCCACGAGCCACCTTTTAATCTCCACAGTCCGCATTACCCAAATTTTCTAAGCCATTTCACGGCACATTCATCGTACACTTGTACTTCATAGAAAAATGTCTCAAAGAATGAACCGCCACCAGCGGCGGCCATCGCAGGGTGTCTTCGTGGTGCCCGATAATCTCTCCGCTCCTCTCCAGGATGACATTGCGCCGCCGCCTGCGACAGTTCGTGCTCCTCCGCCGCGTCCAGGAAAAAACTCCGAAGACGGAGGCGGTCACCTGCCGCCGGCCAATCCAGCGGACGGAATTCCGACCTCCGATCGTTCAAAGAAAGGATGAGCTGCTGATTTTCTGCTGCTTCGAGTATGAAACATACAAGTTATAGGCTTTATTTCCGTACCATGTTTTCAAATAGATCTTTAATTAATTTCCCAGAAAAAAAAATGATTGTATTGATAGTGCATTAATGTTGAATAATCCTACATAATGTCCTGTTCCGAGTGATATGTAGTAATGTTGATACTAGTTTGTGCTTGATTTCTCAGTTGCATATAATCTTGTTCTCAAATCCTACTGTCTGCTCCATATTTGAAAGATATGTTTGATGGATCAACGGCTGAAATTAATTTGGTGTATTGTGTGTTGCAACCCTAGGTCCAAGAATAACATATTCTCATTTTTTGTATTATGTAGATGTAATCGGTAATCTTGATTTTTGTCAACATTATTTACAGACGAGAATACAATAAACGGTGAGCTACGCTTGGGAGAGGGGTTTTGGTGGTTCATAATGTTTTGCAAAGAGTTATATTAAAATTTTAGTGAGATGAATATAATGATTTATTTGAATTTATAAATAAAGTATATAATAATAATTAAATAATGTGATATATATGAATAATTATTATATTTTAAAATATAAATATAAATATATGAGTAATATATAGATATTGATTTGACGGTATAGAATTTGAAAGAATGTTTTGAAATTTTACTTCAAACATAGTCATAAAGTGGATAATACGGAGGAGAAAGAAGTAGGGAAAACGTTTTCTTACGGGCAATGCGTGTTTACTTGGGTAAGTCATTGTCTTGGAGTAACATTAAAGCTACAGTGACCGAGTCCGAAAAAGTAGCGAACAACGAGAAAGATGCCAATAATTGTCCGGAAAAAAGAGAATGGGAATAATTAATGGAGACAATATTGGGCAACACGTGGCGTCGACCTTGAAAAATTGGGATGGTGGTGATTCTTGAAAATTGATTGCACTTCGTCCAGAAATTGTTATTGTCAATTTTTTATTGAACCATTTCGTCCACAAATTGTATTTTTGCAATAGGAGATTCAATTCAAAATATCTTACCAATAATTAAAAAAACGGTCAAAATATAACGTGATCAAAGGGAGGACGTCGAAAGAATAAAAATAAATTGAATTTAAATTAAATTAAGTGGTTCTATAACTTTCAAATTTATAATATTAAAAATCTATTCAACTAAATAAAAATATTATTTATATTAAATCTTATTGAATTATAATATAAAAAGCCTATATGACACAAATTATTAATAAAATTCATTAATAAATAAAAATAAAAATAAAATTTAACGATCTTTATATCACGTCAATGTCTAGTTATTGGAATTTATTGGAATGAAAATAAGTTTGAAAATTTTAAAAAAATTTAAAAGTAGAATGAAAGTTAATTTTGAAGTGTGTATATTTTTTATGATTGAAAAAAAAAAAAGAACCAAACAAGAGCCATATTTCTCTATAAAAATTTTAACAACGGTCGGTAAGTTGTATTAATCCGGGGAAAAGAAAACAACAAAAAACTATTTTATTCTCCTCTCATTGGCTACGTTTGGAACACAACTTTCACACCCCTAATTTCTCTTCAAACTATATCTAGCCAAACATACTACTCAATAAACTTTCATTTAAATTCAAACTTAAATATTAATTATTTTATTTATATAATTAACTAATTATTATCAATCATTCCACATATTTACAATTGAACTAATAATTATATATATAAATATATACACACTTACACACACACATATATATATATATATATATTTATATTCTATAAGTTAAATTATAGCACTTAACTCCATTGATGTATTTATAGCCTCACTCTCTTGGCATCAAGTCCCTTTATCTTCATTTCGGCTAAGACTTCATTTTAATATCAACTCAAATATTGATTACAAATCTTCTCTCATGAGAAAATGTGGAAAACTAGAGTACTTACGGATAAATGCTCTCTCAAGCAAAAAGGATGTTTTTCTCTCACGAATGTTTACAAAGTAATTATCTCATACTTTTTGGGGTGATCAACAAATCCCATGAATTATGTGAAACTTTTGGTCATCCAAAAGATTCATGTGTAAAGGCTTTTGATAATAAAAATAATATTCAAAGAAAATCTGGTTGATTCTTTTCAAAAAAAACCAAGATTCGTGACAATTCATATTGAGACACACGGCGTCATACTTAGTTGTGTCTATATTAAAATGCACACACTAAAATTATTATATTTTTTTAAACTTATCTCTTAATTTTATATAATTAAAAAAAAAAACACATAAAAACGTATACTCAAAAACAAATACAAACATTGCCCAAGAATCCCTAGAATATCATTTGATAAGAAAGGTCAAATTGCATGTTCATTAATTATGAAATAATCCATATCCAAAATAACCAAAAAAATTCACCAGGAAATTAGCAACAAATATAAAAAATATATACAGATTTGGAATGCATAACCCTTATATATTTAGTAAGCTTTCACGTAACATATGTTGTAACACCGTACAACAAATTATTATCTTTTACAGAATTTTTATAAAATAAAATATGTCTAGTCATCCGCCAAATAAGCATCCATGCAGTAACATTTTTTTACCTGCTTCTATATCTTCTCATTCTTAAAAATAAAAATAGCATCAATATAGTAGTGTTAGAAAAAGTTCAGGGGACGAGGGTTCGCAACTTTGCTGTCTGCTTATTGACTCGTTACTTCTTCAATATTGTCATTTCTTTTATGACTCGCATTGATGTGTCTCTAGTCATCATAACATGTTCAACTTAAAAAAACTCGACGGGCTCTGCTTTGCTACATCAATTATCCTCCGTGGCACATCTCTTCAAGACCAAAGTATGGTTTGGATTAAGGGACATTTACAAATATTGTTCGTCTGCGTTGTTGCTAAGGATGTTTACTCTCTCATCTTAATATATGAACAAATGCGACTGCTAATTCACTCATACTTTGTAAGAATTGATTTAATAGCTGTTGACAGCCTTTTTCCAAAAGATGCATCTATTTCTGTGGGTAGAAAAATAGAAGTACTAAGTCCAGCTGATTGTGTCACGCGCACTACTCATTACATCACTTTCATGAAAGCTGTGAACTAACGCAACACTCCAACACAAATAATGATAATATTATTCAAAAAAAAAAAAAAAAAAAGGAAAATGTGATGACTGTTTAACTTGAAAACAAATTAAAAGTGGGTTTGGAAATGGGTTCTTCAGATGGATTAGCAGTAGGATGAAAACTGAACTCACATTTGTTTATTGGCGTTTACCAATTACCGTTGCTTACGTTACTGGACAGATTCGTTGTCGAACGTTGCCAGCCAGCAAAAGAGGACAGGTCGAAGATAATAATGAATATATTCAAAGGGACGTCTACAGGTAAGGCCCCGTGCCTGCAAGGCTTTGCCCCTAAATTTTTTTTATCTTATCAAAATCAAACACTCCAACTCCGAACAAACACACCATATTATTTATAAAAATAACATTATTTTCTAATTTGTTTCTTAATTTTAAATTATTTTAAATTTTTTTCACAGCCTTTATTTTGAATTTACATCTATAGATACCGTGAGACCATGTCAATGACACTCGATGTATTGCATATTATTGTACTGAATAACTTACCTTATGTGCGGAGTTGTCCAACATCCAAGGTTATGTTTGGAATCCAACTTTCAACTCGATAACAATTTTTCAAATTTCACACTGTCAAACATATCATTTAACAACATTTTTATCCAAATTTAAATTCAAAATTTCTCAGTCTCTTGTATATAATTAACTAATTATTTTTTATTATTACAATCAAATTAATACTTATATATTATATATATAATCACGTTTATTTTTATGTATACTATACAATATAATCATTATTTCTATAAACTATCGTATTGTTCAATATTTATATATATATATATATATATATAAATACATTATGTTATTTACTTGATTAAAATATTTATTTTAAATATATTACTCATTTTAATATCAATTGTATCAAGCATGATATCCAACAAAAATTCTTCTGTCAAACGTAGCCCAAGTGACTAACTAACCATTTTGCGATGGTTGTGGTTGGGTAATTTTGATTCATCATGCATAAGCGTATTTAGGCATTACCATTTTTTTTTTAACACTTTTATAGCGAAGCAATCAAAATATATCTTTATCATAAACTATAAAAATTTTAATTAACAATCATCAATCACTATTAAACAATTAATTTCGTTTAGCGTTATTATTATCTAAACCCTATCCCCAACTTTTGTGGCTCACAAAATACTATAAATAATTTGTAAAAGTAGTGATGAGGAAAATAAAGATACATGGGTGTGACAATATATCTCCAAGTCATTATTATTTACTCTAAAGAATGTTTTATCAACTCTTATTTGAGAAAATCCTTATAAAAAAACTTGGGTTATAATTTTTTTTCTCTCCCCATAAACTTATCTATCTACATCCATTTCATTTTAAAAATCTCTAAAAAATTGTCATTTATTAAACTATATGCGCACTCTCTTGTCAGTATTTTGTTTCGATAGCATATCATGCCAATAAGAAAAAATATACATGAGAATCTTTCACATCAGGTAACAATTACTATATCCACACAAAAATATTATAATATCGATATTCACTTCTAAAATTTTTTGCATCATAATTTTCAAAATAAAATGTAGAGTGTAGAATTACAAACTCAAACCCTCTTTTGTTCTGTAATTGATGGCTCAAAAAGGAACAATGCCAGGAGCGTTTGCCTACCAACGTATTTGAAAGCGTCGTCCTCAGGCAGCGTGGATTTAACGCTGCTATTTATTTATTAGAGAGAGAATCTCCGGTAGACCCTATAGGTTGTTCCCCCTTTACATCCTCATTACTTGAAAATAAATATAAATAGGTATATAAATAAACAAATAAATATATATTTTTATAATGAAGATGAACAAAATAAAAAGAAGAAGGCAGATTTTCCAGATATTTTAGTTTGAAATTGGAGCATAAACAAGTGGATTGGCTCAGTCGCATCTCATGAGCCAAATCGTGTGTTCCAGCTTAATTTTTTTTTTTAAATTTCTTTGAATTATATGAATTAAATTGGAGAATAGATCAAAGAGAAATTTTAATTGTGGAGTAATCTTTAAAACGTTATGTACTCAAAATCCTTAAAATAAAAATATTAAATTTTTATGAAGCATGTAACGCAATTAAAAATGAAAAATTTGCAAATAAATTGATACTTCAAAAAAAAGACATACAAGCGGAGAAGAAGGAATAAAGCAAACGAAGAAGAAATGTACAGGGACGTGTTGTATTTGGAAATTTATCACAGTCAACCAAGTAACATGAGAGAGTATGCACTGATACAAAATTGAAGTTCTCTTTCTGCTACTTGGGATTGATGGGGAGATTTCAGTAATTGACACTTACCTTCTAAATAATTGTGTTATAATAAATTCATTGACAAAAGCAACAAATTTGGAGCAATTATTTCTTTTGGTCGTTTGCTCTATTTGTTAGACTATCGTTTCTCGAATGTTGAAAATTTCTTTACAGGTAAGAAAAATTGCAAATGTTCGTCCACAGCAAATTACTTGCAAAATTTCGGTTGGACGTTTCAATTTTGGCACAAATTGCACTTGCATTGCCCACGTTGAGGAGTCAGTCATCTGCATTCCCCTTTGCATCGCCCCCACCTCAACCAACTCAAGTAATTTATACCTCACCAAAAAGGAAAAGAGCTCGTGCAATAAAATTAGTTGGAGATTAGGTCAATCCATACCATCAAGGGACATCCTTTTCCCGTTTTAAAACGAGGTAAAGAAAGGTGAAGAAATGTTCGTTTGTTCTGAAATGAGTTTCAGTTTGTCGTTGTCCAGCTCATTGCTTCGGAGGATCCCTCGTCCCAGGTGGCCCCTGTTGTTCTACGCCGCCACGTGGACGACCATTTTGACGGTGACGGTGGCGGTGGCCTCGTTCTCCCCGGAGCTGGCGTTCGTTTCGGCCATCAGCCCAACTTCTGCCCTCTCTCAGGCGTGCCGCGAAGTGGGATTCGTTAGGCTGCCGTTGGATATTCCGTCCGAGAATTTTTGCTTCCCGGCTCGGCTTTTCAAGCGGTCCAGAACAGACATGATTGTGCCGCCGGTTTTTGCAGCGGTTATTGTTGCCGGTTCGGTTTGTGTGGTCAAAGCAATGGGCTTGTGGGAAGCTGAAGATGAGCAGTTATGAGAGTAACAGATATTGATTAGTGCCCTTGTAAGGCTTTTTCGACTTTTTACCGAATTGAATTGATTTTCTGCCACATCTGCCTTGCCCAAAATTTGCTTGTGTTATTTTTAACTTATCAGGTTTCTCCTTTCCGGTCTGTTAATATTTTGGCTGCCCTGTTGTTTTGATTGTGCATTCACCTGGTTTGTTGGGAAGAATGGAACCTTTTTCGGGATCCCAACTTCTTGACTATACAGACAAAAACTTAAGGAAAATGTCAGAGGAGCAGCTAACCATGTGGACCTGAAAAACGTGAAGGATTGAGATTATGCCTTTGAATAATAAAAAAAATAAAATTGTGAAATGAACTCTGTCGTATGTTTTGATCAAGGCAAAATTAAGGTCCCAAAGATTATGCTCCAGCTGTTTTAAACATGTCAGGATCTAGAGCATTCGGTACAAGTAATCTCAGAAGGTTCTTCACATGTTCAACATGGTAAATAGCAAGGGTCTGCATAAGCAAAGCAAGCAAATTTAATAATTCCCAGCTGCATTAGCCAACTTGCTGCTGAAATCCCAGGGAGTTTCAGCTAAAACTTGTTTCCTTGCAAACTTGCTCGGCTTGGACTCGTTGCAGTCCACGAAATACTTCCCCGATAAGGCTTTCAAGCTCAGGTGGAGTGCAACATAGCACGTTGTGGCCGCGGCCTGAGAATCAAAAGCCAAACTTGACGAGGTAAACAGCCTTGCAAATGACATCCTTTCCCCAAGACATGTTGTCAAATGAATGCAATAGCACGCCTTCTATGTTCTCCTTTCTCCATCAGAACTTGTTGCAAGATTGTTAACTGAGGTATGTTCTTCCACTATATGCAAGTGAAAAACTTGCAGATTTCTGCAACAAATATTTAAATGAGTACAAGAAGAATAAAGGGCTAGGGAAGAAGTGCACATGCAAGAACTGTTTTGCTAACTCCTGCTTACTCAATGATCAATCCAGGACGCACTGAGTTTGCAGTAATATTCACTCCCTCAGCCTGCAATTGCCATAATTTATAGCAAACACGGATTTAAAATCTAATACAAAACAGCGATTATACCTTCCAGTCACGAGCGGGCTCATTCGCATGTAGTATGTTGGCTAATTTGGATTGTCTGTAGGCCTTCCTGTCGTCGTATCTTCATCAAATTGTAAAAATGAAAAGAAGTGATGGATAATGGAAAAAATTAGGTGGTCATGAATGGTTTTCTATTTTTTGCTGATATAACAGAGTAATGAGAAATAGATAATTAAGGAGATAGATTCTGATGATGCTACCTTTTTTCATCACTAATCTTCTTAAATCTAATCCCTCTCTTGTAAGTGTAAATATGAGCTACTGACGACAGATGCACAATTCTGGCCTCGATGCCAGTACACTTGGCTGTCTCCTCCATCTTCTCCAGGAGAAGGTTGGTCAAGAGGAAGTGAACTTCATGATAACAGCCATTAGATCTTCACAGAACCCATTAATTAAAATCTGAACGAGCGCGTTAATTATGAATTTATACATACCAAGATGATTTGTCGCAAACTGAATCTCAAACCCATGTTCAGAGAGTTGGTGGGGACAGAACATGATGCCGGCATTATTTCCGATGAAAATAAAAAAATCCATATTCACGCATCAAGACTGGCAAGAACGTCTAATAATTAAATGAAACCTGGTAAGTTATACAGATCAATTTCTGTGGAAGGGAGAAAAAAGGGCATTACATCAAGATGTTAAGAGGAAGGTTAAGAGCAATGAAGTTATCAGCAAGGGCCTTGACGGATTTGAGGGAAGCCTGGTCCAGTTTAAGGACTTCAACTCGAGCATTTTGTTGTCCTTGAGAATCAGCTACTTTGCATTATGTGCTGCCTCCATGTTTCTTGCATCAATTATACCGTGGGCATTTCTTAATGCCAGAACTCTTGCTGTCTCCAAACTGATCCCACTTGCACCACCTACATTAAGAAAGCATTATTCCTATTTTATTTCACCAAGAATGATCAAAATATATTTTGCCAAGTCTGTTTAAAGTAAGAAGCTATGATCCGAAACATGTAACTGAGGAACATAAGCAGTAGAATGTTATTTAGTTCCCTCTCTCTGTGCCAAAAGAAAAATAGAAGAAACAGAACTACATTTATGCGTCCTCTGTGCCCCTTTGCTGTCTGATCTGTAGTTATTTTGGTCTCAATCCCAATATCTAAATATTTTGACAATTGTTTTTGGTTTTCCCAATATAGATATCTTCTTTTTCAGTGTGTATTTTTTTTGGAATAGAACGTAAACAAACATAGCCAAGAAAGAATAGAGAAAAAGCAATGCGGACAACACAATACCACATGCATGTTTGAATGGGTCTTATAGATGCAGCACTAGTACAAATGCACTGTACTAAGATTGCAAATGTCATAATTGTAGTATTTAATTATTTTTTTTACTTTTTCCGATACAAGATCGCAACATTTAAACACTCTGTGCATTAATGCATCAGGTGCATCTTCGAATGGACCACATGAATGGTGTTCACCTGCATGATTGTAATTCATCTGGAACGATAACTTTATGCATATATCTAGAAGATATTGGGGGATGTCTGACCGGTGATTATGGCATTGAGAGTGGTAGCATCAAACCCCTGAGTAACCTCTTCAGCTGTTGAGGCTGATCCAAAGCCACTCGGCCCTGCTTTTCCTGTCGTCAACCTAAACACGATCTCTTCTCACTAATAAGTTTGTGTGCTTGTGGAGTGGTAAGGATATGATGATATGAAGGTACAAAGAAAGGGATTGCTGGGGATCGGAGACAACTGATCAGCCAAGAAAAGGAGAAGCCTGATTTTATTTTAGAACAGGGGCCATTTGTTGAAGTAAATGGGAGCATGTAAAACAGAAATTGGACATAAAGGGTGGCATTACGACTTCTGTAAACAATTACTCCGCCCACTCTCTCAACCGGCCTAATACATTGTTTATCGTAAGATATATAGTAAGATATGTCATATTTTAACTCATGTCATAAATTTTTATTAGTTAATTTTAATAATAATGATATGTTTCGTGATTTTAAGTACTCGGTATCATCACTTTTTTTGTTCCCGTTTTATTTGCTTAGGGTGATAAACTGACATCACGTATGACAAGTTTTCTTCTCTCTTTTATTGTTTTAATTCTGAGAAAATGTATACTGTGCATCTATACAGAACACATCGTAGGATGCATTATGTTGAATATATAGATTTTGTCCGTACAATTAACTGGTTAACTAAAAATCCAATTACACGCCCGAGACACGTGTAGCAAAATGAAAGGGGGTTCTGCGATATTGGGAGCGTAGCTTTAGAGCGTATGTTTTATATGAGATAATTGATGCGATAACAATTAAAATAAATAAACACAAGTGATGTCATTATAGACGTGAAATAAGTAGACGGACACGTGTGATGATCACAATTCACAGATAAAAAAATGGAGAGAAACAAAAATTGGACATGGCTCGCGCCGCTCTACAATAGCTACTAGAATTGTTGTTAAGGCGATTGGAATTCGGTTAAGTTTAATAATATTTTAAAATTTAATTAAATTTAAATTTATATTTAAATAATATTGTTACACTCAATCTTATTATTTAATTTAAGTTATAATTTGATTTCGAATTTAAAATTTTAAAATGAATAATATTCAAATAATTATTGAGTTTTAATTACTCACTTTATTAACAACCCAAACCGACACACAGTGGCCGTGTCCCTTCCTGCGCCGGGCATTGGACAAGTGGTTGCCCAAACCGTTAGCCAAACTTGTCCTATAAATTGAGATCTAGGAGACTAAAAAATGCATATGTTTGGATGGATATTTTGGTGGTAGATGAAAATAAATAAATATATATATATATATATTTGAACATAAAAAATTAATCAAGGATGAATATTTTAATTTTTTGAATTTATATATTTATATATAATATATAATACTAAGTAAATTGTGTGATAATATACAGAGACATGTAATTAGATTTTATGGTGTAAAGTATATGAATTTGAATATATATATATATATATGTATGAATATGTATATGTATACATAGCTGTTGATTTAACTCTGTATAAATGTATTATTTGACATTTAAATATTTGTGTATATATAAGAGGTTGAGTAGTGTAAATTTAAAATTCAAATAAATATTTAATTGAGCATTATATATTTAAAATTTTATAAATTTTGATATCCAACCAAACATAACCGATAATCGTAAACTAGTGAATTCAAAAACTAAATAAAAATGAAATGTCAAGGAGATATTGTAGTGTATCACATGGTTGGTATACTTTAGAATGAAAAAGGAATTGGACGATTGTTTTTAATTGGTTATGTCGGTAAGAAAAAAAAGAACCATATATTTTTATTAAATTTAATAAAATAGCTTGACAAAAAAAAAAGGTTATTCTAATAGATAACCTAATAGTCTTGAAACACTAATCCATATTCTTAGAAATGGAAATTTTTAATGAAATGATAATTTCTTAAGTTACACCAATCCTATGTTGTAAAATAAATTTAAAATTACTTATATGGTTTTATATTATAACATGATATTAATCATACTATTAATTGCAGGTTGTATGCTTGTAAACAGAGATAATACAGTTGGTTCGTGACGGTACACTGATCGATTGTGTTTGGAAGCTAACTTTCATTTTTAAAATATCATTTCAAGCATCAAACTATTAATCATATTATTCAATAAAATTTTTATTCAAATTTAAATTTAATTTATCCTTATCCTATATATATGATTAATTAAAATTTACAATAATTATACTTATTAACAATCAAATCAACATTTATATATATCACATATATACTTATATTTATTTTTATTTATCTCTTAAAATATAATTATTATTTATATATACTATCACATCATTTAATTATTATTATATTATATATATATATATTTTAAATAAATTATATTATTTATTTTATTAACTTTTTTTTTCATAAAAACTAATCATTACAGTATAACTGTTAGCAACCATATTCTTCGACAAAAAGGCCCTCGCCCAAACATAGCCATCGTTATTTGTTAGGCGAGCAATCATTCACTTTGTTCAATAGATGGGTCCCACGTGGCAACTTGAGCAGACGGTGGTGTGTCGTTCCTCCGGCTACCTACGCCGGACAACAGGAATTGTAAATGGGTAACAAAGGATACGTTTGGATACACATTGTGAGTGATAAAAAAATTGATGCAAAATTTACAAATATGGTAAGATTAAGAGAGAGAAATAGAAAAATGTGATATTTTAATGAATAATATTTTTAAAATTAGTATTTTGACGAGTAATTTTTTTTGAATAATTAGTATTTAAATGTAATTTGTGTTCACGAATGAAGATCTAATTAATTTTTGGGAAAGATGAGATGAAGAATTAATAAAAGTAATCAACACAAGAAGAAAATTTACACTCTCGAATTTATCATCAAACAAAATATTTTTTTGTTTATTTCTCTCTTTAAGTACATTTACATTATTTTTAAAGTTTCCCACTAATTTATCTTCGTCTTACAATTTGCATTTGAAATAGATTAAGATTAATGAAAAAGTAAGCCGAATAAATTAGATTTATTGTATTAACTGAAAAATGGAGGCTATGTTTGAGATAAGGGTTTTTATTGGATATGATATTTAATAGAAGTTATATTAGGATGATTAGTATGTTTGAAAGAAAGTTTTAATAGAATGAATAATATGATTATTTAAAAAAATATATATATATATAATATAAAATAATAATTGAATCATGTAATAATTTATAAAAATAATAATTATATTTTAGAGTATAAATAAAAATAAATGTGAATACATGTGTGATATATATATGTTGATTTGATTATTAACAAGTGTAATGATTAAAAAATAATTAACTAGTTATATATATAAGATAAAAAAATTTTAAATTTAAATTTTGATAAAAATTTTATTAAATAATATATTTAATAGTGTAGTGTTTTGAAAGTGAAAGCTAGCTTCCAAACATAAACGTACGGTTTGCTCTATTAAGAGGGTGTTTGGCTAACTTTATTTTAAATAATTTATAAGTTTATGTAATTTATAAAATATTTTTAAAATTTATATATTGATACATCTTATTTTTTAAATAAATTAATAAAGTATTTAAATAAAGATATTTTATAAAATTTTATAAAAATTTATAATTATAGGCAAATATAAATTTTGATATAATAATAATAATAAAATAAATTAAATATTATTAATATAATATAATTTAAAATATTCATGTACTTTTTAGTATATATAAAGACATAATTTATAATATATTTAAAAATAAATTAAAAAATTAACTTATTTTTAAAAAATTTATATATTTTTAAATATTTTATTTTAAAAATTTATACATTTTTTGATTAAAAAATTATTAAATATTTTTTAAAAATTTATAAATTTATAAATATCTTATAAAATATTTTAAAAAATCGAGTGGCTTCGAGACAAAGAGAATGTCAACCTCCTCTGTCGTACACCCACGTCACGTGAGAGCTACTCCACGACAAGAAACGTACTGGCTGCACATAGAACTCGTTGACTTTCACCACGCAATACGTTCAACTTTATTTTTTTACATATATTATTTAATAAAACTTAAATTTAAATTTTTTCTTATACATATATAATTTAACTAAATATTTCTTTTATCGTTACATTTACCAATATCAAATTAATATATTTATATATACACATACATTTGTATTTATATCACAACAATTAATTATTATTTTTTTATACTATCGTATCATCAAATTATTATTATATTCTATATATACAAATAAATAAATTTTAAAAATTAAAATTTTACAACTAAATATATTTTATAAGAGATAGTGTTCGGTGCTTCGATGAGAATTTACTAAAATAAATAATATGTTTAATAGTAAAATTTTGATATTTTTAACAATTTTATTTATTTGATTTTATATTTATAATATATATCAATAATTGAATAGCTTAACAGTATACAGGATAATATTTAGTTTTTAATACATATGTGTGTGTATGTATGTCAGTTTAATTATAAATAATTATAATAATTAAATAATTAATATTTAATTATATATATGTAAAATAAATAAAATTTAAACTTAATTTTTGACAAAAATATTGTTAAAGATTCAAAACCAAGTAACAAACATAACCTAGTTTATAGCAAGCCCACGCTTAATGACTAACTGGTTCCAGATGTATAGCGGGCAATGCGCCTATGGGCTGGCCGTTAAGCAATGCATATTAAGGGTTAATGAAATGTAGAATTGACCCAAAAGAGGAAATTTGAGTAAACGTACTCCTTAATTCCATATTTTTTATATGATAAAACTATTAAAATAGAAATTAAAAAGGCCTAATCTAGCCTCTTTCAGCGTCTAGATCTGTCAACGGGGACATAACTATTTTACCATACCTAAAGATAAAAATTTTATATCCGTACACGCACTCCATCTATAAATAAAACGTTCATGCCTATTCGCATTCGAGGAATGAAAAAATAAATTTAGATATGGGTCTATAACTTAAATTATCCGTTAATTTAGCAATTAGATTAGGCAAAAGAATATATATAAAAGCAAATAAAATAAAATTAGAAAAATTTGTGTGCGGATCTATTCATAATTATAAAATTATGTAATAATGAAAAGTATAAAGACAAAAAAATAAAGAAATATCAAAAGAGAAAAATTTGAGAATAAATTTTTTCTATAATTATAAAATTATTTAATATTGAAAACTATAAAAAAAATAATCTAAAACAGTAGTTAAAAATCCTCACTTTCTTTTTGTTTATACATAAATTTTATAATACAGTTTAAATTTTTTAATAATTATAATTTTCTTAATAATATATTTACAATATAATATTTTATAATTTTGTTATGGTCTATTTGTACTATAACAAAATTCTTTCTCTTTTATTATATATGAATGTTACATATTTTTCACATTTAAATTATTTTAATTTAATTGTCATAAAATTTTAAATTATAATATTTTATGTTTATTATAATCAATAAAATTAAATAATTTCTCATTACATGCACACATGCAACCACGACATTTACTGAGACTGCGGTTAGACTACATGCGGAATTATATTTGTCGGAACTAGTTCAGAAAATCCAACGTTTTGATTATAGTTGTTGTTTGGTTATGGGTTTTAGTAACTTTATATTAGGAAAATTACATATTTCTCCAACTTGGACTTGGCTTTCTAAGGATATCAATTTGTCTGAAATTTACACACATACATATATTTACACATTGAAGACCTGTAATTACAAAGCAAGTTTCTAAGTTTTCAATGCATATTCACCGAAGAGAGAAACAGGAGATGAAATATAACTGTATTAGCTAATAATTGGCTACGTGTATCAAGTAAAATTTCTTGTACCGAGGCTTATATGCTGCCTATGCCCCAAAGTTCATTCTGCTCGGACTTCTTAATTGGAATAAAAGAATGTTAATTGGATTGTCGAAGAGTAAGTGGTTTTTTAGAATTTTATAATTTTACTTTGCTTGAGAGTATTAGTGTTAATGAGTTGAATTTAAGCAGTAATTCGAACTCAATAATTGTTTGAATATTGTTCAACTCAATTTTGTAAAACTTAAAAATAAACAAAAATTCAATTAAGTAATGAGATTAAATTTAAAAAATTATTCAAATTTAACTTCAAACTCAATTATATTACAAAATATTAAGTTTACTCGAATTTGAATTGAGTAGCTTATGTTATTAACACTTTACTTTACTTAAAAGAAAGTTTTCAATTTGTTTTCCTACCGTAACAAAAAGGAAAGATCTCTCTCTATTTTACTCAGAAGTAGAAAATATTTGTGAGGTTTTTTTCGCATTTAGCACAGCAAGAATAATTAATACATCCATATAACAGCTGGGCAGTGGGCAATAGGTACAATACATTGAATAGAGATAATGTGAAAATGAACCAATCCTCATAAAATGGCCGGATAAATTGGATTTGAAAGTAATACTCTAACTTACTTTTGAACACAAGACCCGATCCCATAAAAATTAAGAATTTATTATTATAAGCTTGAAATCTATTTCTCCAAATCTCTCAATCCAAATGCACTTTGAAAGAAATTAGCACACTCATTAATTGATATAAATTAATTACATTAATTTGTTGTAAATTTACATAAATCTTTTGAAATATATCTGCTCATTGACCAGAAATGCACAATATTCAAAATAATGGAAATAAAATATATGAACAATTTAAAAGAAAAAAGAAATAATTAAGGATAATTTGATAATTCTAATTTGAGTGCAAAAAATAATTATTATGTATGTTTTGGCATTAACATTATACAATGGATTAACGAAACATGATTAATTTTGTAAACATATTTTTGTAACCAAAAAGTGATCTGTATCCTTACTATAAATGATTATAAATATATCAGTATTTTTTAGTATAAAATCGTACGTTATTTATAAAATTAAATTAAGAGTGGAAAAATGAAATAAATAAAAAGTTGAAAATGAAGTTAAAAAATAATAAATATTAAAATAAAGAGTATTTTAATAAGGGACATCCAGGACGCAGTGTACTATAGTACAGAAATACTGCAAATCTCTCCCAAACATAACCATTATATTTTCTTAATACAATACTGTAACATGACCAGATTCGTTGCTTTCCTTCAATTATTTTTCGTATCAAACGAATTTTTATTTTGCCTCCTTTCCATGTGCAAATTAATTAAAGTTACTTTCAATTTGATTACCTAAGTTGGGTACAATTGACCAATGGAGGATACAGATAGCGCAATTACAGATTTGTCCTCGTACCGATCATTTTAGGACGACTCATTCCCAATCGGGCACCAGCCGTTACCCAAAACATCCCTGAAGGTGTCGGCCGCTCGCAGCCCCTCTCCTTTCCCACATTCTTAGATCCCTCTGCAAACCCTCGATTCCCATGCGCGATACTTGATTTGACCACGTTCCCTCGCGATTCCTCCAGATCCGATCCAAATACCGACTTACCGACACCCTCGTCGTTTTCGGACCAGAATCAGCATCGCATGGCGGCCACGCGTCGGCTCCGGGAGCTCCAATCACAGGCGGGAAACAAGATCTGCGTCGACTGCTCCCAAAAGAACCCCCAGTGGGCGTCCGTGTCCTACGGTGTCTTCATGTGTCTGGAGTGCTCCGGCAAACACCGTGGACTCGGCGTCCACATATCCTTCGTGCGATCCGTGACCATGGATTCGTGGTCCGAGATCCAGCTCAAAAAAATGGAGCACGGAGGAAACGAAAAGTTCAATAGTTTCCTTTCTCCGTACGGAATCCCTAAGGAAACCGACATTGTCGTAAAATACAATACGAAAGCCGCATCCGTTTATCGCGATCGCATCCAGGCGCTTGCCGAGGGCAAACCCTGGCGCGATCCTCCCGTCGTGAAGGAAACTTTGAAATCCAATAACACCATCGGAAATAGTTATGATACTAAGCCGCCGTTGGGCAGTGGCGGTGGCAGAAATAGTAATTTAGGCAGTAATGGGGGGTGGGATGGTTGGGATAGCTTCGATGATGGTGCGAATACTGGAATGAATTCAAGTAACAACGTTAGGAGAAATAATACGGTAGGGGATTTTAGGAGTCCCGGGAATAGTGGGGTTGCGCCTTCGCGGTCGAAGTCCACGGAGGATATTTATTCACGGGCACAATTGGAGGCGTCGGCTGCTAATAAGAATAGCTTCTTTGCGAGGAAGATGGCGGAGAATGAGTCGCGGCCGGAGGGGCTTCCTCCTTCTCAAGGTGGGAAGTATGTTGGATTTGGATCGACTCCACCACCTGCTCGAAGAAACAACAGCACAGACGGGGATGTATTTTCGGCTGTTACTCAGGTGGCTTTTAGTGCTATTGTCGAGTTCTCGTATGCCTCTGTATAATGGAATTTATTTAAATGTATAATTGCTATTGCTCTTTTGCTTGTGTAGGGATTTGGTAGGTTATCGATGGTAGCTACATCTGCTGCGCAGTCGGCTGCAAATGCCGTTCAAGTTGGGACAAAAGAATTCACTTCTAAGGTGGTTTGCTTTTCGTTTTTCCTGGTATTCTGATATAAATGCTCTTATGCAACTATGGTAAATAGGCAATCCAATATTTATGTTGAACAGGTAAAATTCAGTGGTTTTTATGGTTTGTATGTGCAATTTATGTTCTTGTCTATTGTTCATTTGAACTATGTTCTGTACTTCTTTTCGCAGCATGTGCTTGATTGAGTATAATTGAATATATTGATGTATGAATTGGAACCTACATGAGCGTGGGGTGTATTTAAAAAAATGGGAAAAACCTGTGGAAACTTTGATGGCTTTAAATTTGTCTGCAGCAATTTTTTGAATTTCCATGGTAATTTTGGAACCATAGAACTATTAGGTCGAATAAGTTTCGAGGATGGCAAATTGAAGGTGTTCTCAGTTGCAATGCACCTTTCAGATCATTGTGAAAAGGGTTTAGCGTGGTGTCGAGTTCTATTGCATAGTAGGATTTGTATACTTGACAGGGCATGGCAATGGGGCAGGGATCTTTCCCCCACCCCTCCCCCGTTGCTAAATATCTTCTTCCGCACCAATTTGTGTCCACCAGAGAAAAGGATTTAATTTTTTTTGAAGTTCAAAATAAATGTAGATATAACAAGTAAAAATATTTTTCATAAGTTTATGCAATAAAAATACAAGTCAATTACTATCGTAGTTTATGTTGATATAAAAATAAACAACTAGAGAAGTTCAAATTAGATGAATCAAAAATATGAATTTATTATTAATAGAGTTAACGTCTTCTTTATCAACACAATGTAGCATTGGCACGTGATCCACTTTTAGAACAAAGAAATAGTCACATATTCAAAATTAAGACTTATTAAAATGTTGTATTATTATAATATTGAAAACTAAAATTTTATATTCTGTTTATTTCATTCTATAATTAAGTTTGAGTACGCATTAATGTTTCCAATGTATTGTGATGAAATTTACATAAATGATGACTAACCATACTAGCAAAGGTACTTAATTAAATTGTATATTTTTTATAATTAATTTTTTTATAAGATTTTTCTTTTAATTTCTAGTAAAGTGAATAAATTGGAAATCTAATCGCCTAATTTTTGAACTAATCAAATGTTAATTCACACACAAATTTAATTACTTTATGTAACAAATTGCTGATTTATAAATTTTTATAATTAAAACAATATTTTTTTTATATATAATCCGAATACATATATACAGTTTAATTATTATGGGGATGCCCATCCTGTGCTCATTGCCATCCTTATGTTCTCTATCTTTTGTTTCAATTTTACCCATAGAGTTATTATTTTATTGGAAGAAATCTCGGTGAAATTGTGCTCATTTCCTGTTCTATACAAACTGAGGTTGTGCTCATTATATGTATTTTATAACTTTCCTCACAGAGTATGCTATTTTTGGTTGAGGAAGTTTGGCTTCAAATTGTTTTTATTCCTTGTTCTTGACTTGAATCTGATTAGGGTCAGAGTGTCGACAAATATTCCACCAGGTCTTGTTTCCGTGTTTATTTTTCTCATTTGTTACATGCATGTCTGTTGTAATTCTAGCAAATTGATTATTATAGATATCTTTGAAAAATAAGGTAGACCATGTTGCGTAATTGGCTTAAATGTCTCAATAAACATTTTGGGCGTATTCAATAAAAAAGGATTCTCTCAAACCTTATAAGCTGAGGTGTGTGTCGCTTGTACCCTTCAATGTTAAAGAAATTTAAAATTAATTGTGGCTCACTCTACATCAGCAAATGAAGCATAATGCATTTCAACACAGATTATCTCATCACAAAAGATTAACAAGATCCGAATCATGGTTTTTAGGTAAAAGAGGGGGGCTATGATCACAAGGTGAATGAAACCGTCAATGTTGTCACTGCCAAGACATCAGAGATTGGACAAAAGACTTGGGGGCTTATGAGAGGGGTAATGGCTATGGCCTCTCAGAAGGTAGAGGAGTACACTAAAGAGGGTTCCGGCTGGAAGAATGATACCTGGCAGGGGAAAGAAAATGATAGTTATGGTTCCTATCAGGAGTTTGGACAAGAATCTAAAGGATGGAACTCTTCCGCGGGACCACAATCCTCATCAGGTCAGCAGTTTAACTCAGTTAGCTATGGCTCTTGGGATGATTGGGATATCAAAGACAGCAGGAAAGAAGAACCACGGAAGGTGACAACATCCCAGAATGGGGGGGGTTGGGCAGGCTGGGATGATGCTAAAGACGATGGGTATGATGATTTTTACCAAAGTGCATCTGATCACAAGACGGGGGGTTATAATGGAAAATCGGATGCCAAGTGGACTGGGGGCGGGTTTCTGTGAGGCTAGCAAGGATCGTTTCAGCGCATTCTTTTTCCAGATTCTTTCCTTTCCCTCTCTGGGTACTCTATGGGAAATCCAGTGTGAAGGGTATGTGTGATGAGTAGTCTATTAATGTATAATACTAAAATTGCTGGTATTGGCTTTGAAAAATGCCCATGAAACTCCATGCTTTCTCTTCCTGTAAGCAACTTCTGCTTTTTCTTTTTCGGTGGTTTTATATACAGACTGCATTCAAATTTGTAGTATCATTAAATGGCTTTGCTTGTTTTTGAATTTTAGTTTGTATTTTTAAATATATTTTTTTATTAAAATATATAAAAATAAGAGAAAAAAATAAATAAAATTTAAAAAATATCATAATTAAATATATATATTTTTAATTCTATAATTTGAAAACAAACATAACAATTGCTTTTGGACATGTTAAATTATTTTTTAATTTTCATTCCTTTTATATGTATCCATATATTTGAACAAATATATGGTGGTTATGCATTTATGTATTTTCGATTTACAACAATTAACACGTACGTTGTCATCGATGCATGCCCAGACTGAAAAAATAACGAACAAGGATTTAACAGGCTTTTAGATGGTTGCTTGTGATTGTTATGCTATATATTCTGATGAAAAGTACTTTTTTTGACCGACGATTTACATTGTTTGCTATTTATTGATCATTAAAGGTTATGTTTGGAATCCTGCCTTCTTTCTTAAGAAGCATCTTTTCAAACTATACCCAATATAAATTCAATAATTTTTTTTATTACAATTTGAATTCAAATTCAAATTATATATATAATTATTTATTTTTAAATATTATATATATTCATATATATATATATATATTTATATTTTAAAATCTAATTATTATCATTATATATTAATATGTCATCAATTTATTATTATACGGTGTATAAATACATTCAAACAAATTATATGTAAAAACTTTCATTTTAAATATTATTTTTATATTAACACAATTTCTACTAAATATTGCCTTTAACAAAAAATCCCCTCAAAAACACAGCCAAAAAGGGAACACTATACTGATAAACATCAACCAAAATTAAAGTAATATTTTTTTGCATACAATATATTATAACTCTATCATCTATATTAACTAGTTTTAGTCATTTTAATATAATTTCAAAAGTTTCCCTCTCAATTAATCTATTAACATTATTAATAACTACTTTTAGTTTTAAATATAAATTTATGCTACACACACGCAGATATATGATTCTTTTACCTCTCATAATTATCGTTAATCATTTTAATAAATTTTATAAAATATACCTCTTAATAAAATCATTTATACTATTTAATAACTACTTTTAGTCTAAAATATAAATGAACTAAAACAATAGTAATTAATTTTTTTCCTCTAATTACTATTATTTTAATTTCTCTCTTTTTTTATTAATTAACATTTAGTTTTTTCTTATCTTTTTTATCGTCTCTATTTTTCTTTGTATCTTTGTTAAAAGGATATACAATTCAATGATTTAATTTTACAATTGAGCAATTGAAAAAATATAACAATTTTATGTTATCACAATTAATAAAATTGCGTACACATGATTCGTTAGCTGAAGTCTGAACTGGTCCATTTTGCCGCTTCGCACAAATTGCCACTTCCAATTTCAATTTTTCAAGGACAAGTTTTCCCCCTTCTCACACTCACACTACAAAACCACAATCCGCGGCAACAATCCGAGACACTAAGTGAACTCTGCGTCGTCGATCTGCACCATATCAACGGTTCAGAGTCACCCACTGCGCATCGTGCAGATCACCACTTGTGACCGTCGATCAAACAATTAAATCCAACGTGCCACAATCATTTCCATTTCCTAAAGTGCGCTATATAGCACTCTACCACAAGACGCCTTTCAGGTAGCCCGACCCAACTGCTTCAAAATTTTCTCCGTTCCGGTTATTCTAGGATTAACAGAAGGGCAAAATGTCAGGCCGCGGCAAGGGAGGCAAGGGTTTGGGAAAAGGAGGCGCCAAGCGACACCGTAAGGTTCTGAGGGACAACATTCAGGGAATAACAAAGCCGGCGATTCGTCGTTTGGCTCGTAGGGGTGGCGTTAAGCGTATCAGCGGTCTCATCTACGAGGAGACCCGCGGTGTCCTCAAGATTTTCTTGGAGAATGTTATCCGTGACGCCGTCACCTACACCGAGCACGCTCGCCGTAAAACGGTCACCGCCATGGATGTTGTCTATGCTCTCAAGAGGCAGGGCCGCACTCTCTACGGTTTCGGTGGTTAGCTGGTGAAAGTAAGGTGGAATTGGTGTAAATGTTGTGTTTCGGTAGGGTTGTGTTTTTATTTATTTCTCAAGCGTTGGGGGTTTTGAATGGTCATAGCTTAGGAGTTTATGCGTCCATCTCGGATCTTGTATTTCAGTTGGATTGGAATGAAAACTTTGGTTTTCCTTTCGACTGTTTTGTTCTCATCTCTTTTCATTGATCTACATCCGTTCGATTTTGTTTTCTTATATTTTGTGTGTGCCCATCGGTTTTCTCAGCATACGTATTGCTGTATTTATATTGAATTTAGTTATTTCCTTCTGTTTCCAAAATTATTTAAAAGGAATTGCTGGTTCGCACAAACACGATCGCAAACTGGTACATGCTACTTAAATTTCGGTGAGAGACTAATTGATATTTAATTGTTCTAATTCTCTTATGCACATGAATGCGTTGCTTGTTACTTTATATTATATTAGTACATCCAATCTAAACATTGGTTTGTGAGAGCGTCCGAGGAAGAAATCTGCGTCGGTAAGAAAACTGTTGTGTCTACTGCTTTCAACGCGCGAAGTTCCTTCTTAAACTCGGATCACGGCTGGTGTATGTTTTTGGGTGGGGAAAAGCGAAACAAACCTACATAAACAGGTAGATAAAGTTTGCCAAGCAGCAGTGTGCAGTATTGAATTCAATCCAAGAATTCAAGCTTCTAAGATTTGCGATTCTTTGGCGAATAGAAGTTCGAATCTAAGTAGTATGCAAGCTTCTATGTAAGGTGCGCTTGCATATTACTTTTAGGGATAAGTAATATGTACCTGAGTGTAGACCAAATTTGTATTTCAAGTACCTGCAATGCACCTTACAACAAAACATGACGAGCTGAGTGTAGACCATATTTGTACTTCAAGTACCTGCAATGTTTGGAGTGCTCTTGTCATAAGTTAGTATATCTCTGTTGTCTCTTTCCTCGGTAAATTTTGCGGTTATCTTTGTTGCAGTGGGCTAAAGGAGAGCTTTCTCAGATTTCCAACCTCTTGTGCTGGGCTGAAACACACCCCTCTAGCCACTTCAGTTCACTTGATTCGGTATTGATTCTCCTATATTTTGATTCGGGCTGCACATTTTCTTCTCTATTTCTTCTCGAGCGGCAGAATGAGTTATCCTTCTTGAGTCTCCACTTTGGCAATACCCAGAAGCTGTTGTCATTCTTAGCTGAACAAATGTCGGCTTCCCCATCGATGGGGGGAACCACTGATTTCTGATTATCTGATAAACCCTTCGGAGTAGCTATAGTTTTTTGTGCAGGAGCGTTAAATTTGAGAAACTTTCTTTGCATATTCTCTTCAATTGACGCATTAAATTCCTTGTGTTCAGAGTTTTGTTCTCCTTCCAACCGTTGAACTAGTGACCCTTCCTCTTTTGGAAGATGACCCTCAGCTGCGTCTCTTTGATGTTGGTCACCTGAATAGTTCCATGCGTTCCTTTATTTCTCCGAGCTGGTGCGCGAGTAAACCTCGTTTCCGGATTTGTCTGTCTTGTTTTTCTTTTCCTTCCGATTTCCCTGTACTCCAGAAGACGCATTGGAACGTGGAATTTCATGTAGGGAGCTTGAAGTTGGGAAGAGCGAGTTCACGGTGCCCTCAAAATTAGGTATTTCGCTTCCCAATGTAGCTGATATTTTTAATGCAAAATCATCGGTTTTTGAGGTGGGATCAGCCCCAGGGCTGGTAGTATCTCCTCTATGCGCATTGCTGTGGACTGAAAGCTCTTCACCTTGTGCAAGATTGTACCTTAATAAAGCAAGAGCTGCACTAGCAGCAAGAGGACTGAGAAAGGATCTGCTCCCATGAACTGCTCTTGATCAGATGGGATTGAATCTGGAGAATCTTTAATTATTGTCTCCAAGGGCTGTCTATTCTCAGTCCCAGTTGAACCATTCAAATTACTTACCGAATGAGTTGTGATAGACGGGTCATTTGCGTCAACTGCCATGGCGTGGATTTGCCCTTCGAGATGGGCTGCGTAGAGAGACTCTCGTCAGGAATTATCCTAAATTGGAATGCACACATAACAGATTTCTAAAGGATCTAAGATTAAAACTTCTAACCTATCTTTTGTGGATAATCCATGTTTAGGAACCTTTGCAGTAATCTGATATTTTTCAATACTTCTTTTGACTCATCAAGTTAACATTCAGACTCTGAAAATATTGACATCTTTAATAAGCTCAAGGTCTGTAAAGGATAATGGATCGGAGATGTTGCAATTTAGAAATTGGTTAAATTTTATTTTAATACTTAATATTTTTATATTTATCTATTGATAGACTTTATTAATAAATTAGATCATATGACTTTTTAAATTAGAATTTGATAGGATTTAGTATAAATAATTTTTTTATTCAGTTGAATAAAGAGATCTTGATACTTTAAATTTGATACTTTAAATTTAAAAGCTATGAAATTATTTAATTTTTTCTAAAGATGAGAATGATTAAATCAATTTAACAAAAGTAATTTTTGAATGAATCGTAATATATCAATTGATCTCAACGTATCAATTGTATCCTATTACGTCGATTATCAATTTGAATTCATTACATTGGACTAGATATTTTGATACATGATTCATATGCTTAGAATTTAATTTAAGTTTAATTTAATTTTTGTTTTTTTTGCTGCCTCCTTCAGCAGGAGTGATTCCTAAATGAGTCGTGACGTATCAATCAATCTCAATGTATCGATTGTGGCCGTTCTATTACATCAATTATTAGTTTTAAATTCAATTTTGATTTTAATACGTTGAATTGAGCATTTTGATGAAGAGTTCATATTCTTGAAATTCAATTTAAATTCAATTTAATTTTTATTCTTCCACTTTCCTCTTTCGATCATATCAGAAGATTATACCGCCTCCCCAAAACAAAATTGATAGAGATTTTATTATGAGAAATATCCGTTGCTTTATTTGTCCCCTCTGTTTGCTTTCCAGCAGCATATTAACATCCAAGTTCATATTTTCAACACGTGATGGAAATGGTGAAGTCTTTAAACCTTTTGAGGATTCCAGCATGCTGAAGAAAGTAGAAATGGTTGGATGGAGAATGATATTTTTTGTAGATAATTTCATGATTGCACGGGCTGGGACAGTTGATGTGACTTCTTTAAGGGTTTGGTGAAGGCATTTGAGTCTGAACGAACATCTGCAGTGGAGCCTCTTTGAGTGCCTCACACGAATTGCCTGTTAATTAGCTTCCTCAGGACTAACTAAGCAGCGATACACAAAGTATTTCTGACAGAAAATCTAATACAACAAATATGCATGCGCTATGAGTATCCCTGTATTCATGTTTTCATAAGATATTATACCCCAGCAGGCAGGTAATCTATGCAACAAAACTAAAGCAAATTAAATGCCAGCAGTGACTTTCAAGAGCGAAGTGAGATCACAAGTCTAAAGAGCTAAGTTGAAATTGGGAAATCAATCATCACTAATAAACAATTATCACATCAACATTTTTAAGGGGTATATTTCATGATTGCCATATTTCTTTCCTTCCCCACCCACACATGTACCTCAAGTAAGCGACAGTAGGACATAAAACAGTCAACAGCAAGATATTCAGGTAGCTATGAGGATTTAGGACTCTGTTTTATTGAATTCTCCATGTCTCTGCACGTACTATACGTACACAATCAAGTTGTTGAACAGATTCCACTTAAAAAGCAAACTCAAGCATTAACTCATTGATATATCTCACAACCACCTTGATCTGTTACCCCCATTTCGTGCAGTGATAATGTTAAATGGTAAAATTTGATATTAACTTCCCGAAACAATTTGCACAAATGCATATAATTCTCGAACTAGTACCTCATATTGCAGTAGCAAGCTAAGCAAGCATACCTCTTCCTCCAGGGCATCATAAAAGAGATTCTTAACACATGAATTTTGGGTGGCAAGCACATGATGATCTTGTTGGAGAGGAGCAGTCATCACCTTGTAACGGAGTTGAACGTACACAAACATGTGCAAGTACCCCATCTTTATCTCAGATAATGTCTTCTAAGTAGTTGTGTCCATATTGCACAACAAGATCCAATACTCTGGAGCTACATGGAGATGGAGGTTTTATAAAAGCTGTTTTCTGCAGAAGTAATCAGATAAAATACAGTATTGCCGACTATAGTCCTTGGTCTGAGCCCAATGAATGTTTGTTACCTTGGCATTAGGCTCAAAGACGATATAGTTTTTCATAATTCAGGTCGACACCAAGCCATAAAAGCTCCTTTGACACCACCAAAATCATTTCTTCCAAATATAACAAGACTTGAAAATTTTCTCATCGTTTGGATCCAATTTTCATGCCAAATTTTGATCCTCTCTAAATTGGATCCAAACATATAAAAACTCAGCTTGCATTTATCTGAATGGACTAACAGAACGGAGCATTTAAAAATATATAGACTAAATCAAATCCCATAATAAGAACTTCATTAAGTCATCGAACTAAGAAGTTCAAACATACTTGCAATCTGCATTAAATCAGGCCTGGAATAATTGTTGTGCATTATATTGATTTGTTTCAATTCCAACAAACAATCCAAATTAATCTTTACTGTAAGACACAACAGAGTCAATATGACCATGAGTTTGTACACACACACACACACACACACACACACACACACAAATGCATAGCACATACAGATGTACTTGTGCAGTAATATTCAGATTTTCTTAAATTATAGTCCATTTCCTTGATAAGAGCCGTAGGAATTCCTTCAGGAATAATCCATAGGAAATCACTGCAACTCATCAAAAGCTATCCATTAATTTTATAAGTAGATCATTCCAGAAGTGAAGCTGAACTCAAAAAACTCCTATTATTCACAGATATCGAACATTAAGGAAGCTATGTAGCCAAACATAGTTGCTAAAATTTTTCATATCGGAGCATGGAAAATAGGAGTTCAAAAATTCTGCACTATCGTAAAAGGAGTAGTAGAACCGACCAGCTAGAAACCTGGCAATGGTGCCAAGAGAAGGCACCTTTGCGCATAGCCTCGAGCTCAACGAAATCGTGTTCGGCGCTGTTGTCGCGTCCCCCAGCGGCCATTGATTGGAGAGCACGGACAACCGTCGAGTGACGCAACAATTTAGGTTTGCTAGGAAATTGGGGGAGTAGAGTCTGACCACGAACACCAGTGAGGACTGGAATCAACACTCCGCAAATGTACATGCTATTGATGAGCTACAGATGGAAGAGAGAGCACAGTTCCAACAGGCAAAATAGCGGAAGACAGCGGAGAAGACAACAAGGGTCGGTTTTCTACGTTTATAATTATAGGGTGAGTTATGCCTACACGGTCACTCAAATCACAACTAGATCTTAACGTTTAGAAAATTACATTGCAACCCCAAACGTTTTAATAACACCACAAGATTTAGCTGGAATCACTTACCTAAAATTTAGCCCGAAATTAAAAACTAAAATTATTCGTAAATCACTGCACCATTAACTGAGAATATAAAAAGCTCGTTATTTACCTGTATATTTTGACAATGGCACTACTGTACTAGTTAATGAGATTAAACGCCAAGGGCACCTTAAGGCCCTGTTGAATTTCAATTCTGGGATTAAGGTCTGGCAAGACTGTTTTTATCACATATTTTAGGTAGAATTTCGTTAGACGATTAAAATAAAATTATATTTAGTTACTGAATTTGGCTTTGAATCAATCCTTTCTATATATAAAATAATCAAGAAATTAACCCTGAAATGTAAGAATTTAAGTGATTGATCTACATTCACGAAAAGAGAATTTCTGTATATTCTTATTCATTGTGAAAAATATTACAGATATAAAACTTCCCTCAAGGAGAATGGGGAAGAAGACGATGATCTCTGCACTCCATATCCTTCCCCATTCATTTCCCCCGCTGTCCATATCCTTATCTAAATAATCGTTCCCCACTCATTCCCCACCACTTTTCCATAATTAATCGCCCTAACCTTTCACCGGATATGGGATCGATTCCTTCAAGAGATGCAGATTCATTTGCTGCTGTTCTTCTTTCAACATTGGCAGAGCTAACCCTTGAAGTGACTTCTGTCCTGTTAGAGACAATTGCTGCTTCCTCTGTGGCAAGTGAATCACTGTTATTCTATCGTTAATGCCTACTCCCCTGACAGGGCTATTCAAACCACTCCAACCAAGCCAATGAAGTAGCAATCAGCTCTCAATCCGGGTAATGAGAAATGACAATGAAATTTAACGTGGATAAGGATGATAATATTGGTGTCATTTAACATGGGTAATGGGAGCTTAATTTTAGGGATATAACGATATTCAAAGAAATGAAAATAGGCTGAGGGAAAAAATGGATTTTCTTAGATTATTATCTATACTATATACTAAGTTAATAAGATTACGTTATTTTGATAAAATTATATAATTGTCTTCATTTAAAACTCTTTTATTTCTTTCAATATTTTTTTACTCTCTTTTATTTTAATAAACCATTTTAATTTATATTTTTTTCTCAAATTTTATTTCATTTCAAATTCTTTTAATGTTCCTTTATTTTTTATTATAAATATTTTTTTACTTTTATTTTTAAAATAATTTTATTTATATTATTCAAAATACAATAAATTTACATACACATTGTATGTTTTGTTTTTACTAGTTATATTATTAAGTTAATAAGAGTTTATAGTTGTATAATATTAAATTACACTACTATCTTTATTAATTTTTTAAAGTTTTTCTATCTTTTTTCTTTTTTTTTTTGACTTCTTATTTTTATTTATATTTTCTTTCAATTTTTTTCAAGTTCTTTTGATCATTCTTTACTTTATTAGTTTAAATAATTTTTTTATAATTTTAAGTTAAATTATTTTATCTTTATTATTTAAAATATAGTTTTTTTTATAATTTATAAGTAAATTTGTAAAGGCATGAAGCGTGCTTTTGTTAATATATATAATGGAAGTTGAAGTGATTTTTGCAATTACCAAACATGCAAAAGGAGATGTTTGGATTTATGACAATTACAAAATATGCGAAGGGGTAATTAGGGAAGAATCTTAGATGTTAATTATTTGTGGAAATACTTTATTAGTAGTAGACAAGTTACAAGTAACTCTTCATGTAATTTATCTGTTTTAAAAATAATAAACAATATACCAGTAACCTACGATGGGCGTAAGCTTAAAAAAATACTGTAATTTTGGACCGTACGTATTAATTGAAATGAAAAAAATGTCCTTGCTGGATATGTTGGTGGGATTATAATTTAAAGAATTATTTAAATAATAAAAAATTTGTATTAATTAATTAATTATTAACTGTTATGCTTAATAAATTTGTATATTTAAAATGATTATATTTATTTTTAATTATAATCTTATTTTACAAATAATTCAATCTCAAGTTAAAATAATTTTTAAATTATTTATAAAAGAACAATAGCATCTTAATCGTATCATCACATCACTTAGATTACTTATTCTATGTTGCCATTGCCCTTTAATTTTAGAAAACACAGTTATACATCGCATTTGAAAAATATTAGAAAAATAACACCCGTTTGGCATGAGATTATAAAGGTTTTTTTTTTCTTCTGAATTTTCGCAATTCAAACACAGTTCATTATCAAAATTTTATCAATTCAAACCTGCTTATACATAATCAAATTTATACTATCAAATATATCAATTTTTTCAATTTTTTTCAATATTTTCATCCCACATAATAATTTTTAATTTTAATGTATTATTAAACTAAATTACTTGACACACGAATTTGATTAAATTTAAAAATATTTTTACATTTTATTGAGTTTGCATCTGAATTTTAAAAAAATTTAAATTTTCTTAAAATAAAATTTGAGTTTAAATTATATAAAATTAATTTAATTCAAATTTAAATTATATTAGAATTGTTATTTAAATTAGACTCAAAAGCTTGTTTTTATTCATGCCATGCTTTCATCGCCTACCAAATTCTTAATCAAATACACTTATAGACAGACAAATTATAAGTGTGTTTATAAAATTTAAAATATAATTTATTGTGTAAATATATATTATTTATATATTAAGTATGAGAAAGGGTAGAAAAATTTTTATAATTAAATTGTAAGATTAAAAATTAATTATTTTTAAGAGTCTCACATCATTAATATGGATAAAATAACACCAGCATTGACGTCTAAGCAGGGTAACCCAACTCTAGAATATTCTTGTCCAATGGAGAAGTTGGAAGATAATGAAAAAGGGAAAAAGTCGCTGGTCGGCAACTCAGCGTAACCAATCAAAAAGTAGCATCCACAAATATATTTCCGCGTCCAATGCGACGGCTGCCACGCAATTAGGGTTTTCGAACATTCTGGAACGTGAAGTCCAACGCCACTTCCGTATAAATAGTCCGATATGCTTTCCTTCCTTGTGCAGCCAGTCAAGCATTAGTTGACAGAAGAGCTATTTGGTCTTACCATATATTCTTTGTTTAACCCTGAATTAGATCTGTGCGTTGAACGTAATGGCAGGAAAAGGAGAAGGTCCGGCCATCGGAATTGATCTGGGAACAACCTACTCTTGCGTCGGCGTATGGCAACACGATCGCGTTGAAATCATAGCCAATGACCAGGGTAATCGAACGACGCCGTCGTATGTCGCTTTCACGGACTCGGAGAGGCTTATCGGCGATGCTGCTAAGAATCAAGTCGCTATGAATCCCACGAACACCGTTTTTGGTAAGATCAGCGTTTCTACATTTGTTTTGGCTTTAATTTTACTGTAATACGTTAGATCTATGCTATGCTTGGACGGTAATTTGTTATATGCCTTTTTGGGTTATCCGCTTGGTTTCGAAGTTTTTTCTTGGTACTGCGTTGTCTGGATCTGGTTTTGCGTGGTACGGTAAGTGTGTAGATCTGGTGTCTCGAACAATTAATTTAGGAGTTATTTCCGTTTTTAATAATATATGAATGGCGACCTAATTTTAATATCCCTATTTACAACTATTTCATGTTTTTGTACGTACGGTCTGCCCACTGATTGATCATGTATTCAATGGTGTTTGGTTGATCATCAAGTTAAACCTATAGCTTAACTGTTCATCCCAATTCTTGTTTGGGCAATTTTATGGGGGATTTGATGGCCTAACTTGGTAAGGTTAAGTTAATACCGTATTTTTGAAGTTTAAGCTTTGTCAATGTTATTATACCGGTGCTTTACAGCATATTCTGCAAAGCTATTGATGTAGGTAATATTTCTGCATATATCTTGCGGGTGCTGTACTTGGGTTCCATATGCCACCTAAAAGTTCTTTTCATCTGTTTTTTATGTTTGGTTTTTAGCCAGTGACTTGATTTAGCATGGATTTTAAAACTCATGGATATCTTTCATTCCTTGGTTTCTTTTGTAGACGCTAAGAGGTTAATTGGAAGGAGATTCAGTGATTCCTCTGTACAGAATGACATTAAATTGTGGCCATTCAAGCTCATTGCTGGAGCTGGAGACAAGCCAATGATTGTTGTAAACTACAAGGGTGAGGAGAAGCAATTTTCAGCTGAGGAAATCTCTTCAATGGTTTTGATGAAGATGAAGGAAATTGCTGAGGCATATCTCGGTTCAACTGTGAAAAATGCTGTGGTTACTGTCCCAGCATACTTCAATGACTCTCAACGTCAAGCTACTAAGGATGCTGGTGTAATATCGGGCCTTAATGTTATGCGTATCATCAATGAGCCCACTGCTGCCGCCATTGCTTATGGTCTCGACAAGAAGGCATCCAGCGCTGGCGAGAAAAATGTCTTGATTTTTGATCTTGGCGGTGGTACTTTCGATGTTTCTCTTCTGACTATTGAGGAGGGCATCTTTGAGGTGAAGTCCACTGCAGGTGATACTCACCTTGGAGGTGAAGACTTTGACAATAGGATGGTGAATCATTTTGTTCAGGAATTTAAGAGGAAGAACAAGAAAGACATAAGTGGTAACCCAAGGGCGTTGAGAAGATTGAGAACTGCTTGTGAGAGGGCGAAGAGGACTCTCTCATCCACTGCCCAAACCACCATTGAAATAGACTCTCTCTATGAGGGTATTGATTTCTACTCGACCATTACACGTGCCAGATTTGAGGAGCTAAACATGGATTTGTTTAGGAAATGTATGGAGCCGGTTGAAAAGTGTTTGAGGGATGCCAAGATGGACAAGAGCAGCGTCCACGATGTTGTCCTTGTTGGTGGTTCTACCAGGATTCCCAAGGTCCAGCAATTGTTGCAGGACTTCTTCAATGGAAAGGAGCTCTGCAAGAGTATCAATCCTGATGAGGCTGTTGCATATGGTGCCGCCGTTCAAGCTGCTATTCTTAGTGGTGAGGGCAACGAGAAGGTTCAGGACCTGTTGCTTCTGGATGTCACTCCTCTCTCCCTTGGTTTGGAAACTGCTGGTGGTGTCATGACTGTGTTGATTCCCAGAAACACAACCATACCCACCAAGAAGGAACAGGTCTTCTCTACTTACTCTGACAACCAGCCCGGTGTGCTGATTCAGGTCTACGAAGGAGAGAGAACAAGAACCAGGGACAACAACCTTCTAGGAAAATTTGAGCTTTCTGGCATTCCTCCTGCTCCCAGGGGAGTCCCCCAGATTACGGTGTGCTTCGATATTGATGCTAACGGTATTTTGAATGTGTCTGCTGAGGACAAGACTACAGGGCAGAAGAACAAGATCACGATCACCAATGACAAGGGGAGACTTTCAAAGGAGGAGATTGAAAAGATGGTTCAGGAAGCAGAGAAGTACAAGTCCGAAGATGAAGAGCACAAGAAAAAGATTGAAGCCAAGAATGCCCTGGAGAACTATGCGTACAACATGAGGAACACTGTGAAGGATGAGAAGATAGCTTCCAAGCTCCCTGCGGATGACAAGAAGAAGATTGAGGATGCAATCGAGTCCACCATCCAATGGCTTGATGGGAACCAGCTTGCAGAAGCGGATGAATTTGAGGACAAGATGAAGGAGCTTGAGAGCATTTGTAACCCCATCATTGCAAAAATGTATCAGGGGGCAGGCGGGGAGGTGCCCATGGATGATGACGGTCCTGCTCCCAGCGGCAGTGGTGCTGGAGCTGGAGCTGGAGCTGGTCCCAAGATTGAGGAAGTTGACTAAGTGCATCGTGATTTTGCTAATAAGAGTATTGCATTATCTGTCGATGTTCTATTCAGAATTGTCAATTGTGGAGCTCATCCCAAATATTTTTGAACTCCGCATAATTTCTTGCAGTAATATTTTGCTCAAGTGCATTTTTTCCCAATACCGTTGTGTAAGATTTAGATATTTGTTCTGTGTTCACTGGTGCTCTTCGAAGTGGGTGAGGCCGCTTCTATCTCTGCTTTGAAGCGGAATTATTTTTTTTGTATTTGAAGTCAGCGTGAAAACGTTTAGGCTGCAATTGGATGAATGTTTGTTTCAGAAAATCATATTTGAGATTTAAACCGTTCGTCTTTAAAGAATTGATTACTTTAAGTTATATATAATATTACGTATACACGGATAATAATATTATAAAATAATTTTATGTTAATTAATTATTTAATATAAATGATGATAAGGTTTAAATATAATAATTTAATAATATTAAAAATATTAAAAATATATGAAAGAAACAGTATTAAATTCAAAGCAAACTGAGATTTGGAGTTTTGAAAAATAAAACAACACAATTAACAAAAAAATTATAATTTTAAGATATAATATTTAAATTTTTTATAGAAAAATACGTAGATAAAAATAATAAAATACATACAAATCTAAGAGTTTGGTAATACTAAGAGAATTTATACATATGCCTTTCTTCTAACTTAATAATATTGAAGTTATAATTTTTTCTTTTTATAATTATTGAATTTGTACATTAGTATGAAAATAAATATTTAATTAAATAAATATATACTACAAATAATATAAATCAAAAAATAGTTTTTAATTTTATGCTACTTAAATTTAATCTATATATGTCTATGTTAATATTAAAAATTTGGTTCTTTTACATTTTAGTAGAGATTTACATTTATACTCATCTTTAATTTAACAAAGACAAAGTTACTTTTTTTTTTTGTTATTATTTTTATTTTATTTAATTTTCTAATTATAATTTATATAAGTATAAAATAAATATTTAAATAAACCAACGCATACTACAAAGAAAAAATAAAATAATTATATTTTGATTTTATATTATATAAATTTTAAAACACACACAGTGTCTTACAATTATTAGTACTAATAAATTGTTTACGAGGTAAAAATGAAATTTTAAGAAAATATAAAAATATATTTTTTATTTTGTATTTTTATGAAAGGTCAATTTTTATTTTTACAATTTTTATTACTAAAATTATTAAAAACTAATTTTGATTTAGTCACGGTTCGAATGACGAGCCAGTTTTGAGAGTTGAACTGGTCTGTCGGTTGCGGATCCCATGACTTGTATGCTATGTTTGTTTTAATCTTTGAACTATTGAATGTATATTATAATTATTATATTTTCTAATTTTTTTTTGAATTTTTTGAACTTTTACATAATTCTAAAATATTAAACTTAAAATACACACACTTTTTTTTTCTATAGCCATTGTTAGATATTAATTCCCTACTTAACATACTCACATGAAAACACAAGAAACATAGGACGCAACAAGAGGTTAGACATACATGCAAACAAGGATTATTGCATATATATTTGGAAGGACAACGATCGAGTATTATCGGAAAGGGCTCATTAAAAATCAAATCAATTCACGTCCTGCAAGGTTCTGAGCCCACACTCCCACTAATATGTATATTCTTTAATCTTAAATTTGACACACACACACACACACACACATGTATATCTATCTCCTAGTTGCTGACTTTTCTTCTCAAGTCATGGAACGAGAACTCAATTATAAGCTTATCATCAAGTTTGACTGATGAGGGGGGACAATTAACCAATCCATCTCCACGCCAACCCCTCACCAGAGAGTGAAGGAAATTGTTGACATATTTCGGGACTTCTGTTCAGACACTACTCAAAAATGGCTGTTAAAGACAATCTGACCCTTGACGAACCATATGTTTGGATGCAAATTTTCAAACTAAAAAATAAAGATAATAAGTGTTAATTTTGATGGTTGGTATATTAGGAAGAATTTCAAATTTTACAAATTTACATCCAAACGCTAGATAAATGTCTTAAGGACTGGGCAGAATGTCACGGCCCTGAATTGATTATCTCACAAGCTTTCTTAAATTTTTGAAGATCTCAAAACATAGGAAAAGATCAAATTGAAAACTCATAACTGAATTTATCAGATTGTGCTGCATATGCTCTTTGGATCGTCTGCTGCTGAAAGTATAATCTTATTTCTTCAATATGAAAATGACCTTGTTAAATAAAGAGGTACATCCCAGATAGCAACAAAGCTAAAAAAATTTGCAAATGCAAATTTAACAACCTTGTAAAATTCATACTAGAGAACACATTTCAACTGCATATATTAAACAGATGATGGGCGTTCAGAAAGGGGGGCAGGAAATCTCCCAACAATTCAGACATCCCAAAAAGCACCTGTAGTGAGTCAGATGCAAGGGACCAGTGAGATGTATAATGGGCTCCTTCGATCAAAACACCACGAGCACAGAAGGTGGCACCAATGAAGTAATCATCCAACTCCCACGTTGCATCCGACCTAATAGGCTTTTAGATCAACTTGAGATCATTACCCCCAATGGCGAGGACGAAGACATACGCGAACTTCATGTTCCTCCCGTCCCTGCCTGAGTTTTGGCACCAATATCTCGAGCACCGTTCCTGGGCCATCATAATACGCTTTTATATTCGCGTCTTCAGGTATTCGGGTGGAGAGTTGAATTTCTCTGACAAATTCTCCCGGTGGGCAGTGCTCTGAAGACACATCTGTAAGCTTGAAAGTCCTGTTGTGCCTCTTGATATATGGCGTGCGAGTACTCGTACAGGACACTTTGATGATCCCATGGGTAAGTGTATTCCTCCAGGAAACTTTTACCTTCTGGAGATCTACAAATGGCAAGCCGACTATTATCAGATAACCTTCTTCGTCCTCATAAGTTGCTTCGGCAGCTGTAACAGGGCCATAAACATTTCTCAGCACCCCGCTAAATCCATTCAACCAGCGTGGCTCATTTTGGTGAATTTGCAAATCAGGGGTACGATGATCAGGAGCACCCGCAGCCAAACAACAGTCCTCATTGTTCCCCTGTGTGAAGTGATCTTTCTTTCTTCTTTTGTTGCTGACAGGTGAAAGGTCTATTGGTTCACCATTGCTGTGGTTGGCCAGCTGAGTGGACAAGTTCAGAACAGATCGATTGAGCAACTTCTTGGAGTGAGAGTGTGGATTAGCCTTCACTGTAGCAGTTGGCCTTTCAAGCTCAAATTCAGAGCTCGGCGCATTTCTCCAACAGCCATAAGCAATGGCTTCAGGAGGAATGGAGAAGTTCAGGTCCCTCCCAGTCAGTTCCATCCATCTCCTTTGATAATCTTCATCAAGACCCTCGAAACTGGGGGCCGGAACAACCTTGAGGCCATGAACACACTGAGGATTAGAGAGTCCCCTGTAATGCTTCCGCTGCATCCTGTGAGACCGGAGAAAGCCTCTATCAACGCTAAATGGAAAGGGACGCTCCCCTCGACGCGAATGCCCATTCATATAACTCCGGAGCTGCATTTTGCCCAGAGCATTCCTTGGCCTTTCTTTGAAAACCCACATGTACATATTCTCCATGTCGTGTTGAACCATGAAAATATCCAGTTGAAGGTCAGACTTCTCAAATCCGGAAACTCCATTACCATCAAGCGTGATATTTGCCTTTGATTTTTCATTCAGCACTGGCTTAAAGTAAAAGCTGAAGAAGAACCAAGCACCCCAAATGCTATCAACCCTTTTCGCACACTTCCTCCCAACCTTAGGGACACTAACAAAACTCTTACTCTCATCCATCTGAGTCCCAAGGCCAACATCAAGACTGTCACAATGTTCATGGTTCCAAGGCTGCGGGGGACTTCGATCAGCGTCAAGGGGTAAGTTGATATCCGGTGGACGGTTTAAACCGACTTGGCGATTCATCTCAAGGTCCAATTCATCATGTGAAGAAAAGGCACTTGAATCCATGGACAAGAGGGTTGAAGGGTGATGATTCTCCATTGACAAAGTTGTTAGTAGAGCATCCACCATCTCAGAAACTCGAAAGGCAATTCTTGATCAAGGACCAACAAGTTTTAAACCAATAACCATTTTGAAGAAAAATCACTCTTTGTAAACATTTCCATCACGTCTATACCAACTCCAACCTTCATTAAAACCCTATTTATATTGAATTTAAGCCACTTCTCCGACAATAATCCAGACACACAGAAACTAAATCGTAAACCCAAGTGAAAGGGAGAAAAAGGGGGGGTATCGGGAGACGCTGGAAATAAATAAAATATGTGTAAGACCTGAACCCTAAACTAAATTAAAAGAAACGAGACAAAGTATCTAATCCTAGCCATGAAATATGAATCCCATTGAACCCTCGAAAGACAAGTGGGAGACATCGAATCAGACTTTCCTAGCCAGAATTCCTCAAAGAAACGATACACAAAATCTGTATCTTTCTTCCTTGTTAAATGTTAAATAAAAACCCAACTTTTCAAGCCAAACCTCACTCTCTCTTTCAATCTATATAGTATATGGGACACGTAGATATCCTTGCAAGATTAAAATTTACCAATCGATGAAGCCAAGGCCCAGGAAGAGTACCAAATCAGAGGGGATCTTGGAGGAGTACCTTTTGGGATAAGCTTCCACAACCATGAATCCACACAAGCCTGGGCACTCCGAAGGAGAAACAGACTTCACAATCCTCATTTCTTTCTTCTTACACTAGATTTTCACGATAAAAGACTCGGAACTTTTTTTTTTCCCACTTCCCCAACTACCAACGCTCTTAACGATCTAACTCTAAAGAATTTTTGTCAGTGACCATGTAGCACATGCATTGTTTGTTTTGTCACGGCTTCGGGTAGAGATAGAGAGACATGGGCGACAAAGGGCAAAAACACTCATTCCAGGGTTGTATTTGGTCGTGTGCTTATCCTCTGGGAATTTTGGAATGAAAGGGAATCTGACCATCACGGGAAGCTTGTAATTTATAGAGGCGTAGGAAAGCAGAGAACTGAAGGACAGGTAACGCCTGCACTGAATAATGGCGGCCTGAGAGGAGACGGTGCGCTTCGGGCTTTGTTGAGGTGGGGCAACGTGGAGGAATCATTTTTTAGAGATTCTTTTCTTGAATATTACCTCTTCCTATTGTGTTCATGTAAATTATTTTATGGTTTCTGTGCCATCACGTTAAACAATTCCGTGAGGAATTTGGAAGATCGTTTGCACATCTACAGAAGCATCCCATGGATGATGATCTGAAATTTCATGTCTGAAGATTGAATGAAAGAAACTATATCGTTGAAGGAATCCCGTTCAAACCTGATTTATTTTATGTTTCAATTTTGTAAATGTTATTTTTGAAATTAGATTAGAAAATACAAGATACCATAATATAGGGCTAGAAAATTTTCTTGACACTTTGTATTCAAATCCAAGAAACACTTATAGGCTTCGTTTGCATGCAAGTTTTGTTGGTGGAAAATCCATTCAAATAATCTCTAAATTAATCAAAAGGGAAATTTGACGATGGGAGTTTGTGTCCAAATTGTTTTGGTGCTTTGATTATTCAAAAATAGAGGCGACGATGGGGGCGATTATTTTGGTTGGGTTTTGAGGGGTTAATACTTTATACTGTTATGAATTATAAAGTGTTTGAAACCATTTTAGTTGCATCAACAACGTAAAAAAAACGTATATATATATATATATTCTATTTTAATTATTTATATGAAGTTACATATTTAATCTTAATTTAATTTTTTTTTGTTCTTTTCTATCTTTATTTCTTCTTTTCCTTTTAAGTTATCTTTATTTGTATTTTTTTTAATTTTCTCACTTTCAATATTTTTTATTTTTATCATCTTCTTATTTTAAATACTTTATATAATTTAATTCTAAAAAATATTATATCTATTATTTTAAAATACTCTAACTTTATAATTTATCAACAATTTTACACGGAGAGTGTGTGAATTTGGCTGATTTATATAATGTATGAATGCCAATATGAGTATAGAAGATAATGTCAGGGGGTGGGCTGGAGTCCAAGATCTTAATGGCCATGGAAAATATAAAAGGAGTTTAGTACTTACCCACAAATGCTCTCATCTGCATATTTCGCATTATCAAAATTTGTCCATCAAGTCCCCAAGTTCTGAGTAATCTTCAATCAAACCCACAAGCCAAGTGCATTGTTCAAAACATATAATCTTGAGTTCGGAATAAAACGTGACAGCTGCGTTCCAGCATGGGAAAGTCACTTCTTCATAGCCTATCTGTCTATAGTTAATAAGTAAAAAGATACGACAGGTTGATACCGGTCATCACACGCTAGCTTTACGAATTAAAAAATAAATGGGCATTGCAAGTCAGATAACATACTGATAAGTACTTTACCTAAATTCTTACAGCTAAGTACTTTACCTAAATTCTTACAGCTGTTTGAGGTTGACAAGTTATATGATTAATATTAAATAATAAAATACACATTATAATTTTATAGAGCACAAATCTATTCATTGAAATCATGAAAGTTAAAAAAGTGGGGGACCTCACCAATGCCCATAGATAAGACCCTTTAAATATATTGATTAAAAGATGATTTACCATTTACATGATCATTCATTGGTTAATCAACCATGTGCTTTATTATATAGTCTATTCAAACATTTAGAAAACTAAGCACATGTTAATCGGGAAGAAGTACTTAAGTTTGCTTCAATTATTTGCTTATTTTATTCCATTAATTCATTCATCATGGCCTCGCCACTAATACTTTTGGCTGAGTGTGCAAAACCAATTTATTTAGTTACGATCATGGTTTGTCTCTTGCCTTTTGCCTGACATGTGATGTGCAATAATAAACTATTATAAAGGCTGCCAGAATGAATTTGTGGGCTCATCTATTGCTAAAGGTGATTACACCATTTCTTTTCCATGTTAGACCCTTTCTAAATTTTGGTCATTTGGTTGCTTTAATTTTTATATATTGTATTGTATCATACGCTGTGAACAAGGAGATACAATATACATACCACAGGTTTATTCTGAATGATGTGAATGGTAGGTTCTGAGCTTTGTATTATCTATCCAGTTAATAAGACTTTGTATTACATGATGAAAATTATATAGTTACTTTTATTTTAAATTTTTTTATTTCTCTTGTCATTAGCTTCCTTCTTCGTCTCTTTTTACTTGTCATTTTTAAGTCATGGTTTCTCTCAAGTTTCTTTTTATTTCAAATTCTTTTGATATATTTTTTATTATAAGTATTTTTTAAACCTTTAATTTTTAAATAATTTTATTTATATTACTAAAATATAATAATTTTATAATTTATAAATATATTTTCTTAGTAGACCGGGGATACGAATTGCATTCTAAGTGACAAAAATTTAATTGACGTCCATTTATTCTGGTGAGTCAATGTAAAAATTGTATCAAATTAAATAGAGTTCAATAACCTAAAAACAATGAAAGACCTATCTGCTGGAAACAGCAATACAAGTAATTAAACAAATCCAAATATTCTAATTGACCTTTTGAGTCCCCATTCCCCCCACCACTTTTGTTTTATTTCATTTCATATTTTTTTTTATTAAAATAAAGGAAAGGAAAGAAAATGAGAGAGATGATAGATAAGACCCTTTCAACGCATGATGTGCTACTTATTCATTGGTCAATCAACTGTGTTCCTTGAAAAAAGAGAAATTACACAATGAGGCATGGTCCTTTTTTTCTTTATAGTCTATTCAGACATTTAGAAAATTAAGCACATGTTAGTTGGGAATAAGCACTAATTCATTCTTCATGGTGACCCCACTAATTTCTGTGGCTGCTGACTGTGCAAAACCAATTTATTTAGCTATAATCATGGTTAGTCTCGTGCTAGAGAGCCGCCTTCGTGCTTATGGTGAAGAGAATCCATTACTTTTTATTTTTTATTTTTGAAAAATTTAATCGCTTGTGCTTTTCTATTCCTGAAGGTGTTTGTACCCTTTCTTTTCCATCTCAAAACCTTTATAATATTGGTCATTTGGTTGATTTAATTTCTATGTATTGTATATATTATACACTATGAAGGAGATACAACACACACACACACACACACACACACACACTAATAGTTTAATGGTTGAATGGTGTGAACTGTAGTTTCTAAGAACATTGGATTATATCTACTGTACTATTATTTAAATAAAAATATTTGGTCCCCTTTCTCCCACCATTTGAGTTTATTTCATTTCATTTTTTTTAAACGAAGGAAGTAAAACGAGAGATAAGGTGATAGAAAATATTACTTGAGAAATTGAATCTTAGATTGGCTCTCGAGTCAAATCGTTAACCTGCCACAAAAACGAGTAAAATTAAGTACAATTAGGGTAGTTAATGATTCACCCAAAATTATTTTGATGAGGTAAAAACTATTTTAGTATGATTGGGAAAAGGAAAATTAAAGCTATATTTGCTTTTATATTCTTGAAATGGGGTTAGGTCAGAAATGTTGAATGTGCGATGACTTTCTAAGTTGGATAATATTTAAGTGAAATAAATCTAGATTAGACATCAAACTAGTCGTGCATGATATAATCATATACTATGCTTTTTTTTTAAAAAAAACAACAATTCGAGATCCATCATTGGTTCCATACATACATACAAAGTACTCATCTAGGCATTCTCAAAAAAAAATAACAATTCGAGGTCCACCATTGGTTCCACACATACATACAAAGTCCTCATCTAGGCATTCTCTCGGGCTTCTCCACTAGAGACACTATAAATGCTAGCGAACACAGCACATTGGATCGATGGAAATATACACAATCAGTGCAGTCTCAGTCGGATTAACACCCAATAGATGGTAATTATTGCTCTTGCCTATTGACAAATGTGGTCATTACTAAGGCACAATCTAGGAAGGCGCGATTAATTTTAGACAATAATGGACCTAGATTGACTATTTTGTATTTAAGCATAAAAGGTGGCTGTGCGAGTGCAGTGCAGCCGCTGTAACTTGTACATAAGCACAACTGCAAAAGCCAGTCTGCATTTAATATGCTAATTGTTTTATTGATTAACTGGCACCAACTCAGAAGTTGGACCCTCAGATTAGTATTAGTTGTGGTCATGCGCACTGCATCTGTGCCTACCTGCTTTTTTCGTATTTTAGTTAAACTACTATATTCACAGTGAGGGCTTCCTTCGGCCCAACAGCTTTGATCCTGCAGGCTGCACGGCCATAGTGAAAAAACATAACCGTGGCAATATGTCTGAACAAAAAATTTCTAGTGTGGATAGATCTAAACTGATAATTAAGATGACAGGTGGGCCCTTTCTTTGTCGTTTCAGCCATGTACTTACAATATGGACGAATGGATTATACTCCTGATTCAAGACAAATTATCCTTACCTTGTGGGTCTATTTTCTGTGTACAATAGCCAAAATTAGGGTTGGATCCCTCCAAAATAGTGGTCACAATTTGTATATTATCATACAAGCTGGCGTGCCCGAAAAGCTGCACTGCTGCGCGTTAGTTACCATGAACTTACAATTTAGCAGTCCTTAATTACGTACGAACCAATAGCAAAATATAAAGTTAAGATACAAAGAATTTATGTATAAATCAGGGTGCGTAGTGGCTCATATGCTGCTCAAATGGACAAGAATCTACAGTATTTCCATCACCATCGACTGTATATGAACCCTCTAGTGGTGGGCCTTGTGGGGGGTTTTAGGTGGTGCAGAAATAGTCGCACTGTGACACGGCACGATCGTGTTGTGCTACGACAAGCGACAGCAGGGGCCAGAGAGAACAACGACCGCTATCTTCAGGCATCCAAGGCGAAACGATAATGCCAGGCTGGAGCATTCGACGGTCCAAACGATGATACAATCAAAGGAAGAAGATTTGTGTGCCGTGTGCTTGGGCGAATTCAAGGAAGGCGAGCGGGTTCGAGTGCTGCATGAATGCTCACACGTGTTCCACGTATCGTGCATCGATAAGTGGCTGGAAAATCGGCCTAGCTGTCCGTTTTGTCGAGTAGTGCGGTTCCTCCGTGGCATCCCAGTGAAGCTTCGTTGCCGGAATCCGAAGTTAGGATTCCGGCAGTGGAGATGAATTGGACACCTGGAATTGGTGTCGATCTGGTGTGAATGTATAAGAGGTGTAACTTTTTTGGTTAAGTTTTTTTTAACAATTTTTTTAAACTTAATTTAGCTTATATATGAGTACATGTACTTGGGTGCATCTATGTAACGTGCATGCGTCTGTGTAACGTGAGTTGGTCCCAAGAATTCGAGTTCTGTGGACTACCAAGAAAAAACATGATCGGTATTCAGCGTGAATTTCTTTAAACACAATTTTACATTTTTCAAATTTCTATAGCTAATTTTATTCATTTTTTACAAAATTAAAATACATATTTTAAATTTTAAAATTTTCACTTTCTTATTTTTTAAAAAAATAAGTGTACTTAAAAACACGCAGAACAAAAAAAAAACCCATTGTTTCACATATTTCCCTTTTCATGATTGGAAATACAACTGGGCCCATATCATTTTTGGCTCCAGTCTCTTGTTATCTAATCCAGTCCAGGTTTCCATATGATCCATTTATAAACCCAACTTTCTGGCCCAATGTGTATGGAAATCCGCGGGCCGAAAAAAGACTCGAAACAGAAGAGCGTAGGGACAATTTCGTCATATCATCATGGCTGGTGCGCAATAACGTTGCCACCCCAACTCTTTCATAAATCACTATTCACTTTTCCCCATAATTCTCGAGCCACCACTGCGCCATTACCAGGTTTCTTGACCACGTAAATTTACATTCTGTAACATCTTATACAAATTGTTTCTGTTTATTCTTTACTCTGTTCTTGAGTCTTGGGTCGGGGCAATGTAGTTTTTTTATGCAACGATCGCTTAATGTTTTTCCTACTTCAGTTGAGCATTTGTGCACTTTTTTTTATTCTTGTTTTATCTTTCCGTACTGTTTGCGTAACGTTAATTGATCACATTTTGAGAAATTAATCGCGTGGGAAATGGGAATACAGAATCAGTTTCTGCGCTTGTCAAAGTTGGAACTGAGGTTTTGAATTTCTGTTCTGGGCTTTCAATTCCTCGATTTCAAGTTCCGTGAGGAAATCGAGTGCACTTTTTTATAATCTTATGTGCATGAAAACTACAGTGACAAAACTTTTTCTTTTTCCCGTTTCCCTTTCTCCTAATTTGTTTCTCTGAGTTTGGATTGAAAGATATTGTTACTTTTCTACTTTTGAAACTACTTCGGAAGACGTTTCAAAATGTTAGCATCATCTGTGGTTCTGTTGTTAATTAAACACAGCTCTGCACTTTGTTGGATCCAATAGTTCATATTGGCTGTCCAGAAAGAGTATTTTTAGACGTTCTGGTACTTTAAAATGGTGTTGTATAAATGAACTCAATCTGAGGCCGAAGATTCAAGTTTAACTTGTCAATAATCCTCTGAGATATGGTGTTGGGACCTCTATTTTCATTATGGTATATGTGAGGGCCTTCATTCTGCATTCGCTCTATTTTACATGATTATTTCTATGTTGGCAATACCTCCATGATGTATTATGGTGTGGCCTCTGAAAAGTAATTACCTGCATGTGATCTCATTGTCTTGTAGAGTGGGGAGCCTCTTTCTGTGTCTTTTCCTCTTTCCCTTTTTGGCCTTTTGTTTTATTCCCTCATAAATTCCGCTTTTTTTTCTTCCTTACTCTTGCTCCAAGGAACTCAATGCAGACAACATCTCATGCAACACTTAACTTCTAGAATTGTTAGGATATATGGTTGGTGAACTTCTACTTTAACAGGTACAGCGGCTCCAAATATGCCTAAAATTTGCATTTTCATCCTGAAGCATAGTTGAATTCGATGCAATTCTTTTGTATAATTCGTGATTCTCAGTTGTGTAAAAGGCCTAAATCCTTACAAAAATGGTAGATTGATCATATTAGGAAAATATATAGCTTGCAATTAGCCCTGTGTACTAGCCACAAGGTTATAATATTCACCTATTTTGTTTGCAGTACTTCTTTTCTCTTGCAGGATGGAAATTGTATTCTTAAGCTGATCTGCCATGTCAGCCTCCGAAGAACATACAAATATCACCTGATGTGATTCAACACTATATAATATACTCGCTCTGGATCTAATTGAACCCAGAAGTTGACAAATTAAATCTTCTGATCTGCCTTGAGTTTTTGTTGGATCCATATAGCCAGGTTGTAACTGCTAGAGTGTAATTTCTAAAAATTAGAAGCATATTCCTACCCATCGATTAAGTCTACAGTCAAAGAATGCTATATGTTGTTAGCCAGTTGTCTCATAAATATGATTGTTCTAAATTTGATTCATAGAAATGACTTGGGACATGGCCAAAAGCATATCATTTGTTTACTTCTCTGTAGTGAAGTCACACTTAGCAAAATGCCACCGAGCATTCCAGCTTGAAAGGTCAAAACCAGCAAGTGCTGGAGTAGCTCCTCGATTTAAGCATTTTATGAGAGATTGCAAGGATGATGATTTAGTGAGAATTTCTGCTGGTGAAACACTAATAGAGGTTTAAAAATCCACACGGTTGGATGTTCCACTTGAGATTTTTGTACTTGTATATCAAGAAAAAGCCTAAAGATGCGAACTTACATTATTGGAAACTTTACTAAAGGGTCAAAGCGTTTTTGAGGTTTGTACTTGATTCTTTCTCAAAACACTTGCTAGCCAGCATTGGTCTGTGCGTCTGTTCTCTAAGATCAATAATCATCGAATAAAAATCATTAAGATAAATTGTATCACGGATGATTGCAACCCTTCTTCAATTATCGATCACTGGAGAGACAAGATTGTCAACAATTTATATAGCACCACGTACATATACTTTATTTCGAGTATATGTATCTTAACTTTTATGTGTTCTATTATTGATGTTCTATTAGAGACATGAAACTCGTGTGTGCGTGTGTTTTTAATAAAAGATTTATTTGGTAATTTAGGTCCTTTTGGGCTGTTTTTATGTATCAAAATGGAAAATTTTGATCTTCATTTCACTAGCCAGAAATCTTCATGAAAATATGGCATGCAAACATTGTCGGCATTTTCGAAATATGGGCCTTTCTAGATCTTTTCCAGATTCGAGAATGAATCTTGTTCTTCATGAATGTTTTAATTCAAGATTTAACGGTTCCACTTGTTAGATCTATAATGTAAAAAAAATGCACGCAGACACACACTCCTTGATTTAATAATTATTCGTCCTCCTTAAAAAATAAAGTCAAATCAACGCTTCGTATATCTGCAACAACCTCAACAATTAATAATACTAACACAACAATAATCTACACTATATTATTAAGTATTTGGGTTTATTTTAATTATAAAATGTAAATTTACTTGTATATTCTTATTTTAAATTCTTTTGCTTTTCTTTCTACTCTATATTTCTTTTGATACATTTTGTATTTGTGTTTTCTCTTACAATTTCCCACTTTTTAATTTCTTTTGATCTTCTTTATTTTCTTCTTTCAAATATAATAGATACTTTTAATTTTAAATAATATTATTTTTATTATTTTAGGCATAATAATTTTACAATTTATAAATAATTTTGCGCGTAAATAGAATGTCTCAATTTTACTAATACTAATGGTCATGTTTGGTTTTTTCTCTCCCAAAACAAAAATACACTAAAATAACTACCCGTTTAAACTCTCTTTTTTCTCCTATTTTTGCACAATTTTAAGAAAATAGAATTAAAACATGCACAAAAATGAAGAGAAACAAAATCAACAATTATAAGAAACAAAACAAAACTAGAACTTGAAGCAACCAACTGGAGGCATCCCAGAATGTACAGTTTCAGATGATCACAGGCTATCAGCTTTCTCTTTCTCTAAAAATAATGCGAGACCTCGTGCTGGTGTATATCAAAAATACCATTATAAAGTGTATGAGGGGTGTTGGTCTATGGGTAGGTGCACTAGCCAGTATGTTGTGCAAGTAGTCCCATGCAAAATAAAGGTAGAGATAGGAATTAAAGAGAATGGAGGTGGGGAAGGAGAACAGCACCCGAGACCAGAAAAGTTTTACCCGGTCGGGACACGCTGTTTATTCAACCAAAGCACCCTCAACACTCAACCCTTTCTCTTTTCCCTTTTCTATAATGTAATTTCAAATTTTATATGCGCATTAGTGAATTGTGTGTAATAAAATAGTTGAAAATTTTACATTAGAATTAGGTCATAATGGCTTGCTTAGTGCTCTTGTCTAACCATATACATATATATATATATATATATATAGGTAATAAATTTTGATCCGAGTGTGTGATGCTGGGAACGCACGGTTCTCAATCATATATGTTCACACACACATGCTAGATTAATGAAAAACATATATACAAAAAAAATCACCACTTTTTCCATGCAATCAGAGCAATTCCACCACAGAAAGAAGCTTAAAGGCTAAGTTATTAAGAAGCATCATCCTCTGGAAACCCTAAAAAGCAATAAAACAAAACTGGACAGAGTAAGAACAAATTAGTACTTGGTGGGTGCTTGTGAGTGTGTCCGTGTGTGTATATATATCCTCTATTATATATACAAGCGTAAAGCCCTTTGCTTTATTTTAGCTCCCATATTCTCATTCGCTTCCTTTATTATTCTTTCTCTTTATCTCTCTCTCTCTTTGGGCTAACCCTCCAGTTGATGTGATTCTCCACTACACCTCCAAAAACCTTTACAAAAGAGAAAGAAAGATCAAGAACAATGGTTTTTTCTTCCATTCCAGCTTATCTTGATCCCTCCAACTGGCAGCAGGTAAGGGTTCTTATGCTTCCATGCTTAGCTTCTTTGCCAAAAAAGCAAATATTTCAAAAGACAAATATTCCCAACCCCCTTTTTTGTTGATCTTCCGGGTTCTTTATTTTTCATCTACTCTTTTAATTAATTTCTTGAATATACCACCATCTGTGTTTTCATTTTCCTGCTTTCTCTGATTTTTTTGTAGCAACAAAATCATCAAATAATTGGGAGCAGCAGCACAAACCCTTTACACCCACCACCACCTGCACAGCCGGGCCCGCCGCCTCCGCCACCTCCTCAGCCTCATGGCGGAGGCGCGACCGGATCGATCCGCCCTAACTCCATGGTCGACCGAGCTCGTCTCGCCAACATACCGATGCCCGAAGCAGCTCTCAAATGCCCTCGTTGTGAATCAACGAACACAAAGTTCTGTTATTTCAATAACTACAGCCTCTCCCAGCCTCGCCACTTCTGCAAGACTTGCAGGAGGTATTGGACGAGAGGCGGAGCGCTAAGAAACGTCCCCGTGGGCGGCGGCTGCCGGAGAAACAAAAGAAGTAAGTCCACCGGTTCAAAGTCGTCTCCGGCGAGCAGCGATAGGCAAACAAACCCCAGCTCGACAACCGCAGTTTCTGACAACAGTTGGACGGCCAACACACTAGGCCTTCCGCCACAACTTCCTTTAAGCCAACTGACTGATAATTTCAACAGCGACGTGGGCTTGAATTACAGTGGAATAACATCTCCTGCGGTGGGGAGTAATGAGATGAGCTTTCATGGGTCAGGCGGTACTTTACTAGGTGGCTCCGCAGGAGGAGTAACTCCATTTTTATCCAGTGGGGGTGGCGGCATCGATCCGTGGTGGCTGCATCAGGTTCAGCAATTCCCTTACCTGAGTGGTTTAGGGCCATCACGTTCAGGTATTGTCGAATTTCAGGGTGGCGAATCAGGGTTCGTGGGCGGCGAGACGAGTCACCAGGCGAGGCCTAGACTTTCCGGCTCAATGCTGACTCAGCTGGCGTCGGTGAAAATGGAAGGAAACCCTGAGCTGAACTTGTCAAGGCAGTTATTGGAAGGAATGCCAGGAAATGACCAATGGAACACAACCCCTGCTGCTTGGACTGAACTTTCCGGTTTCAGCTCTTCTTCCAGGACCAATCCCTTGTAGATCAGTCTTGACTTGTCTTCTGATTTGTGGTGTAAGAGAAACTGATGAAGCGTGGGAAGTTCTATGATCCGAAAAAGCTTATGTATACGCAGATATTATGGTGGAAGAATTAGAAACAACGTGGAGGAATCAAAACCCTTGTGCCAAGATGGAAGCTTTACTATGTGGGCACAGTCTTGCTGTGATCTGATGGGAAACCCTAGAATTGGTAGGTTGGTTTGTTTTTCATTCATTTTGATTTGAGGTCTAATATATGTGTACTCTAATTTGCTGCCTCAGAGATGTTAATTAGACAACTGAGAGTGTTATTTCTTGTAGCTTTATGTAACATATGACATGGAGTTTCTAATGTTCTTCTGGACTAACGTTTGAAGTCTAATTTCCTGCGTCTACACACACACACACATTCGAGACATATATGCATCTTCAAATCGGTTTGTTTAACATTAGTCGATATATATCGTTCGAGTTTTGGCAGATTGATTTGTTATACATTTATAAGGTTTTGTTTAATTTTTTGCGAACTTTAATTTGCGAACCATGCAAATATTTTTAACTGCACAGCTTTTTCTTTAATTAAATTATGTACTCGTAGCATATTCTATAATTAATTCCCATATTTTTTTGCCTAGCTAGTGATCTCCATTCCCATAAACGCGCCATTTTTGACTTTTGATGCCTTTAGTAGCGTAATTGAGGACCGATTAACTCGACAGAGCACGTGACAGGCACACAAACACACGCTCACATATATATGTAAGTATATATTTTATGAATACACACAATATAGTTGTATTAAGATAAGTAGCACCATTGAATTTGATTATATGGGTTTTTGAAATTCTTAAACAGATCAATGTAATGTCCCCTTACAACTTAGCAGGTACTTAATGTCTTTGCACTAATTAATTAATTATTTTTATATATATTTTTTTGATGATCTAGCTTTAGATTCTTCAAGTGTTATAGGATGTACTAGGCCTCCTAGATACTATATCTGGTGAAAATATATTGGGTGCTTTCACAATCTTATTATATAATTAATTTTTTACATTTTTAATACAAAAATGTGATATTTATCATAATTTTAGCATCCGGTCTATTTTCACTGGGTGTATCATTTGCAAGACTGGACGTACTGATCATTTCATATTTTGAGACATTATCAATGATCTATTCGTTTGCCTAAAAATAGTTCTTCTAAGGTCTGTGAGGTGTCTTCCCTTTACAAACTATATTTTGGAAATGCCCCGCTAATTATATATGTGAGATATGATCTCACAGATATATCCTTAAGAATCATATACCTAGTTTTGTGAAATTTAAAGTAACAACCAATAATGGTTAATAATGTATAACTAAAAGAACAGGGTGAATACGTTAAAAGAAAAAAAAAGGAAAAAAATGCTGATTAGGGATGACAGAATGACATATAGATTTGATTCATACGGGGGTTTCCATCTGTGCTTGGACATTGTGTATCCATCTTGAGCTAATTTGAGCAGAATTAAAAGATTTTTAGGGGAATGAAAGGTTATCGCATCTAATTACATATTTATGCTTCAAATGATAAATTTTTTTTTTCCTTTTTCTCCACCATATTTAAGCAATAATGTCAATTAGACTAATCAATTACAAATGATACCCTATGTTAAATATCCTTCAATTTTAATATGCTTTGCTAATTATCCTGAACATATATATGCTATATTTGTTTCCCTCATTTAACATCAACACAATCGATCAAAACATTATCACTTTATTTGAAATACTATATTTTAACTCTCAATACTTATTCAAATTTTATAATTAAATATATAACACAACAAAATTTACACTCAAATTCAAATTTAAATTTTTTTTTCTTACATATGTAAATAATTAATTATATTTTAATTATTAAACCTATTAATCATCCCTTCCAAGTATAGCAATAGAAAAATGCACGTATAACCACACGAAATTCCCCAATGAAGATTACCAAATTGTAAGTTTACCTGCGGATCGTACCCTAGCTCTCTCTCTCTCTCTCTCTCTCTCTATATATATATATATATATACACCAAGCAAAATCCAAACTATTAACTTTTGCCTCTTCCCTGAAAATATTCAGAAAATCTACCTAGAGGTTAGCTTGTGTTCACTTCCCCAAGAAATCTGCTGATTCCGAGAGAGACAGTCCTTAAATATTTGCTGCAATGATTTCACAATAATGGTTGGCAAGAATAGGAAATGTGTGGGGAATGTTTTGATTGAAGGTTTGAACTTGTTACGTAATTAAGGTAGTCCACTGCAGTGATTGGACAAGTGTCTCAAAAGACCCCAAATTTCAAGTTCAGTGCTCTGTTTCATAGACATAAGAAAATAATTTTTCCTTCCTAGTCCAGACCCCAAAAAAGTGCTCAATGTTTCTCAGAGAAAGAGAATTCTTGATTTGTGTTCCCCAAGAATCACGTAATAAAGACTGCACCACCATTAGCGGGACGAGAGCCAAAGATTATTAACACAGTATACTCCAGCAATTTTTGTGCGTGTGTGGCGGGGGGGGGGTTGGTTTGTGGGCTGATAAATTTTGCTCTTTGATAGCACTGATGATTTTCTGATGTCGTTTAATATTACAAGGAGAAGATAATTTTTTTTCTATCCTCTTTAGTTTTTGTATTTATCCATAATTTTTTTTCTATCCTCTTTAGTCTTTGTATTTATCCACCCATCATGTCTTATATATATTATAAATTGTGATTGTTTTAATTACCATACGTGAAATACACGTGGGACCATTTTTGTGTACGGAACAAAGAGAAGTCTTGGAGAAAGATTTGATCTATTTTAAATTTGGCCGACGCTTATGACACGCAGATTATTATTATTTTGAACTGAGACCAATATATTATACTGACCCGCTCAACCATATGCACTGCAAAATATGCACATTTATTTTATTATGGCAGATATATACCATACCGACAGCATTTTGTTATTGATGTGTGTGTGTGTATATATATATATTTTTTAATTACACACACAGCATATATTTAGGGCGTCGAGATTTCTATTAAATGCAGTATATGAGGGTCTAAGAAATATCGTCTTTTTTTTAGTTCGAATATATTCATAGTAGTTTTTTCTTAGTGACTAATTTTTGTTAGCTTTTCACTAATAGTGGATTAAATCCGAATGATTTATATATATATATATATATATATATTTGAACAATAGATTGCGATCGACTTGGTTATAGGCATTCGATTATTTATGTGTTCCAGAATTATTTGATATAAATAATTAAGTGGACGGTTGTCCTAATTCATTATTATTAAATTAATCTTCTATAGCCACCTTCAATTAAAGTACACGTGTTGTCGGAGAGTGCCATACATGAAATATTTTTTATCTAGTTAATTGAATCGAAGTTCAAACAAATTTTATTTTACAAAAACACATTCATGTAATGATATGCACATTTTACGAAATTGCCCTATTTTTTTTGATACTAGTGACAAGTCTTATAGTACCATAAAGTAACCGGTAATTTTATTCGTTACTTCCTCTCCATTTGCCTCAATTTATATGACCAAAATTTTCAAATAGATTTTGCACGATAGTGAATCAGAAACTAGCTACATAAGATATGTAAAATTGATCAGATTTGTACTAATTTAATACTGAAATTCTTCATAAGAAACGTGGTTTCCCAACCTCTTACCAGTGAATTACGATCAGCCTCTTACTAGTTTCCCCAAGAATGTAGGACTAGGAAATTCTGCTCAGAAACGGCGTTGAAGGCCATCAATGTGAAGTTGCCACTTAAATATGGAGGACTTTACTTGTTATCTTCATAATATATTTTCTTAAACACACATGCTATGATTTCTAGAATTAATTAAAATACACTACAATTTGAAATAGGTGCCTTTTTTTAATCATAGTCTACCTTAGTTTCATATTTAGGTAAATGTAATTGAGATTGAGTCACGTCCAATTCTTTTTGTGAGTAAAAGCTCATCATAAACTTTCCACGCGTGGCTCGGCGCTTGCGAGCCTTGACATTTGAACGAAAGTAATTGTTTTGAACTTGAATTTGATGAGTGTATTTCTAGTTGCCATCGAGCACAAAATTCATCTAATGCTTATAAATTAAAATTACAGTCAAGCTAGAATCAAACTTAATTATGCCTTTTACTTAATTAAAACGAGCATACGACATGTATTTTCTTCAATATTAGATGCGTAAAACCTTAGTTGGAGGGGCTTCAACCACAAGCATCACAGAGAAACTAGAAAAACAAGACTTGTAATTCATTTAATTGTTAATATTGCATTTATCTCTTGATGGTTAGGATATATATCATCAATTTATTATAATTAATTGGTGAATAGGTAAATCTAAGGATGGGTGGGGTGATGAAAATTGGAGGGTGGTCCCCTAAGTTAGCAAGAACGTAACGTACTGCGCCCATGTACAAGTGGAGTTCCTCATCTCGAAGGCAAGGAATCTTTGGTATTTCACTTTTGTAAGAATCAAGGCTGCTTACCAGCAACGAATAAAGTTGCTAGCTCCTCTCATATCACACACCACAGCACCCAACCCCCATAATATTAAAGCGCTCTCTCTACCTCTCTCTCTCCGGATTCACACATGCATGCATACATAGTACATGTATATACATATATATATATATATGTAGAGAGAGAGAGAGAGAGAGAGAGAGAGAAGTATAGCTAGCTATATTTAATTTTATGTCGATTAGTTGTCTTGAGTCTTGGATGACTAAGATAATTAACAATGTAACCAATGGAAAGAATTATCAGAGTAATTAAATATTAAATGATACATTTCTATAGTAATTTAAATTTTTTGATGAGATAGTTATGTAACATGATTTTAGAGTCACGCAAAAAAAGAGGTTCCGAGTTTGAATCTCAATCGCCAATGAAAAAAGAGTCATATGTGTTATGATTGACAGAAGATAGTATCGCCTACACCCGTGAGGAGGAGTGTTAGAGTAATTAAATATTATATGATACATCTTTTTAACAATTCAAACTTTTAGATAAAATGCTCGTTCATCTTCAAATATATTGATAGTGATCGCAAGAGAGTCCATCAAAACATACATGCAACACATATACACCATATTTCACCATTTTTCTTATATTACATTTAATTTGTTTGTGACCATCGTTCATCACTACACATTAATCTACTGTTTCGGACTCATAAAAGAACATTAGAATGTCTGGGCTCGGAAATTCAAGCCAGATCTTGCCACCTTCGTCAAACACAGACTAATTTAAACAGGAAAAAAATCCCACTATCTTGACACACCCACGCACTGTGTGTACAGAATGCATGCAGCTTTCGCTTTTACAACGTTCTCGTAACAATAATATACAGTGTAAAAAAAAAAATAGTAGTATAATTAAATGATAAAGTGGAAGAGATTGGGATTCCAGGCAGGTCATTGTCCTCTCGTTGCCCCCTCCTCTGCTCATCAATCATATAACATGTGTCCCTGGAATCTGATTCCTCTCCTTCATTTCCAGGACAGTGAATTTTCCTCACTGGCCCAGCACATGCGCTTCTCTTTCAATGTTAATTTATTCCTCGTTCTCCTTACATATTAAGTACTAAGTATTTTATTTAATCTGTTGATAAAATATAAAAGCTGCGGATGCGTTGATCTTGTTCTACTTAAAAAGTTAGATCTGCATTTAGTAATTATTAAAGAAATAAAAATCATTTGATCATCATCTTATGGGGTACATGGAACACAAATCAATGCGTTGCTTGCATGGATTAATGATCAAGTAGAATATTAGGCTTTGAATTTGAGATTAATTGGTTGAAATTTTAACATCAGATACCTGATTTATATAGGCAACCAATCAATTTTTTTTTAAGAAAATCTTGATTAATTTTGAGAAAATTCTTTAGTATATATAGAAGAACTTTTATATTTTGAATCAAACGTGATGACCATATATACACTTAATCTTTCTAAGCAACACACGGTAGATGTTGAAAAGAGGAAAAATCAGGTTTGATTAGTCTAAGCTGAATAAGTACATCATGATTAATTAGAAAAAGTGAGATTTTTATTAAAAAAATTTTCGAAGCCTCCTAAAAAAAAAATGGAAATTCTCGAAGACTATGAATTACTTTTGACTAACTACGAAGTTTCGTGTTGTGCTAGTTTGTATACTCATGGTGAAATTAAAATATTTTATTTTAGTCGTAGAAAATCATATTTTGCGCAAATTAATAGCTGATTAATTACTTGCAAAGGATATTAAACTAAAATAGGGGCATACGGTTATAATCAGCAGAAAAAAGGGAAGGCAATTTCGCATAAAAGCAAAACGGGGCCTAACCTCTAGTACGTAAGTACTATACTTAACTTTCTCAAATTCTCCCTCTTCCTGTTTTCTTTTCAAATGTTTCTTCTTTTCTTTTCTTGAGGATAGTCTTTTTGGTTGGTTTTGATGATTGATGGCATTTAATCAACAAAGGCAAAAGCTAGGTATTTAGACTTTGTTGAAAGGCATGCTTGAAGCATCCTATGTTATTTTCCTTGTTCATTTCTTCTTTTTCCGTCATGACAAATTGGTCTTAGTGTTTGCGTTGGTGTGCATACACCCCAAATTAGTTACATACATTGAATCGACTAACATGCTCATAATAATATTTAATGTTAATTAATCAGATTACTTGACTCCAGTTTAATGATGATTAAAAATATTTTCGTATCTTATTGAACTCGAAATTGAATTTAGTTAAATTTGAGTAGTATTGAATTTGAATTGCAATTCGAACTTGACCATCCACTCTCCTCCGCACTGCAATATCATCAGTAAAGTTATAAAAAACCAATAATTGATCGACATAATTAACTTTCTTTGCTCCAAGTTGACACAAAAAAAGAAAGAGGATATGAGGATTTGTGAGGCCAAGATTAAGTGCTCTTTGCCTTGAATCAATTCAATGGTCACACACCCTGACGCCCAATATGCATTGGTCTATTTGTAATTCTTTTAGACGAGTAATTTAGTATATGGAATGGAATATTTATCTAAAGAAGAAATAATTAAATTGAGACGTTGGCTTTCGGTAGTGGGTTGTCGTATTGTGCATGCAAAACAAAACTGTGAAATTGATTGTGGAATTATCATGTATACGTGCTCATTTGAAATATCAGAAGACACAAGTAACACAATATTGGCCACTTGTTTGTTAGTGGTTTGGTTTTATTTCGTGGTTGTGCTTATGCATGGCATGCATTATTTATTTGCATGACGCCATGCTACGGCCACTTACTTTTCATTTCTCCCCATTCCTGATTTTTCTATAATAATATAATAAATTCGAGATAATGATCTTGACACTTCGTTTTTCACTTTATACGCTTCTTGTGTTTATATAATTTTAAATTGCTGTATAATTGGGGAAATTTTATTAATTTACTTTTCTTCTTCTTCTTCTTTTTTTTTTTGGATCGGATGGCATAACAAAACACACATGCTTTCTATTAATCTAGAATTATTTCTGAAGATAACATGGATGGCCAGTCTCGGAGGGTGTTTTTGCTAAATTTATTTTTAAGAGTTTATAAAATAATGTAACTTATAAGATATTTTTAAAATTTATGAGTTCATATTTCTTATTTTAAAAATAACTTAAAAAGTATTTGACAAGATTATCTTATAAGATTTTATTGTAATTTATAATTGTAGTTGATTATAAGTTTTTTGATGTAATAATAATTAAAATAACTCAAATATTATTGATAAAATTTAATTTAAGGATATTTATGTTATTTTTAAAATATAAAATAAAGTAAATTATAAGATAGTTGCAAATTTCAAGTTATTTTTAAAGAATTTATAAGTTTCAAACAATTTCAAATGTCTTTCTTTAAAGCTTATAAACTTTTTTATAAAAAAAAATTACCAAACATTTATAAAAAATTTATAAACTCACAAACATCTTATAAAATATTTTGAATTGATTATGAGTTACGTTCTTTTCTTTAATTAGGTCAAAGACGTGTTAAGCGATAGGGTCAAGATCAATCTGACTGGAATCTAACGGCTGAGAGCCCTAGATGCCATGGATGGCCCATAGTGGTTCGTGGCGGCCATTGGGCTTGTAGTTATTCAAAGTCGGCCCAATAGATTAAATTCTTTTATATGCATTTATCTTATTTAATTTTATTTTTTTTTTTAAGTCCAAACTGAGATTTCCTGAAACTATATATGTCGAAAGAAAAAGAACACTTTCTGCAGATGTTACAGAATTAAATACAATGAAATTTTAATTGCCATATGAATTTAAAAAAATTCTCTTGAACTATTCAATATGTGTACATATATATGTACGTATTTTTTATCTTATATTTTCAGCAACTTAGTTATGACATCGGCTGCAACATGTGAAATGAATTTCTGCCTTTGTCCTCAGCATTTCTTGTGTTAAGTAGATTGGACAGGTGATAATTTTTTTGGTCCGAAAGGGAGAAAGTTTCAAACGTCAATTTATTATGGGAAATTGAAGAGATAAATGTAGCAAAGTTTTGTTAGATGGTCCCCGTAAAATAAAATTTTTTTATACTGTAGAATGCAAGTATTTATTTGTTTAGTCATGTTTGGATGAATATATTAAGATGCGTGTTGTTTGAGAACAAGAAAGAAGATGAGACACAATATCAAGAATACAAATTCTTCTTGGATTTCAGTTTAGAAAAGACTTCTTAAAAAGTATTAAGCTGTCTCTGTAATTTGAACTTCTACGAAAAAGACACTGCCAAAGTATTTTGAACTCACCAAATTAAGTCAAAATTACACAACTATTAATCCAACACCAGAATTAGTTTTTTAAGTGTTCCATTACTTACACGAGGAAGACAGAACAGGAAAGCCAACCGTTTCTTTTCTATGTCGTCGGAAACCCTAATTAACGCTTAATAGCCTTTCAATCAAACTTTACTAGAAAACGACCTTTCACATATTAGGAACTTTGAGTCTTAATCCTTTTTTATTTTATCTACTTTAATCTGAAACATTATCTTAAATTTTTCTGAACATTAATAATACTTTATAATATGAAATAATTTATTATTAATTAGTTTTTAGATTAACTAACTAACAAGCCTGTACTAAAAAATAAAAACTTCAATCTAGCCAATGTTTATAATGATGAAAATTCAATTTGATTAATAATTGATTGCAAATACTACTAATTAAATACATACATACATACAAAGCCAAATCTAAACCGGCTTTTAAGTTTTTCATTTTTTTTGGGTTAATAATTAATATGATTTTGATAACAGCAAGCGAGTAAATGAAAATACCCAAGCTGAATTTCTTGAGTTAAAAATGTATTATATATTTGTTAGGGACATATTCACTTTGGCGAATATTATAATTCAAAGGATTATTTGAAGGATAAAAAAAAGCTTCTATGGAATAATTATTACTTGACAATTATGTTTAATAAGTTTGACTATTTAAAATAATCATATTTATTTTCTAATAATAACCTTATTATGAAAATAGTTTGATGGGTGATATAAGGTTAAAATGGACTGTTAAATTATTTATAAAATAACATTATTTTATTACAACTCCTAAGTAGGAATACTACTAATCCTACAATTTTATAAGTTAATACCAAACTATTAATATGTCAAGAGCTTTAATAATAAAAATGAAAAAACAACATTTGATTAACACTGATAAAGTATAACCTATCCTATATTATCAATAACAGTAAGCATGGGTTGAAAGTACATAACAGATAAGCAAATACCAAAAATAAATAAATAGAATTAAACTAAAGAAACCTTAGTGATGAGGAGCTGTGGATGTGCGTGTGTTAGCCCGATGCCCTTTATGAATCGTAGCTGTCAATAATATATATATATATATATATATATCTATCTATCTATCTATCTATCTATCTATATCAAGTGATTGCATGATTCCCATATCGCTTAGTGACACAAACTTTATGAAGTGATGGCGATGGGCACTGCCCACCACAGGAGAAGTGTGTAGTGTACCTTCAACATTGATCAATCATGACAATGAACAGGAACACGAGCTTCATCTCTCAACTCGTACGTACCCCTTTGGAGACAGTGATGCATACATACAATACAATTGATGGAGGAATGATAAGAGTGGTCGTCGTGGGTGACCCATCAACTTTCCTTCATTGCGAAGGACGACAGACAGACGCCACACCTTTTTTGACATTTCCAGCACACTATTCTTGAGGAAAATAAAGTAGCAGGAGTCCCCGGAAATTTGGATACGTCATTTCGTCCAAATGCTTGTCACAAGAATTTTATATGATATGTAGCATATAATAAATATTTATGTAATTATTACTCAACTACACTTATGCATTAAGCAAACTGATGTGATGTGTTTTTGGTTCCTTCTTCGTTAAGTCCGAAAACTAATTTCCAGCCAACAGACGTGAGGAGAGTGAATTAGTTATTGCTTCTATTCGATACAGCCTATTTTAACTTGCCACAAGTGACATGTCCAAACTCTATAATAGTTATGAGATATTAATTTGGGTCACGCAATAAAAGTTTTCATTGTCAAGCCTGTGCTACGGTTATTAACGTCCTTGAAACTACAAAAAAAAAAAAAGAAGTAGCAACTAATTTTTTGTTCTAAAAAATCGTCTCAACCATTCAGCCAGTATCTACAGATAACTATAATAATTGTTATAATAATGATGAAAAAAATATAATGGTAATTTTTATTGTTGTTATAGTAATACCACTAATTATAGTAATAATGCCAACAGAGCCCAAATTGTCCGTGGCGACTTTTAACTCGTGGCAACTGTTGGGCTTTATTTTTAAGGCCCAAATTAAAACTAGATCAATTTTCAGCCCTGTACGAATGAAGCGGCCCAGTTCCTAAGGATTAGCAATTTAGCTTAATTGGGATGTTCAAATGATTTATTTGGATAAAACTTATATCTGGCAAACATACCAAATAATATGGACTCGGATCGTTCAATCTCAACTGGATAACAAGCTTCAATAACCACATTATGAGAGTTTGGGCTTTCCTTTGTCTCAAAGATAAAAGAAAATAGGGGAGACTCACGTTTTGCGTCAATGTTTCCTACAACTCACTAGCTAACATCAAAACTATTCATTATGGGTTAACATAGATTTAATAAAGCTAAAATTACACCTCTAATCCTTAATTTTTAAGCTTGAATTGAATATTATTATCGTTAGACTATAATAGCCGGACTGTCATGACATGAAGAATGTAATGAGTCTGATTAGCCAAAACATAGGTAGGATTTGATGCCAACCTGAAAATGCCACTCCAAGTTTTTAATTAAAACTCCAGCCTTACAATGAATTGAAGGGCAGTTGGGATGTTTACGTAAATAAGTAAAGCAGCAGTGTCCCATTCTTCAAGGTAGCTTTTGCATCCTAATCTACTTCAATTGGGTTTGAGAAAGAAGAAAATTATGAGGGCTTAATTACCTGATCATTCCAGATAGTTATAATCACTTAAACAATTATAAATGGTGGGAATTGAGTGATAGACCAGCCGTTGTACTAAAGAAAAAAGGGAATGTATGATGGACGTCATTCTTGGCTTAGTTGCTTTAAGTCAGCCGTCTGGCGGTAGCCCTTGCCAGACTCAGAGCAACCACAAAGGGGTTGGAATGTATTCCTGCATCACCTAAGATCCAAGCTCCTCAGCAATATTCCCCGTCCTTTCTTAGTCCTTACAGCCTTACAGTGTAGAGGGCTCAATCATAAAAAGGGTAAAATAAGAACCTTTGGAAAGACATCACCATAACCAAGGGAGGTGCCATGTATTCCAAAAGTTGACCTGCAACTTATTCGATTAGATGAACAGTGAACAGCATAGAAGGAAAGAATATTTGAATGTCATCATAACTACAAAAGAGCACAAACAATCAAGTGCCACCCTGATCATCCATGACTAAGATTGCCGCATAAACATGAGAGAAGAAGTGGAGGTTCATTGGCATTGTCCTGCGACAACAAGTCCTTACTGAAGATTCTTTTACGATTTGATTCCAGCAAAGCACTTGATTGAGGAGGAGGAGCAACATGCCCCCCGACAAACAACGAATTCGGGTCCAAAACGTGAGAGAAATCGTCCGGTCCATAAGCATTGGGGCTTGGATTCCTTCTGTAATTGCGGGCAGCTCTCCTTTCTGCTTCAAGAAAGTGGCCAAGAGATGGGGCGTTGTTCATGCTCACAGCATCGGTGCTTAGCTTTGAGCACAGCGACAAGAACCACGTTTTCGTCTTGTAACTCTTGTTTCTCACGGGCTGAGCAATCCTTCCCCTTGTTGATCTCTGCGAGAGCTCCAAAATGCTGGAAATACCAATGAGGCTCCCCAGAGTAATACTCTTGTCATGGAAGAAGGAACCAGTTGACTGCAAGGGAGTAAGAACTTCAACATAACATACCACATATCCTCATAATAAATATTAGCATGGCTGGTGCAGTGCGCAACCCTACTCAACTAGACACGCCGTTAGAAAATAGTTCGATCAAATTTCCATCCTCCCTTAACATGATTCAAACTCTTTACTTCATCCCAGTTGCATTAAACAACATCAAACGTTCTCACTCTGTTTGCTTTCTATCAGGAAGATCCTTCGTAATCAGCCTATGCCAGAATTTAAACCAACCGTACAGTCACTAACGATACTAGACTTGTTTTCATGATTATATCTTTCGGATGTGATGCTCATAAATGACCTATCATTTTCTTGCTTTTCTAGCTATTCATTTCATAGTGAAGATAAAATAAATTCCACAGGTCATCCCAGGATAACAAACCAAGCAGTGCATAAATAGTCAGAGAATGAAAAAAACGTCAGCCTGTGAAAAAGAGTAAAGTGCTGGCACAACTTTCATCCTGTAGCAAGCATGAGGGTGACCCAGCCTGACACAGAAAACCAACCAACATAGAGCATGCATAAAGAATATGTGCCTACTTTTCAGAAAAATGTTTCCTCTCAGCTCCATTATTGATGCAGTTGTCAATCTCCCAAGTAAATATAGGAGAGAAAAATTGAAAGCAAGATTAAATTGGCTTGCCACCAACTGCCTGTAATTCTCACTAGATTAAGAATGCCTGAGAAGGAAAATTAAATATGTTCTCAATCTTATTTACTACAATCTTGCGATTGAATTTTCTCATGACGATTCAAAACCCAGTAATACTTTTCTTTGGCGATTGGGATACACCTGAAAGAAAATACTAAGAGGAAGAACTAAAGAGGAGTGCTTAGCTTCGGAGAAAGAACAAACTTAAGATGAAAATGAAATTACAATTTTTCACTTCAATCTTAACAATGTTCTGCTTTACAGCAGAAACTGTTCTTGCCCATTCTCAGGTCGACGCAAACAGAGACAAATAAGGGGGGCAAAAACTGACCTCAGTATCAAGATCAGAAGAAGAATCGGTGGAAGAGATTGGGGAACCAGAAAGTAGAGTGTTGAAAGAAAGCGAGCCACTGAGATCACGATTTCTCACCAGTCCAGCCCTCAGATTCAGTGGCTGCAGCCCCAATGGCCATCCTTCTTCCTACACACACAACACACCCCCCACATGCATTCAACCTTCGGTAACAATTGCCAAACAAACAAAAACGGAGAATATAACAAAATCCCAATGCCCATTAAATTGCATAACTATGAAATAATAAAGAGGGTACAGAACACAGCAACCCGACTGAGTAAGCGTACATTGAGGGTGGATAAAAAGGTACCTGTTGAGCAGCCATTGCTTTACTCCCGTGCTGTGGATTTCGGAACGGGGGTTATGCTGCCTACTGGTTCCCGACGGGGCCTAGTGAAGCTAGCAGCAACTTTTTATTAAGTAGGAAAGTCTTAGGAGGTCACTTCAATCTGCCCCTGAGAAGACTTCTAAGGGCAAGAGTCTAAAACGGTGTCTTTCACTTGATGGATTTTCATTTTACCCGCTTTACTGTTTTTCTTTTCATGTCATTACGTCAATTAAATAAAGGGACGTGCATGTATAAAAATTATTTAAAAATTACAAAATTATTTTTTAAATAATAAAAATTAAAATTATAAGAATGTTTGAAATTAAAAATAAAGAAAACTTAAAAGAATTTTAAAATAAAAAAATTGAAATAAAATATAAATATAAATAATAAATTAAAGAAAACGTGAAAAAATAAAATAATATAAAATTTTAAAAATTTCAAATAAGAATAGTAGTGTAATCAATACTATATAAAACAAAAGAAATCTTTGGCAAACTTAAAAGTAGGACTACAAAAATTACTTTATATATTAATATGAAAATAGACAATAGAATTATTTAAATAATAACAAAACTTTTTAACATATAAAATAAATAAAAATTATCATAAATTTTTTTTTATAAAAAAGTATCATTTATGGTAATTTTGTTTTATTTTATTTTTAAATAATTATTTATATTTATTATACATATGAAAAGAATATAATTTTATACATATGAAAATTATAAATTATATGTAAAATTATTTGTCTATATATATATATTTATTTATTTTTTTTTATTTTTATTTTTTACACGTGCATTGAGCGCATCTATTAAGAGAATTAATTTATGTTTACCGACGACATCTTACAAAGATTCGTATCTGGAAGGGCTGTACCGTAGCTGACGCGTACTGCATTAATTTATCTCTAGAGTATTCCCTCAGGTTATGTTTGGATCATACCTTTCAAGTTTAAAATATTTCAAAATTCACGCTACTAAATATATAATTTAATAATATTTTTATCTTAATTAAAATTTAAATATTTATTTTTTATATATAATTAATTAATTAATTTTTAATTATTATATTTATTCACAATCAAATTAAAATTTATATATATAACACATATACTTCCATTTATTTTTTTTATATTTTATAATATAATCATTATTTTTATAAATTATCACATTATATAATTAATATTATATATTGTATAAATATATAATTTATACACACGAAAAGTAATTAGAGCTATGTTTGGATTCAAATTTATATAGATGAAAATTGAGCATGAAAATTTAAAAATATTATAAAAATAAGAAAAAAATTAAAAAAAAAAAAAAAGGTGATACTGATGCATTTGAATGAAATCAATATTTATATGGAACCAAATTTAGATCCCAAACATAGCCTTTAGAGATTAATTATGACCTGCGTTTATAACGGTGGTGTGATTTCAAAAGATATTTATGGGATATTGAATGAAATGCTTTGTATAAATATGAAAGAAAGCTAAATTCCATTTTACTCCCTGTACCCAATTCTTATTCTTTTATTGCATCGTAAATAAAAGTATCTACTATCTTGTGAATGTCAGCTATTAATTAAATCATATAATGTATATGTATTATTCTGATGCTTTTAACTATGCTAATTTATGATTTGAGATTAAACAAACGGCAAAGGTTAGTTTTGGATCCCACGTACGTGTTTATTATTATTTAAAAAAAAAAAAAAAACCAAACTTAATATCAGTTCACTACTAACTCGTCACAGAATCTCTTTTTCCGTCTGCTGGGATCTTAATTGGAAAAACCAGATTGCTAATCACCTAAAATTACGCAGGGTTTGCAGATGTAATTAAGTACTGCCAGATGTAAGCATTTATTTCCTTTTTCCTCTTTTATCCTCTTCAAAACAAATTAAAAAAAAAAAAAGATTTAGCAAAATTAGAGTTTTATAGACGCTACACTTAATAAAAATATTCTAAGTATTTAGATTGTGATTTGTATTAAAAAAATAAAAAAGTTAATTAGATAATAAGACCGTCATATTCCTCTAACAATAAACGCGACGTAACGGCTGTAGTATCGGGGTTGTATTGATAGAAATGAGCTTCATTGTCATCCCTAAAACCGTCAGAATATGTTTTTTCTCATTCCCAGGTAGGACGTCCATGAAAAATCGCAGCACAATTTTCATGGAAAGATCTATGCTTGTCCTTTAATCTATATTTGTTCTCTTTTTCGCTTGGCTCCAGGTAGGTAAACGTATAATTTGATTTAAATGGAATTCGATTACGCATAGGAAAAATAAAAACAAAAACTAGAAATAGGGAACATTAAGCAAAGGTGTGAAGGGCTAACAATTGTCAGAAAAAGTTTCGTGGGCTAAATGACAAATGAACCATCACAAAAGAGTAAGGAACCCCGGTGGTTTGACTGAAATAACTAAAACTTGTTGACCAAAAGATTCCCCCTACCAAATCATCAAAGCAACTAAATGTCACAGGTTGCTGGATGAGCCTTATTTAACTTTTCTGAGTTCAAATACCTGACAAATTGAGAGTTTGCTCAGCATAAGAACAAAAGTTTAGACTTAAAAACAAAAGAATTAAAAAGACAAATCCATGTTGGCAAAACGGCAATACAAGCCTTCACACACTTGCTAGACACAAATGACAACATAACTTTGCTACTGTGTGTTCCATGGCTCAACACCTGTACATGGACAGGTAATAATGAAAGAATCCTCATACTTGAAAGGTGTCGAACAACTACAAAAGATAGCAGAAGCGGTTCATGAGCACTACGTGAGAACAAGAATGAGAGTCAACTCTTGTGGTCAATTAATGAGCGTGAATTTCGAAGGACAGCAGAGCCGAAGACTTTAATGAGACGGCACCCACTACGTTTAACAAGCTGTAGCGTCGGTGGATCGGTGATGTAAAGAAAACAGTCTGAAAAAATGAAAGAAAGTCATAATTGTTGAGATTATATCCAAGAATCCACAATAACAGTCAAAAGGTACAGGGGATGGGGGTCCAGTAGGTATCACCATTCTTCGAGGTTCACCCAAATCATTTGACACAACACCCCAATGGCAAACCCACTTCTTTTCCATCCACGAAGTGACAGAGAAATGATGTAGGTGGATGGAATTTGTGGAAGATAATTTTCTAACCAAGCACATTGAAATTGCAACTCATTCAAACAATTCGTTCCCCATAGCCATGTATGCCAACACCAGTTTTAGAAGTCTTAGTTTTTCTTGGCACGGACAGACATCTCTTTATGTTGTCCAAAAGAAAAGTAGAAAAGGAAAAAGTCTGAGGAAGAAGCCAATATTCAACTTGTCCTAGAGTGCTGATCTCATTCCAAACGGGGCCCAGAAAGATTATCTGTATCCAAATGTGCTACACAACATCCAATAATTTAAGTTGTTGCAAGAGAAAAAACAGGTGTCGTCCCCCACTTAATCAGAATATATCTGGTGCACAGCATCAGCCCACTAGTATTTTGTGATTTGGCAGCACCATAATTATAATAAACAGGTAAAAATGGATCATTATAACTCGATGGCTGGTTTCGCCCTTCCGGATGTTAAAACTGTTGTGATACAACATTAAGTGATATAACACATCCTCTTCAGATGATGCAATATGGCGTAATTCACGCAAGTATGCTGAAAAATTCTAACGAAGGACATTGCATTCTTTGGGCGTATGGAGTAACTCTGCTGTGGCTAAACAAACAACTACACGTATGGAGAGGTCTGGATTTCCCAACCTTTCGAAGCCTTCGGGAGGGAAAAGTCCTAGGAGTGAAGAGTGAAGTATACTTGATTCAATTGGGTTCCCTTCACTCCTTTACTGTAGCACACGTTCTAAGCCTCAACTCTGGATCAAATTTTATCCCTGAGCATGAGTTGTCCCAGGCCGGTATTGTCCAATTCCAAGCAAGTCCTGCAAATATTTAGAAGCGATCGTGTGACGATTTGACACCAAAATGATCTATATTCAGAAAAATTTAGCACGTCGTTTTCGGATTATACAAGTCTAAAATTCACAAAATGGAGGATATAAAAAATTCTTTGGGCAGATTTGCATGAAGCAGATTGTCCAGATGGATGAAGGGCTGGAGATAATGGTCACGCACCACAATGTAGAAATCTTTTAAGCCGTTGGTGATGTAGTAAAATAAGGAGAATTTACACGTATCTGCGGGCTTGGTCCATATTATATTTTTTACTTAGATCAGGCAGTAGACCGAAGGCATAGACATAGTACTTTCAAATGGCCAACTAAGCCCATTACTGGTGACTGTGAATTGAGTTTGGACAGGTTCGGCGAGAGGTGATTTGCCAGACAAAGTCCAGTAACCATGGATAAATTCCTTGCGCAGAGAATTTATCGCTAGAGCCTCTTTGTCTCTTTCATTTTCTGTCCACGAGATGCTACACACCCCAAATATCAACATGTTTCGTTCTCAAAGCAGAGATAGCCCAATTAACCACTCGATGGAAACCCAGTAACGATGCTCAAATACGAATTAACCCGAAAATCGGTAGATTAAGGCTTATTTGACTGTAAATTTATTAAATGTATTTTTCGTGCAAAAAAAGTAAAAATGATAAAACGAACACCTGTAGAAGGATTTTCAGAAACAAATCATATAATGAAATTTGAAAAATTCAGATAAATTTGAAGGGAGAAGCATTGAATTCACTACCCTGTTCACTTGACAAAAAACCACTCGACTATGTTTGGGAGAGGGGTTTTGTTAAATGATGATATTTAATGTGAGTTGTATTAAAATGAATAATATATTTAGTTATATGATTTTGATGTTTTTGAAATTCTAATTTATTTGAATATATGTATAAAATATATAAAAATATTAAATAATGTGATAGTATATAAGAATAATAATTAATTCATAGGGTATAAATATAATAATTAAAAGTGTATATATGTATATATAAGTATTGATTTGATTGTAAATAGATTTAATGATTAAAATATAATTAATTAGTTATATACGTAAAAGAAAGAAAATTTAAATTTGAATATGAATTAAAATTTGTTGATTAATATGTTTGGTTGGACAAAATTTGAAGTGAAGCTGAGATAGTGAAAATTGAGTTCCGAACATACCTCTCAAAGTAGCAACAAATTTATTTCATTTTATACATAATTAACGTGAGCTGAAAAACTGAGGATTAATTAACAGAGCGACAAATGCAGCACACATGGACGTAACGGTACAAAAAAAAATGCAGATTTTTCCAAAGAAAACACACACCTGGCATGCCCTGTTTTTGGCTCTAGTTTCGGCTGTGCTAGGAATATCATGATTTGGTTTCAGAAACCTCTTCTCTCGTCGTTCGCATGAACCCCATCCATCAGAAAACCTTCCACCCCTAGCAACAAAAACAAGAAAAGTAATGGGTTCTGTGTAAAAAAAAACACTGCTAGATGAAAAATCAGCGTATTTTAATATCCAACAGGCAAAGAACATACTGCATGTACGCCCTGACAATGAACTCTGCACGTTGAACATTGCGGTTCTCATCGAATTCAATCGTCCTGTCTTTAATTTCATAAGAAAGATTGAAGTAAAATGAAATCTTCCTCCAGCCTGTAGTGCATATGTTCCTTAATATTAAACCCAAAATCACATGTCTAGGGAAACAAGTACAAGCTTGGGTTATACCTGACTTCTTGATATAAGGATTTCCAGATATCATCACGTAGTCACTTTTATCCAGTATCTGTCCAGAACAAATCAAGACATAGTTATTTAATTCTATAATTGAGAAATGAAATTTCTTCATGAAAAGTAGAGGGGCTGTGGCATTAACAGTAACATTGATCAGAAAGTGTTACTGACATGAAAGCCTACCTACAAGTTTATCCACAGAAAATATTTAGTGGCACATTTGCGGTATGAATAAAGGGTGGCTTCCAGGTCAGAGGGCAAACAAAACCAAGATTTCAAAGGGACAATCCATAAGGTGAATTCAGTTTAAGAGACAGGAAGAAAGACCTTATTGGACATATGGGCAAACTTAGTTAGCAAAACCTACTCTCACCTTTTCATAATAGCCTGACAGGAGACAATTGTCTCAAAGCATTGATCAGGCAACGTCTTCTTAAACCGTGTGGTCAAAATAATAAATCATAGTAATACACATCCAAATATACATTTTAAAGTCCTGATGCCAAGAGAATAAGGTGTTCCAACAGAATAAGATAATTTTTGGTGTTTAGAGTAATGACAATTATCAATTCAATGCGAGGGGAAGGAGGCTGCAAGCAAGATAATGAAACCGCTAATTCCAGACTCCATTAAATCAGCTAAATATACGTAAAACGAATTTAACGGTTTGTATCATTGTATAAAATTACCATCCTACATAAATTATCCAGCTAAGAAAACTAAAATAATCACAATTTATTGAAGAAGCTCGAGAACAAGTTGACAAATAACTCACCGCCATAGCTGCATTTTGGTAGTCCTTGAACAGCGAAATAGTCGGAAACTGACCAGCCAAACTGTGTCTCGTCTCTGTTTTCTCATAACTCCCCGCAGATGCATTCGGACTGTGGTAATTCGCCACTCCAAAATTTTTCGTCTCTGGAGAATCGATAATATACGGTGGGGGCGTGGTCGGCGCGCGGTGAACGTGCTTCACCATCATCAGTTGTGGAGAACTGGATTCAGGATAGCGCGGCGAGTTAGTTGTTCTGGAAATCTTGCAAGGACGGTGATTTTGCACTACCTCGCCGTCACGGTTGTGGTTGTGACTATGGCGGTGGTTGCGAGGGTGGTCTGCCAGTTTCTGCTGGGCCTGGGGGGAGGGCAAGGGGAATGCAATGGGTGTCAGGGGTTTGGTGCGGGGCTTCGAAGCTGCGGCGGCGGAGGAAAGGGAAGCTGCGGCGGCGGAGTCGATCACAGACCATAATGCAGCATCGTCTAGGTCCTTATCCTCGATGGGGTAGGCGATTGGCGTATCCATTAAACTCAAAACGAAGGGTTTGAGTTTGTGATCGGATCGGAGCTCAGCTTCAGGTCCTCCGATTGGGAAGCGCGTTTGGCGGGTTAAGAGGATTTGAATGTGAAACGATCAGACGTCGTCGTATCGCAGATTAGAAGGAGGCTTATTTGCTAATGGGCCTAAGGGTTTCATATCTACACAGGCAGAATCCGGCCTATTTATACAGCCCGTCCGTCTTTTTGAGATACAGCCCAGTCCATTTTTTAAAGACCCGACTTGTTGTGAATACAATTCTGTATTAGGATATATAGGAATTAATTTAATTACATATGAAATACAAAAGATAGAGTAACATAATAATACCGTTCAAAATTTCAAAATGCATAAGATAATATTTGTTCTTGACACTTTTACTTTTGACTGCCAATTTAAGTTCTTTACGTATCACTTCTTACACAACGGCATTAAGGGCGTGCATCTCATATGTTTCATTTCTTGATAATTTAGGTATATATCACAGGATTAAGGGAAAATTTTTCACCAGATACCTCTAGGCACTAAGATTGTTCAAAAATGCTTTTGAATACAGTAGAGGGAGAACCTATGGTATGGCACTCATACCACAAATTCAGCTACCGGAAACCAAAAGATAATGGGCTTGAGCTTGACTGAATACCTAAACATGTATTAATTTTCTGTCCCAAATTTGCTGTTTCAAATCTTTTTATCGGACATTCTAAACGAGGCTAATTTTAGTTCCAACATTTCATTCCGACCAGCGGCCGATGGTCTCAGAAGAGATAGCTCGGACGACTGACCTTGAGAGGCAGCCCAAAATTCTGATAAACCCTGATCTCACCTTCCAAGCTTGCAGCTACAATTGCGAGGCCCCATGCTGTTGCCTGGACAGTCTGTCCCCGGTTGCCACCTCCATTGTCAGACCAGGAATGGGAAGCGGAAGTTCCAGAAGAAGAGATGGAAGGCGAGTCACCATAACCAATCGATTCAGAAGACGAACCAGATGACTCCTCACTCGGGCCAATTCCAGGATCAATGCGGGCTGACTGACCCAAATCCTCATCTTCACAACTTATATTTGCATTCTTGTTCTTGGAGAGAGGGGGCAAGTCCCTCCTGCAACTTGTACCGGCCAGAGCATCCGCTCGGCCTGAAGAGGTGTTGCAGGTGGATCTTGGCGCTGGTGCAACACTTGAACGCTTTGAATGATACCTTTTGGACTGTATTTCGACAACTGGTGGCTCATTTTTTGCGGTGCCGGACCATGCGATGGCAACCGATACGTCTTTACAGTGGAAGTGCTCGTGAGCGTGGACTGTGACTGTGCTCTTCCTCTTGCCAGCGCCATGGTTTTTGGAGTCGTCAACCTTCCAGATGTACACCTGAGAATCTTCACTGGCGCTGATCACGTGTCTTCCGTCTACACTGAAAGTAGCTGAAATCTGGCTGCTGCTGTTCCGGAATCCTGTGTCACTTAGAATCAGTTTACACGTTTCATGTAGTTTGAACTGGACACAGACACAGACACACACGTATATGTGCACCTTTAAATTTTTGGATGGGCTCTGAGTCATTGTAGATTTCGATTCGGGAGCCAGTGGAAGTAATTAGCACCTCAGATGGATTCCAGGGGGCAAACTGTGAAGGAGCAAATGCTTAGTAATTTATCCAGTTTGAAACCGTGCCGGAAGCTGAATTGAATACCTGAAAACCAGTTATTTTTCCAGTTTGACAGGAGCTTTTTTTGGCTTGTGTCTGAAATGCAGGGAATTTTTTGGCTTGAGACTTCTTCCTCAGGATATCCAGGCGATGCTCCAACAAGCAATCTACTTCACAGAATTAGCTAAAAATAAGGTATGCAATAATGGGACAAACTACAATCAGACAATATGGGAACTTAAGAGGCTCTTCTTACCATCAACATTGTATATTCGACAGTTCCCCTGAAGTGAACCAATTATAGCACCCTTCAACAACGAAAAGCACAGAGAGTAAGTTCAATATTATGCTGCTTCTTGTTATGAAGCAGAAAGATGTCATGTTTTTGCATAATTCTGTGTAGCTACCTGGCCATCAGGAGTGTAGCTAGCAGCAGTAACCATTTCGCGAACATCTGTCCAGTCAGCAACTTGACGATTGCGTACATTCCATATCCGAATCTTTGCATCTAGTGATCCACTGATGAAAAAATTGTCATCTACTGGATTGAACTGTACGCAAGTTACTGCCACACCATAGACTCATCAGAAATGAAGTATGATCCGTGCAAGGAATTCCACTTTATCAAAACATTAACCAGGTACTGAACATAATTTTTCATCATACCATAGTCATTATGTGCGAACATCTTCAAACAAGTTTGTGTTTCCAAATCCCACATCCTAACTGTCTTGTCCATTGAAGACGAAAGCAGTAGCTGCGTTGGTAAATAATAATAAGGCAAGGTTACAAACAAAACAATAGCTCAATGGCTTGAGGAACCACTTCTGTATTTTGCCCTCAAAATTTTCCTGATTAGCCAGAGGCTGACCTGAGATTTCGACCAGGACAAATCCAGGACTTCATCTTGATGACCTTTAAAAGTGCACACTGGTTTTTCTGAAAGCGCTAGTACTGTGTCTGGCACTTTGACGTAATCTGGAATTGAGTTTCCTGTTTTTTCATTTTCCCTACCCTTTTTCTTCATTTCAGAGGGCATATGCGTTATGTCTGCAAGTGGGGGGCGATCCAAACTTGAATGGACGTGACCTGAACTTATTTCTTCACCTGAACTAGCCGACATAACATCGCATTCCTGGACTTCCCACACATGAATCACCCTATCTTCTCCTGCACTCGCTAGGAAACGCGCATCAGAACTGAACTTGATGGTCCATATTGAGCCCTTGTGAGCCTGAATTTCTTGAGACATATGCAGTGCTGTAAATTCTTTGTAGGATTTCCCCTGCTGGGAAGCTTCAACCCATTGGGACGTGTTCTCGGGGACTTTCTGTTGTACTTGAGAAGAATTTTCTTGTTCTTTGTCACCCAGCAATCCACCCACCGAAGTCGCCACTCCCTTGATATTTTTCAAAAATGCAGCGCCCTTTCTCTTGCTGTTTCTGAAACTTTTAGTAAGAACAGAGTTCTGGTTGGCTTTCCCATCATCGGTAGCAGCGTTTGTCGGCACCCGCCTGCGCATCAACTCGTTCACAACAGGTGAATATCCTACAGACTTCTCGAACTCCTCCAACGTCAGCTCTTTCCCCGTCTGAACGTCATTGAAATTCGACGTTCCTTTTTCGTTGTATTCTCTTACAATAAAATCCTTGCCAGTATCCAAATTCTTTATCAAGAAGAAGGGACAAAGTTCATCGTTCAACGAGACAGGCTGTGACGTATTATTTAATGGGATTGATGCCCTAATTTTCTCTCTTCTCGGGGATCCCATAAAAGCACTCGAGTACTGAGACGCACCTATGCTTGGAGCCAGTTGCCCTGACGACGTTCCAGTGAGGCTCTGTTTGGATGCAGGACCAATTAGTTCTTCTTTACGTTGCTTCGATGCCCTGGACAGAGCTTCTATGTCGCCATCCGACCTCGACCTAACGAGCACAATCGGTCTCGAAGGCGAAGGAGAAGCAGGTTCGTCGCCTTTTGATTGTTCTTCGGTGGGAGAAGAATCAGCCTCGGCTGTGGAAACTTCTGGAGGCTGCGGCTGCGGCTCGGGCTTTGTTGAAATTGCTCGACCGATCTTGGAGCTGACGATCTTGAGGAGGTCTTTATTGCTAGACAAGCCCATGCCCTGAAGGAGTCGCCTGCGGCGCTCCTTGACGTCACCTGGTTCGGCCATCCACATGTCGTAGCTTGCGAACGTGGACGAGGAGTTCGCAATTGGTTCGATGGGATAAATGCGTTTGATGGAAGCGGCCGACACGAACGACATGCGACTGTCCTCGAAGTACTCGTCGAGGTCCGATCCCGAGGCGACGTCCAGGGGGACGACTGAGGATATCCTCTCGCTGGAGTCGAAGAAGCTATCGTCGTCGTCCTTTGCTGCGAGGCTGTCGAAATCCATGGTTAGTGTCCTTCGATTCATTGCCGCAAATGGGTTAGTCGAATTCACGGAATGAATCAAAGAACTGGAAACAAACGTGAAACTTCTTCTGCGCTTCCTCGTTGAAGATCTTCAGGAACGCCGTGTTTGGTGAATCTTTTCAAAAAGCGGTGGAGAGAGCGCAGCGGAAACAGAGGGAAATTAGGGGCCCGAACACGAGTCAGTTACGTATTATCTTCAGAATTGGAGAAAAAAGAAACGGTCAACAATGGTCATAACTCTTACCTCTATGCTACCTAAGTCGCATGTCACAAGCATCATTTTAATATATAAATAAATTAAAATACTTTACAAACATACAAACACCTATAAATAAATATATATATTATTGTATCCAAAAAATTTATTCTACATGTGTACATATTTTTTTTATCAACGATGATAAAGTATAAATTAATTATAATAAAAACATTTTAACAATGGTGTATGGTATAGATATAATATCATAAACTTTATTGCGTATCAAAAATAATTTTGAATTCTTCAATCAACAAATGTTCCCTTTATTAGCTGTGTTTGTTTTCAAATTTTAAAATTAAAAAATATATATTCAACTATTATACTTTATTAAATTTTATTATTATTTTTTAATTTTACACTATTCTTAAAACAAAGACACGTCCAAATTTTAAAACACGTAACCAATTATCTTTATGTAAATCGTTCAGTTACAGATTATCACATTACGTGTCTGGATGTGTTTTTAAATAGTGAAGCTTAAACTGATTTCAGAGTGTTCAGTTAAATTAGTTCGTATGTTTAATTCGTTGAACTTGAGCTTGCATTACGTCGATCCAATTATTATATTTGTTTGTTTAATTTCAGTTATATCATTAGATTACACTGTAATTTTGTTATTATCTTCTATCTAATGATATAACTAATTAAATATAATTGATAATTGACCGTAATATAAATAAATTTCATATGTGTGCAAAATAAAAACAAAACCTTGATTTACTAATGCAACAAATTTTTTATTGTAATTTACAGTATATAATATAAATACAAAAAGTTTACACCATGATTTTTTTTTTAAATGCATGCACAAACTTAAAACTAAAAATAACATTTTATATCTGTATATATAATATGTGTGAAAAATAAAGAACACTGGTCTGAAAAGCATCGCACCCATCTAACTAGCAGCATCTCATCCCATTCCACCATTTGCCCTTCTTTGGAAACTGAGACATAAATAAAGAGACAAAACAAATAATCTTCGCGCTTTTTGGGTCCGTTGACTTCATACAGAGAGGGTTTTAGCCGTTAACAACAGTGTACGTTTATTTGTGCGTATTAGTTTTCCTATATTTAAGTGAAACATAAAAGTGTTCGTGAAAGTGCTTTGAATGTGGGTGAATGCTTTTGGAACGTCGTATAAATTAAGTCATTCGTCACAAGTGTAGGTATTACGAATATTACACTGTGAGAGATTATGTTTGGTCCAAATTAAATTTGGATGGATATTACGTTTGTTTATTTATTTGTGAGATTTGGATATTTTGAAGGTATATTAATCGATTCAAATTTGTTTGATATTAGACAATATTTTAAAATTTAATAAAATTTGAAATTGAACTCAGACTATGTTTTCAAACACGGCTTCTTGTTTAATTTAAATTTTAATTTTATGAAATTAAAATAAATAATATTTGAACAATTGTTGAATTCAAATGGATAATTAAACTCAACTCATAACACTCCATTCTCCGTACCAAAAAAAAAAAAAAAAAAAAAGCCCCGCGGCAGATAAAACATTAAACACGTTAATAATAAACTTGTGATACTATCAAGGCAGAAAACCACAAATCACGAAGCATTAATTGATTAATTAATTCATCGGTAAAATAGAACATCTCAAAATTTAAAATTCAAGATGCCATGGATCTCCTCCTCGAAAATCCCCAACACGTTGCGAAATTTAAGAAGAGCAATGGGCTTAAAAATGTTAAGGCTACGTTTGTTTCCCTTTTTTTCAATATTTATTATTACTTAAAAATCTTACAAACTAAACATCTTATTATACAATTTTTATTCAAATTCAAATTCTAACTTTTCCCTTTCTTATATTTTATAACTAACTAATAATTTTTTAATTATTATGTCTATTTAAAATTAAATAAACACTTATGTCTATAATTTTACTATTTACATTTATTTTTTATTACCCTATAGACGTATATCATATTACATCATTTAATTATTATTACTACTAAATACATGTAAAAATAATTTCTCTATCTATTCAACTTACAAATCAAGCATAATTTCTACTTCCATTCAAATCATTCAAATTATCCTCTCCATTCTAATTAGTAAACAAACATAGCCTAAAGGTTCCGTATTTCAGATCAGGCAAACATCCTCCCAAGTTGAAATCTGACAATAAAATACCGTATCATGGTTACTTTTGCTTTAAACCTAAGTTTCTGCGTAAATGTACAAAGTTAAATGAATTCCAGCCTGTATATACACCTTAAACTATGTTTGTTTTGCAATTTTATCATTCATTATACTTTTAAAATTTTATCTCTTTTTTTTTTATACTTTTATTTAATTCTCAAAAAAAAACATCTAAACACACCACATGCACCTAAATTTAAAAACAAACCTAGCCTTAATCTTCCGTATTAATTTTGTGTTTGGTTACGTGCGAGTTTTTATGGACCAAACTTGCTCGACATGAGCAAAGTAAACTTTACATCTGATTGATCTTAATCTGATACTTGGATTTTTTAGGACCTATTCTGATAGAAGAAGTTAGATTTGAAGAAAAGATTTTAAATTACTTTAAATAAAAAAAATTAAATCTAACCTAATTATTAAAATTATAATTTAAAAAGAGAATTTAATAATTTAAAATTCGTTATTATTTAAACAAACATAATAAATTTATTGTTAAAAATTTGAAATTAATTCCTTCAAGTTCACCAATACAAGTGCATCGTTAATTCAATTTCACCTCTTTTGACAAGATTTAATCTTGAATCCAAATTCTACAAAATTGAATTCAACCAGATTCACATGCTATTTGAACCCCGTTAACATGCCAGTGTGTATATACATGTAAATTATAAAAAATGGAGAGAGAGAGAGAGAGAGAGAGTAATTATGTTGTTGTCTTCTTTTCACAAACATAACACCTTGATTGTAAAAGAAGTTATTGGAAGCTGAGACAAAAGGTCGCAAGTTCTTGTCATCACTTTTCCTACACTATCAGCATTGGGATATTGTCCGTTGCACACTACACAAACTCTTATCTTCTAATCCCCTGATTAATTTAAAAGCCGAATCAGACCAATCGCTGGCTCGTCAAGATGTGAGGATGAATATCAAAAAATATGACCAACGAAAACCAAATCAAACGTGGAAAAAATTTAACGCTTTGTCAGTTCAAGAGTTCATTACAACATGAAACAGACGAAAAAATTATAACCAAAGACCACGTTTTTACGTTAATTCCGCACCAGACATGGAGCTGATTCGGGGATGACTGCTCATTTGTCATATCAGTCTTCATGATCATCATCTCTTCGTGCTTTCTTCCTTTTCTGCTCTTCTATTTCTTCCCCTTGATTTGTGAACGGCCGGAAAATCGATTCGATCTCGGCTGACGCGTCCAATTCGTAGAAAGCTCCCGCCGGCGGCGATGCTTTTCTTTTCAACTTCCGCGGCTGTGGCATGGACTTCTTCGGCGCCGGTGGGCACCGCACGGTGGCCGGAATTTTGTGATCCGACGACGTTGGAGTTTTGAATCCTCCGTCGTCTTCTGCTATTTCCTTCTCTGATTCTTTCGAAGAAACCGAAACCGTTTCATTCTTGATCTCTAGCTGTCCCTTCTGACGGTGATCCGCTCTGTCGTGATTTCCTTCTCCTGTCTCTTCGGCCGCCGTTTCTATTCCTGACCCGATTTCTTGATTTTCTGGCACGGGCGGCGACGGGCTCCCGGGTTTGACTGTGTCTTCTCTGTCATCGTCTTCTCCAAAGGGAAAAGTTTGCGGGTTACTGCTGCCTGACATCCTCGTAAGAAATGAAGAAAACAGGTGGATTTCTGAGCACATGAAGATGGTAAATTCAGGATGATAAAAAGAAGGTCTGCTGGTTTAAATAGAAGATTCTGCTGGTGGAGACTAAAAATCATCAACTAAGCATCTTCTTTTTGTGTTAGTTGGAGGGATTTGTCGCGTGTTCCTTTATACCAATTGCCTTTTATGCTCCACATGGTGCGTTTGGAAATAAATAAGAGAAGAGAGAGGAGGAACAGAAATGTTCCTGAAATTGGAGACGTTGTGACAGTACTGTTGGCGAAGGATCCGATGGACACTTACTCTCATACAGTCCTATTCGCCTTTTCTCCCTAATTAAACATGTATCCCTTTTGTGTTTCATGGCCAACTTTTAATCTATATTCCTCCGACCAAATCTTCACGTATATTATTTTAATTTTTCTTCTACTGTATATATTTTACTAAATAATTATTTTACATTATTATATCCATTTATAACAGGAGTGTGCATTCAATAAAATTAAATTGAATTGAACCAAATTCTCAGTATATCTAAATTTTAATGTCAAACATGCTGAATTGTTTTCGTTGTGTTTGATCCAGTATTTCGACGTACCAAAGTTTAATTTTAAAAATTTTGAAAATAATAAAAATAACTGAATTTATGTTTAAAATTATAGATTTTAATTATTTAGCTTATAAATAAATATTAAAAAAATTTAATTTTTCATTGTTTTAATTTAGATGTTTCAATGATAAAAAGTATATATATCACGACATATCAAATTTAAATACTAAAATAGAATTAAAAATTAAAATTTTAAAAATTGTGTACCAAATACTAAACCAAAATTTCAATTTGATATTCAACACATATCGAAATTTCTATTTTGATTTAATTCGATTAATTTATTGAATTACGAACACTACTTATTTACAATTAAATCAATATATATATATATACACATATACTCTCATATTTATATTCTAAAAATTAAATATTATCATTAAATACTATCACATCATCTAATTATTATTATTATATATATTTAATAAATATATAAATAAACAATTTCAAATAAAATTATATTACTCATTCCATCAAAATATTTATTAAAAATATATTATTTATTCCGGTATAACTCTTACAAACATAAAGTTACATCAAAACTCCTTATCCCAAACATAACTCTCATCCCGTCTCATGGAGATACTAACGTGGAAAAAAGAAATAAACAAATAAGGAAAAAAATGAAAAAGAACCCACACTTGAAAGTGGTTTTATTTGTTTATTTATTTATTTTATATATATTAGCATGCCCAGTACAGCATTGTAAGTTGTTATTTCATTTTATAATTAGGACACTGTTCGATGCAACCTAGGCACGTGGCTTTCTAGATGGGGGCCATGTGTATATACATATAATATATATATATATATATATATATATATATATAGATAGATAGATAGGTAGATATGGATATAGATATTTCATGTGACACACCAATCCTTTTATCCTTTTTTTTTTTTTCATTGTATCAACAAAAAAGTACACCCATAGTTTCTCATATGCTTGGTTTATATAGGAAGCAATTGCAGCGTCTTCCAACAGCACGCGAGAGTGCTCTTCATTTTTCCCTTTTTTTTTATTTTTTAATTTTGTAGAAAAACATTTGCGCAGCTTAATCGAGGATTGTACTTGGGCAAACCTGGAGTATGCTCCCGGTTAAGAAAAGTGAACACGTGTCCCTCCTTTTTATTACAATATGAGTATTTTTTTTTTATTAGCTTTTGATTTTTTTAAATGACCACGACTTAGTTCTAGTTTGGCAATGTCTATTTTCATTTTTTTCACCTCTAAAACATATAATGTAATTATTATATTTTTAAAATTTTATTTCTATCTCACTCTTATTTTTACACACATTTTTTAAAAAATGCAACTAAAAACATACACTGAAAAATCAAAACAAACACAACCCTTGTTCTTTTAATCTTGGTACTTCTCTTAACCAGAACTCATAAACCAAATTAAAATATAAAATAAAGAAAAACAAAAATACAAACCAAGAAGGCCACCAAGTTAAAATTTCTTTATTACGATTAGTCTGTTTATTTATATCACGTGAATTTAATTTTTAAATCTAAGCAGGTTTATAAGTTTAAAATTTATTGTTTAGTGAAATATTTTTTTTGCTTTTCACCTTGAAGAGTTGAAAGTCCGGAAACATGCAAAAATAGTACAACATTTGATGCTATGAAAAAGAAAAGTGAAAAAGATAGGGAACTACAGAAAGAAAAAGAGGAAAAGTAATTATTAAAATATGAAAAATGATGACAATATTAGTTGTATATATTCTATTCGTGTACATCTTTTGACTTGTATTGAGTAATGTTCGATAAAGACATTGTGGTGATAAATAAATACAAAAAAACCGAGTAAATGATACTCATATTATAATAACAAAGAGGGGACACGTGTTTCACTTTTCTTGATCTTGATCGGGAGTATACGCCTGGTTTGTTCGAGCATCGCCCTTTATTCCCCTTCTTTAAAAAAATTAAGGAAATGGGACAAGACAATTAATTCTTACGGGTATGTTTGGTTTGTTTTTAGGGTGGGTAAAAAAATTTTAATTGTTAGAGTGAGGAGAAAATTTATGTTTGTAAGTGTTTAGGGGATAAGAAAATTGTTTTTATATATATTTAATATGTAATAATAATTGAATAATATGATATAATAGTATATAAATTTACAAGTTATAAAAAAATATATGTGAGTAAGAAAATTATAGTAACGTGTATTGATTCGATTGATTTGATTGTGAACACGTATAATAGTTGAAGATTTATTAATTAGTTATAAAAAATAATAAAATTTATATAATAAATTGTTTGATTTATAAAATTTTAATAATAAGTAAACAGAACAGAGCCTGTGTTAGAATGTACAAACAGTCAATTCCTGAATATGCTAATAATTACGTACGATGCATGTTGGGAGGGCCCAATATTATACAACAATTGTTACCATCAGAGAGCAATAAATTCCCACATGGAGACATTAATCGAATTAAAGGCCGACTTGTTAGATTTTTGACTTGGCTAGCTTTTTATATCACTTTTATTGGCTTGTTAAATATCAAAAGATGTTTGTTTTTATTTTTGCATCTAAAAAATATACAATGTAATATTTATATTTTTTACATTTTTTTATTTTTATCTTATTTGTACATAATTTTTAAAACATATATTCAAAATATAAGCAAACATAGTCTGTTGGATGCTGGCACCCAATTATTTATCTTTTCAATTAAGAACAAGGACATGATTAAAAATGTATCTGAAAATGTGGACCGGTTTCGTAACATTCGATTCCATAGTTATAGAAAAAGATTTGACCAGTCCATCCATCCCTCATGGACAGGGCAAGTGCAAATTCTATACGACTCACATATTTAATTCCCCCATGAGGCATTAATTTCCAAAATTTCTTGACACTATAGACTTGCGATGTTAGTGAGTTTGAGCTTGAATAACAATTGAGTTCAATGATTATTTGCATTTTTTTGAGTTAAATTATGCAGAAAGTGACCACAAACTCAAACTTTAGTCAGGCTGCGAGATTAAAATTGAAAAAATTGAAAATTTAAATTTGAGTTCAACAATATATAAAAATATTTTTGAATCTAATACTTTTACGACAGAACTGGTCAAAATTGCGGAACAGTTGCTTTAAGTGTAGTGATCGGCAGAAAATGCCTGCGGCTGTCACATTGAATGTGGGTCAAAACCAATAAATATGAGGTTTAATAATTAATTAATATAAAAACAGGCCCATCACGTAATAATATGGGCTATGGCTCCTTCTCCGGCGCTTGCCACTTCTGCACATGGTGTCTTCAAATGCACGGACAAGGAGGCTGAAAACCACTGTTCATTGATGTATTAATAGGCATTGACCTATGTACGAAGTGGAAAGCATCTTTTTACCTAATTGCATTATTTGATTGATGATTGATTACAAGGGAATAATGCTGAAGCATAGGATTCCTAAATTCAAAATATGGAGGAGGATGGTTTTAGATTTGGTGAACCTGGTGGTCTTATCCCCAAAATCTAATGTCTTGTCTATAATGCTCATGTACACATGCATACATACACACACTTGGCATCCAATCAGCATAAAAATCAGAAGAAATGATTCGTTTTGAAACAACACACTTTTCTGATTTTTCAAAAGGCTAATGTAACTAATTGGTAATTATTATTTTCCCCAGTTGGGTAGTTTTAACATCTCAATTTATATTTAATAAATATTAAAATTTTTAATGTAATTATTAATGTGCATTCCAGTATTTAACATGCCAACTAAGGTGAATGGTAATGACATTTGGTCACATGTTTGTGAATCCAGACATGAATATTTTTTTCTCTTTTTTTTTTTTTTTTGTCGTTGAATCAACTCAATTTTAATTCAAACATGTGAATATTCTATCAAAGCTTATTCATTTCATGTTAAATTTCAGTTGTACTTTTTTGACTATATTGAAAAGTAAAGTTTAAAGGTGGCAAACAATTTAGAGCACATGTTGATGAGTGAGTTGAAATACAATTATCCTGGATCAGTTGCCAACTCGAATATGTCTTAATTATCTTTTAAATAAATCTATTTTGATTTAATTTTGAACGAAACCTTCAAAACTTAATTCAAATTTGTTAATTTTTAATTGTATTGAAGGATCATAGATGCTATAATATCAGGGAATGTATCAGGAGGCAATAAGGTAAAAGTCACATTGTGCAAGAATCTCATGACTAAACAGCGATTGGAAGCTTTAGAGGAGTAGCGTTTCTAAATGGATTATGTAGTAACGACCTTATAGGAGAAGTGAGAGAACTAATCTGAACCTCTACTAATATTAAACTTGGGAATGGTCATGCGCGAACTCTGTATTGACTAGCCCTCTCCTTGAAATACCAATGTTGAGTATGGATCAGACCCTATGACATTTTTAATATTAGAGCATATTCAATACGTTGATACTCAAATGAAGACCTTTTGCGATCGGCTTGGAGGATGAGTTAGGTATAAGTGTAATTACATACATAGCGACTTAGAAAAAGGGATTAGCATATGCCTTAGTGCTTAAAAGGGGCAAACGCCTAGGGAATTATTGCGCACACACGAGAACATGCGTCAATTTTGAGCGAGAAAGAATGTGAATTCCTGTCAACATCAATTTTAAGAACAATCCTGTACGGACTAATCACTTTTTTGAAATGCCAGTGTTATAAGAATAGATTAGACCTTGTCACGGAGCACCTTCTGTGCATAAAGATTAAGAGACACCATACGATTAGTAGTCATTCTGCAACCGACTACTTCTACTTAAACTAGCATGCTGAATGATTATGCATTGCTTCAAGAGTACATTCTCAATAATTTCAATAAAAATGTAAAGAAAATATTAATTATGTACCTGATTTATAAGAAAAATTTGTTTAAAGGAGTTGGGCTTATTAGCATCCTGATAAAGAAAAAGTAGATCGAATGGTAGTTAGTATAGTCTCATAAACAATAAAGAATAAATTAACGAGCAGAACCTAATTTAAGTTATTGTAATAAAAGTCTGCCAAATCACGATAACATGAGACTGCAAAAATTAAGGCCGTAAGAAAAGCAGATTCAGAGACTCTGATGATGATCAGGCATCAGTGCCCGTTCCTTCACATGCTCTGTGATGATTATTCCACATCAGCTGGACATTTTTCCGCTTCATTATCATCTTCCCGAAATTAAACCCCGTCTCTCTCTTCAACCCACCAAGTCTATCCCAACACCCAGATGTTTACTTTACGTGATTACCTAGAATGTAATTATTTTATCCATGTGAATTAAATATTTTTTATTGATTAAAATTCAAGAACTTGGAATAAAATTAAAAATTTATAAAATAAATAATTCTTTTTAAAAGTCATAATTAAATAATTAAGATGTTCAATTTTTTTAATAAAAAAATTTAAAACCCTATTTTAGCCGCATGTTATTTTTAAATAATTTACATACTAAAATTATAATGAAAAAATAAATATACTTATTTGAAATAATCAATTTTTAAACATAACTGTTCAAAATTAATTATTTGACACGAAACTTTTTTATCATCTAAACTATAACCCTATCATTCAAAAGTAACATGTGGTCAGTGTTTAAGTACGGCATTTACTTGAAGAATTTGATGGGAGAAATAATAGACATATGCTACTAAAATAATCTGCATTCACAACTGCTTAATTAAATTCGAACAAACTACGTAGATTTGCTCTCCTAGTCCTGGCTTGACCATGAAAAATCAAATTAATTGGCAGCCATTTATTACTGATATTCGTACTATGTATAAGCGTACTCATGCCAGTGTTGACCTGTAGAATTCGATTATCATGGGGTTCTGGTTTTCTACCCGTACGTATTATTTACACACGCTCTTTCTCTTTCTATACATACGTATGTATACATTCTTCTTTTAATTTCTACAATAATCATACACATACATTCATATATGTATATACATCGACATTTGGGACTAATGACTTCATCGTGCATGGCTGCATGCAACGGTGTCTAGGGAAAATGGACGTTCAATTATCACCCAATGTACTATTTATATGTTCGAGTAAAAAAAAAATCCTAAAATTCATTGATTAAAATAACAAGAAGATTTTATTAAAATTTATAAATACTTTTGTGTAATTCATTTTGTTAAAACACTATGGTTTTGTTTGGATACAAATATTGAAGGTAAATTTGACACTAAAATTTGGAAACAGTGAAAAAGTATGAAATGAAAAGAGAGAAAATATGTTTCTTTGACATGTAATATATTTGGAATAATTATTTTTCATAGATGTAAATTTGCATCCAAGCGTAGCCTGTGTTTTTTCAATAAAGTGATGACACGTGATTGTGGTTGTAGCTCACAGTGAGACGAGATAGCAATGGTTAACTCAAGATAATGTTAACCAGATAACTTCATCGCATTGCCATCAACATGTTGGTGAAGTTGACATCTTGTCGCGATCTTTATTGTCGAATGTCTGAGATGGCATTGATCATAAGAGGAGATTGATCATAATATCCATCAAACATGGGAGATAAAAAATCATCTAGGTGATTGTCACCTTGAATGACCAGCTTCATGACGCAAATAAATATAGTAAGACATCAGTTTCCAGAATGGAAAAGAAAAAAATTAGGATAAAGCCCACAAAAATGGACAATAAAAATTTGCACAACTCCCATTGCTTTGAGGAGTTGAGCCACAAATAACAATTAATGGACGTTAATCTAAGTTGCTTAACATTCGAGTACTTGAGTAGATTGAATTGAGTCAAACTTACAAAATATCAAGTTGAGTTCGAGCTCAACTTAAAGCTTGATTATTAGTTGAATTGTTCTAATCATATGGGGGTATTGTATTATTTTAATTTTGTAAAATATACCTTTCAGATCAACATCAAATTTAATTAAACTCAAAACCTTTTTTTTTAATTAATGTTTTATTGATGAAACTCAAGCTTTAAAATTTTTTCGAGTTCATATTCAAAAAAATTGTTGAATGAATTCATCACCCTCGTACTCTATATACAAACTTAACAAAAATGACGGATTGGGTTTACTTCGACAATTGTGTGCAGGGTTTTTTTAATATTTAAAATGTATTATTCTAATAATATTTTATCTTGTAATTGTTTATAAAATCGATTTTTCATAATATAAATATTAGTTAAACGGTTCTTTAGATAATTAAAACGTTGCATTATGCCCGATTTAGCGTGCGGACCCTATTTCGTCCAGCACCGTACGTTAGTCACTCTACTGTTCTACAGCAGTCCTTGTTTGGACGTCCAGGCTAAGTTTTTTCAAATTAATCACCACTTAAAAATTTTAACAAATTAAATATCTTATTATATAAATTTTATTTAATTTTAAATTTTAAATTTTTCTTCTCTTACTTTTTATAATTAGCAAATAATTATTCAATTATTATACTTATTTACAATAAGATTAAAATCTATCTTTATAATTTTTCTACTCACACTTATTTTTTATTATCTTATAAAATTATATACTATTATATTATTCAATCACTATTACATACTAAATATATATATATATATATATAAATAATTTTCATACCCATCCAAATTTTATAAACTAAACATTTAAATCAACAAAATTGTCTTATCTATACAAATAAGGAACCAAACATACCTTGAAAGAATTTTATCTTTTGTTATAAAATAAATTATATTTTAGAAAAAATAATTTTTTTATATGGATTTGATTCAATAGTTTTTACCAGACAAAGTGCGATGGCGCAACACACTTTGGTTATGTTTATTTCTTAGTTAAGATAGGGAAAAAAATTTGAGTGATTTGAGTAGGAATATAAATTATGTTTGATTTGTAAGATTTGAGTAGGTAAGAAAATTATTTATATATCTTTAATATGTAATAATGATTAAAAATTATAATAGTATATGAATTTATAGAGTAATAAAAAATAAATATAACTAAAAAAATTATAAAGACATATATTAATTTGATTGTAAATATATATGGTGATTAAAACATTAATAGTTAATTATAAAAAGATAATAGAAAGAAATTTTTGAATTTAAATAAATTTTATATAATAATATTTTTATTTTGTAAGATTTTTAAATAGTTTGTAAAAACCCGGAAACACAGCCCTTTCCTCGCGAGCACCCATCGTCAGATTACGTCGTACCTCGGTAACCGAACATGTCGCGGTCCATCCCGACATAGAAATATCAACGGATATTATTCAATTTTCAGGCCACTGAATTCCTTACTGGCTGATTGAACAGATTCAAAAATTTCATTTCGCAATTTCCCTTCTACATTTGTTTGGAAAACGCGAGGCGCTTAATTCTGGCAAAAACAGAAATTTCCTCTGTTTCTACATCGACATCAACTCGTTGAATTCGTTATTCCAGTATCGAAGAAAAAGGTATTGAAAATTTTCAATATTATTTCGGTATATTTATACGTAGAAGCATATGATCTGGCGCTGATTTCTCGTCGATTAGCACTCTCATTTCGTTTATCGATTTTGTCGTGTATGTGATGATTGATGTGTGATTTTTTTTCGTATTTATGTACGTCTTCTTACCCGTATATCGGATAAGATTTATATGCGTACATGATTCATGGCACAAGGGTGGCAACTCGGTGTATCATGTATCAATTGCAATTTAATTTCTTATATTTCAGTTGATACGTGGCTCGGCTATTTCAGGTGTTTGTGCAGATGCCGATAATGAGAGAGAGCTCTAACCTCACGGCAATTAGAAAATTTGATGCCTTTGATGTGCCATGACAATTTTAACTTAGTATACATGGAGATATTGGTTGGTTCCTCAAGATGGCTAACTAATGATGTTTTAGGCTGGATTTGCAGGAGATGATGCTCCAAGGACTGTGTTCCCCGCATCATTGGTCGTCCACAGCACCCAATTCTTCTCACAGAAGCACCCCTCAACCCAAAGGCTAATCAGGAGGAGATGACTCAGATCATCTTCGATTCACTTGCCATGTACGTTGCTATCCAGGGTGTTCTATCCCTGTATGCCGGTGGCTCAGTCGGTCCAGTTTCTATCACCATAGGAACCATTTTTCATGTTGATTGATTGATTGATGTTTTGAGTTTCTTGTCAACTCTTTACAGGCATTCCCCTCTGTTAGTTTGATGTTTTGTTTCCTTGTCTGCAGACGTGGATGGCAAAGGCTTAGTACGATGAATCTGGTCCTTCGTTGTGCATAGGAAATGTTCCTAATCAACTAGTTAATACATTCTCGATCTTGATTTGTATCTCACTCCCTGTCTCGTGATTGGAAAGTTATAGGTATTTTTTTCCAACTCGTCGTGTTGGTATTGATTTTGATTCCCTTTTTATTGTTTTTGTAGTCTCATGGATTTTTCCTCATCGGAGCTGTGTATTAACCAGTAAGCAGTTCACATCATCCGATGATTTATTGTTGAGTGGTGATTGAGTTTTGCGTCTTAAGAGAATTGAAAATTAGATCATACGTTGTGGATAAACTGCATTCCTGGGGAAATTTGTCTCAAAATCCTGCTCTGGATGTTACTTAAAAAGTAGCATCATGGTTTTCGTTTGTTTATTTCATCAAAATCATTGCTCTGTCATTCACGAAAAAAAAAATTTAAACAATCAACAGTTAATGTTTTAAGAAAACGTGGCGAAATATATTTTTTAGAGATTACTTATTCTGCACTTCCTTCTATAGACAAAAGAAAATTTTATCTCCTTCACCGTAGGGAGGCGGAGAGTTGCTCTTCCACACTGAAACGCGCTTTCTGTATAAATCGCGTTTCAATTTGCTATGGCCCAAAAACAGAACCCTAACTGGAATTTGTAGAGGAAAATCTGAAAACCCAAGGCGCGCGCTACCAGATTCACCAAAACGAGAAGATATATATCGGCTATGGGTAGAATCGCAGTTGTATCAGTCGTGATTCTGTGGGTGATACCCATCTCAATTCTAGTCAATCGCGTTGTCCCCAATCCCTACATGGTATTCAATTTCACCCTTCAGATCAACTTAATTCTTGTTTGGAAAACTTAAAGGAGAATATAATAGGCATGCTGTGTGAGATTTAAATGATCTGATTGATGATCAGAGGGTGGTGGTTTGTTGTATGTTAATGGTGGGAATTGCAGGACGAGATATTCCACGTACCGCAGGCTCAACAGTACTGCCGAGGCAATTTCAGAAGTTGGGATCCCATGATCACCACTCCGCCTGGGCTGTGAGTCTTCATTTTCTATTTATTTTCATAATTTTGTCATTGATTACAGTGCTTTTGTCTGTGAAATGTGAGAAAATTTTGACTCGTTATTGGTATATATATTCCAAGTGGAATTGATTAAATGTATATTTCATTATCGACACGATACGTGCTTCACTGGTTCACAATATTTAGGGGAATAGTTTGAGTGAGACTGGAATAAGCAGGTTATGGATTATGAAAATAGTTGAAGAGGACTTGCTTCAAAAAAATTCAATGGTATAGAAACTTTCAAGTTAAAGAAGTTGATTTATGTGATTTAAAACTTTTGCAGGTACGTTCTTTCACTTGCCTATGTTGCTTCTTTATTTCCAGGATTGTTCTGTATGCAAGCAGTTTCATCATTTTCAGACTCATGCTCCACTGCAATTCTTCGCCTCACCAATGGTGTTCTGGCAATAATATGTAGTGTCCTTGTTTATGAGATAATCACCCATTTAAGACCATCTCTGAATGACAAGAAGGCAACAATTCTTGCTGTGGTTTTGTCATTGTATCCACTGCATTGGTTCTTCACCTTTCTATATTATACAGACGTGGCATCACTAACATCAGTACTTTTCATGTATCTTTTAACTCTAAAAAAGAAGTACCTGTTCAGCTCATTGGTAAGAATTCTGAAACTTGTGTCATCAATATGTTTATATTACAACAAGTGTTGTTAACCAAGGAAAAGGTCCACTTTACCCACTCTTGAAATTTAGAGCAAAATTAGTACCTTCCCGGAGGCAAATTCAGGGCCCTGATTTAAATGTTTTCTTCTTCCACTTTTGTCATCTGAAATCATGTCCTTTGGGTTTATTTTAATAATTTGTATTCACATGCTCACAAACCTCATATATGAATGTGAATTTGGTTCTTATTATATTGAAGTTCTAGTAATTGTGAGCTTCTTGGAGTGGCCCTTGTATAATGGCATCCTGCATTTTCTCCCTTTTGATGTTAAATGCTGATTTATATAGTGCTAGAGCCGTAATCTTGATAATAAATTTCAGTGGATTGCCCGTATCAGACTAAAATGTTATTATAATTGTTATATTTCTACTATGGCATCCTTGACTCTAAATTCTTTTGCTATTTTTTCTGTGCACCAGAAATGACTTTGTTGATTTATTTACCTGCAGCTTGGGGCCTTGTCTGTGTTGATACGCCAAACCAATATTATATGGGTGTTTTTTGTTGCTTGCACTGGTGTTATAGAATTTGTTCGGTCGCATCATAGAGATAGTGTCGAAGTAGATGTCATCTGCCCATCAAAGGAAAAACATGATTTATCTGCCAACCTGGAAGGTGTATCAGGGATCTCTAACTTGAGAAAGCGGAGAATCAATTATAATGCAAAGAGTCGGAACAAAATTGCTTCTCAAGTACATCTTCCCATGACACATTCGTCAGGTTATATCTCATCTCTTGCAATTCAGGAATGTGTTGAAGCAGTCGGTTAAAATCTTGCTATTTATTCGTATTATATTAAATGCAGTTTTGCATTTGCCACTATTGATTGTCTTATTAAAAATTGAATAAGAATGGTGATAGACAAATTAATGCAGAGTTGAAATTGCATGTCTAAGCATGCAGAAGTCGTAATATCAATTAGCGCTGATGATGCTATCAGCTGCAGTTCTTCATAAGATTTTAAATGCTCCGTAAGACTTGATGTCAATTTATGCTTTTAGCCTTCCATGTTTGCTAACACATCTCCTTGTTTTTCTATGTGGTGTAGGATTGCTCGACGAGATTCAGGGCATTATAATTATTTCATGGAATCATTTCTGGGAGCTGTTGGTTTCCTTTAGCCCTTTCTTTATGGTATTTGGGGGGTTTGTTGCTTTTGTTTGCTGGAATGGGAGCATAGTTCTTGGTACTGTCCACTACTGTTGTCCATTTCACTAATAAAATTTATGAGTATGCTTGCCCGCTTTCATAATTCCATGAACCCCAGTAATTTTACCGACCCTTTTCCTTACTGAAAATGTTGAAATTTAGCTCACATGATCTGATTTTTCAGGTGCTAAAGATGCACATGCAGTTTCCCCCCATTTTGCTCAATTACTGTATTTTGGCTTGGTTTCTGCTCTGTTTATGGCTCCTGTCCACTTCTCTTTAGCTAAAGCTGCGGTTTTTTTCCGGCAGTTCTCCCAGAATAAATTGCTGACCTTGTTTCGGTGGTTCATGGCGTTAACCATCAGCTTTCTTTTTGTGCAATTTTTCAGGTTGGATTGTCAAACATACTCAAGAATGATTAACTTGTGAATTTCTCTTTCTGAATTATTCTCCAAGATTTATTGGCGCATCTCTTCATATTCTTTTTGTTTTAGACTTTAGGATTTACTTCTGTAATTCCCATTTGATCTGTATCACCATGCTTAGTTTCATAGGAGTAATTCTATTTAATCCTCTTTTTAAGCATACGAAAGAGTTAATTTAAAAGTTAAAGTTGGGTTAGCTAGTTTTCAATTGTATATCAAACTTTTATTGGAATTAATTTGGATTCTCATGTACATTCCTGTAAAAAGTTTTCTTGACTCCTGCAGCATAGCCCATCCATATCTCCTTGCTGACAATCGGCATTATACCTTCTATCTCTGGCGAAAAGTTATCAATTACCAATGGTCAACCAAGTACCTCATGGTCCCACTCTATATTTACTCATGGTTTTCTATTGTTGGTAACTTGGGTAAGAACAAGCTGTGCATCTCCTTTGGTTCTTGTATCTATTTCTTTTTGCATTGTGCTTAATTGCTTGTTATATGCAGCAAACAATCAAAAGAAGCTGTGGGTGTTAGCATATGTTGTTGCTTGTGCTGCATCGCTCTTTCCTGCTCCGCTAATAGAATTCAGATACTATACCATTCCATTCTTTTTCTTGGTTCTGCATACAAAGATTACCAACAAGGGTTTGCTTCTCATGGGAATCCTATATCTCTTCATCAATTGTTTCACAATGTTTATGTTCTTGTTTCGACCTTTCTCTTGGAAGCATGAAGCTGGTACACAGAGGTTCATCTGGTGAAATACGGAAAGATTCAAAAACTAGGTTTTCTCACCATGGAAATCACCCAAGCACCAATGGATCATTGCTGCCACAGGCTTGCCTTTCTCTTTCCTGTCTTCTGTCTTATATCTATGTCACACACATTTTAAATGTAGTTTTGGATTGAGCGCCCTTCTAATTTATCCCAACCGTAATCAAAGAGCACTTTAACTGAACATTTCCCGTTTATTCTTTCTGCAATTCATGTTTTACTGGCTTACTTGAGTGTAGTTTTGCTAAAATTGGATTTGGACGTTTGACCTTACACACTGGGATTTCCAAGCTGTGTCCCCCTATTTTTCTCATTATAGCATTGAAAAATTTAATTTGACATATATTCGTATGTATTAAGTATTGAATGTTACTCATCCTGTATTTTACCAGACATGACGTGGGACTCGGTGGATGAGAATGCTTCAAATTCAAAATCAAGCACAATTTGTCTATGACAAAAATACTTGTATGAAATAAAGTTTTAAGCGCAATTTTTAGTTTGATAGAATCTAAGTAGGCCCTTGTAGGATAAGCAGGTCTATGCTTATCTATACATTATTTAATAGATAAATAACAATTTGCTTAATGAATACCGTTGGTATATTTATTGTTAGTTGAATTCAACCAAATAATTAGAATTTGCATGAATTGTAATCCCTTGCGGTTGTGTGGTTTGTATATTGCATTGATAAGTGCAATTTTGACTTTGGTTTTGAAATAATAAATTATGGAGGCAGCGCACGCTTGCATGTTATATACCATTCATTTATTCTTCTAGAAATGGCATCTTTGAAATTTGATTCTTGCTTGTAAATTTTTTGCAGCAACTTGAGAATTTTTTTCCCTCACCTGTGGTGCGGAAAGTACCTTTAATTTGGGTATCCGATTCAGCCTTCAACTCTCATAAGTAATGCTAGTTAATCATATTTTATTGAAAGCAAACTTTCAAGATATTTATAAATTAAAATTTTGATTAATTTCTAATTTAATAGTTAGAAACTGAATTAATTATCAATAAGCTACTCCTAAAAAGTAGATAAATGTTAATGTTTTGTTATTACGACAAAATTAAATACTCTCAAATTAGAAAGGGATTTCTAAATTATATTCATGTGGGAGTTTCCCCATCGTAATACAATTTTTCATGGACTTATTGGCTATCTTTGTTACACCTATTTTCTTCTTCTATGTTATCCAACTTTATACAAGTAAACATATATTTAATAAAATTTTTATTTAAATTTAAAATTAAAATTTTTTTATTACGCACATGTATAACTAATTAATTATTATTTAATTATTATATGTACTTATAATTATATTAATAAATATATATTAAAAATTAATTTAAATAAATTAAAATTTCAAAACATTAAAATCTGTTAACCAAACATATTTTATATTTTAACACAATTTTCTTCCCCGAACATAATAATCCCTTTCCCAAACGCGGCCGTTGATTTAAAGTTGTTAATAAGTTGAAATAATAAATAGAGTAATTAATATTCTGACTTTTTAGGCCTTAGAAACACTAAAGTAAAAAGCAAAAGATTCTTTAAGCACTTGTCAGTCGACGCGACGTGCTCAAGGAAAATGTTGACATTTTTTCTAATGTAGGCTAAAAAATCTGCAAGGCTACGTTTGTTTTCATTTTATAAACTAATCCGTTTTTTATTGAAAAATCTAATAAATCAAATATTTTATTATATAAATTTTATTCAAATTTAAAATTTTTTATTCTCTTATTTTTTATAATTAACAAATAATTTTTTAATCATTATATTTATTCACAATCAAATCAATACTTATTCTTTACATTTATTTTTTTATTAATTTATAAATTTATATACTATTATTTTATTAAATCATTATTATATATTAAATATATATAAAATTAATTTTCTTATATATTCAAATCTTAACAATTTTTATCCTCATTTAACTCATCCTATAATTTGGAAGCAGACATAGCCCAAGTATTTAATTAGTGAGTAGTAATCGGAGCTAATTGGTCAAAGCTCATGAATAAAAAATATTGACATTAAACATGAAGGCGAAGCTTGAGGTGTTAAATCACCATAGGGAATTAAATATTAACTTGAATCGGTGTGCGTGTAATCCTGCTGAGTTGGGCCAGAAAGTGCCGTCTCCTTTTCCCCCAAATTATATGTAACTCTCAACACCTAACAATAAAAATACTGCTTGCAGTCCATCAATTTTATGTATAGGGGGTTGAAATGATCTATCAGTCACATCAATTTACTGGTTCCAACCCTAGATGCTGATAGTTAGTCCAAGAAGTTTTTTTTTTTTTTTTTAAAAGAATTGCTTAGGTCACGAGATACATAATACAGGTACCAAAACCACAAGCAATTGTCCCATGCCATATTATTTATTTTCAGAAAAGGAGTTTCTTCTCGCATGTATGTACATTGATGAGTTGATAATTCATGCATCTAACTTTTTGGGCAGCCGTTGCATTAATTAGAAACCTACCACCGTTTGTATGTGCATCACACCCTCCAACAAATTATGGATTCAATGTTTGGGCTCCTGCAATGCAAACTTTTTTTGCCTGCATTGTTTTGGTCAATTATGTGTGCATGTCATTGTTTGAATGACTGGTTGTGTGTGTGTAGAGTTGGTATGTTCTGAACTAACCCACCATCGTTGCACTTTTAGGCTCCACAATAATTCAAAGAAATTTGTCTGTTAAAACTTTTAAACTTGGTAGATTATTATTCAGTTTGGAATTTCTAAGATTTCCAACTCAGGTCCTAAGGAACAGCTGCCAACTGTATTCACAGGTTTGGTTTTCATTAGGTCAATAATGTTAGGAGTGATTGAGATAAAATTTAATTTGTTTACTAGATCATATAAACGGCGTGAGAATAATGACAGTAAGCACAGGTCTACATCTGACTTTGTGTTCCGTGTCGGGAAGGTCTACTCTATTAGCTATCATTGTGGAGTAGGAGTGGATTAACTTTCACTAATCAAAACGCGCATTTGAGTTCTTGTTGACTAACACCATCATTAAGTGCATTTCACTCACAGATTCAACTCAGGATTTTCTATCTAAAATATGCTCATACCACTGTTACTTATGGGGCCATGCCTTCGAGTACATTGGAATAAAAGAAGACATGCCCACTGTCTTCCAATGCTTGAGTGTGAGTAACTTTGGTCTGTTTTTGAGAAGAAATCCTTTCAAGTATATACTGAAAGTTAGAGGCTGCATTTCCATTGAGAAAACAATAGTTACTGATGGGGTGCAGCTTCTGTATATCGGTGATTGAGGTACAAGATATGTTGTAGGAAAACATACAAGCAAAATGGAAGGAACAAAAGAATTTTTGACCAGTTGGCCTGTCTATTGTGATCTGTGGGTGTTGGGAGGGCACTTCTTGAAGAGTAATGCAGACCTCAAGCAGTACCAGAAGATAACAAAATTTTGTTAAATTACATTCCAAGAAAGGGGAAGACAATAATGGGGTTATGGGCATTTACAGTCCCCACAAACTAGTAGTAGATCACACAGAGCCTTCTGCCATATGTCGCAGCTCAGGAAATGTGACCTAGTTTTATGCTACAAAGTATGGACACCCTTCACAATTATGGTAGAGAAACAAAAATCAGTTGAAGCTTCCTTGTAGAATTTCTATGTTTTCCCGTCTTGCATCTCTAATCCTAACACTAGTTATACCGATGAACGCCATATCCTTCCTTCAAAAGAAATTATGATGATCGAGACATCATCATGGTACCTCCGCCGGTCCCCTTGTGGGATAGCAAGCAATTCATGAAAATCCAAACCTGCAAACGTCGTGAATTCAAGCTTTTAGATTCAGCAAGATCACATGCATGAATATATATATATATACACACACATATATAAGGCTAATTTAGCATAACCCTACCGGAATATATATATATATATATATATTTTTTTTTTTTATTATTATTATTATTTTTTTAGGCTAATTTAGCATAACCCTACCGGCCTTCTTAGCAGCACGAAAGAGCACTTCTTCAACAAGATGTTGAGCTGGATCTCCCTCGGGGAATGTTGACATGAACATTTCAACTTCAGAAACCGCCTTCTCGTTGGTGAAGTACTGGTAGAGGCCATCAGAAGACAAGATCAAGAACTTGCACTTGGGCTCTAATCTGTGGTGGCAAACATAAGGTAAGCATGTGATGTAGGGGGATGTTCCGACGTAATCAATCCTGAACATCTCCAGGAGCGCATTGTTCCATCTGGGCTGTAAAACAAGAAAACGCATATTCAAATGTTAGTCATAGATTCACAAAACTGCAGTTTCTCTAAGGACAAGGAGAGCTAAAGACTGACCTGTTTTAGAAAGCCTGCTCCAAAAGCACGGGTGACCTTTAGGGAACCTTTCACCCTATCATTTATGACAGCAAAAGGGTCATCTGGATGGGCATTTCTAATCCTTCTCACTTCCTGAGACAACGAAAAACATTAGCATTTAAACATTTAGGGCAGAGGAAGGCAACAACAAGCCTTAAGGAAGGCCTAACAGGAGAGCTTTACCTCTTTAACGGATGTGCTGTGATCAACTGTGAGCTGACAAGAACTCAAATTATGCACATAATCATACTCATAACCATAGAGTGATTCTTCATACTCCTTCCTCGTCCTTCCAATCTGAGAATCATTCTCAACTTTTTGTGCTAAAACAGCCCTACTGTCCCCAACGTTCATCAGATAAACATCATTTCCCTTCATCACCATCACCAGGACACATGAGCCCATCAGAGCCAACTCGGGATTCTCCATTAGCATCATATCTGCAATCTCCAGATACGATGCTTCCGTCTTCCTCAAGGCCTCGGATAACGCCTTCAGAACTCCCAAATGATTGACAGTTGCGGTAGTATTATCCGCAACACCGTCAGGTCCCAAACTGCTCAGTTTCTCTCTTAACTTGTTGTCAAGCTCTGCCCTTTCTTTGCTATCCAAACTCTTTGACAATAAAGACGATCTGTTGCTCGAATTTTCGCAGGATTCAACCTTATCACACCAGAGCAAACCCCTGAGCTCCTTGTGGACATTACAATAGAGATTATTCAGCAGGAAATCAGTAGCATCGGGGCCGTTAAATCCGTCATAAATCCCAACAAAAACCCATCCATGCTCCTCAGATATCACAAGATGCACTCTGTCCTCGCCAGCTTTCCCCTGAGCCCACTGCACGTTTTGGCTTCCGAAAGATTCATTTCCGACGTCATCATTCTCATCAACCAAGCTCATTTCACTGCTTAAATAATAGCTCGTAATTGTGCTACTGTACCCGCTGGTACTCCCACTCACCGCGACGTTATTGTACTGTTTCTCTTTTCTTCTGTTCATCTCTTTGGAGAAGCTCCAAAATGATTTGTAAATCGCATTCTTGAAATTTTTAACAAAAGCTTGGTTCTTGGATTTAGGCCTGTACCGCTGTAGCTGATCTGACTGATTGTCCAACGGCCCGGAGATGAAGCTCCGTTCGATCGGGCCGGACAAGAACCCGCGCTCGATCGGGCCGGATCCCGGGACTGAATTCCTCAGGATGGGGCCCGATTTGACTGTGTCGATCGAACTCCTGGGGATTGGTTGGAGAGGAATAGAGGAGAAAAAATTCGAGCTTTCAAAGGCGGAAGCTTTGTCGAGTGAAGTAGAACTGCTGTATGCGTAAGGATCGGTGGAGAGAGGCGTGGAGGTGTTGGCGGAGATGGCGGCGCCGGAGATGGTGCGAAACACCGCCTGTTGTGGCGCGGCGGAGGTATCCTCCAGGGAGTGGGATCTGCGAACCGGGTCGGGGGGGTTGTAGTAGAAAGAGTGGCCCAAGCCTTCGTCGAGAGGGTCCGACGGACAAAGTGCGACGTCGTTTCTTCGCCGGGAAATTTCCCCGGCGTCTCCGGCGAAGCAACGGCTCAGCTTTCCTATTCCGTTTCCCATTATTGAAGAAGCACAAGAAAATCTCTTCCTTCCTTTAATTCATTCAATATATATATACAGAGGGAGGAGAAGAAACAGAAGCTATTAACAGGTGTTTGGGCTCGCTCTTCAAAATATTGTATAAAATATTTATAAATTTATAAATTTTTAAAATAATAATTTAAAATTTATTAATTTTTTTAAAATAAATTAATTTTTTAAATTAATTTTTAAATATCTTAAAATTTAAATTTTTATAAATATTTAAAAATGCGTAAAATATTAAATTATATTATATTAATGATATTTAATTTATTATTATTATATCACAAAATTATAATTAATTATAATTATAAAATTTTATAAAATATCTTTATTTAAATATTTTATTAATTTATTTTAAAATTAAAATATATAAATTTATTAATTTTAAGAATATCTTATAAATTCCGTGCGGAGTTGATGAAGAGAGAGAGTTGACTTTCTATGAAAATTTGGACTAGTTTAATATTCGATGCCCGTGGCGTTTTAGTGGTGAGAGCGTTGACTATTAATTTCATCTGGTCATGAGTCAATAATTTGTTTGTGGTTTGAGGCAATGCAATGGAAAATTGTGGCAGCAGCAATAATAGAAGAATATTTTTTATTTTTCTATTTATATTAAATAAAAAAGAAAAGAAAGGGGAAACAAGTGTTATTATTAGAGGACAACGGACAAGTGGAAAAACTAAAAGCTTATGGGAAATTAAAAAGTCAAAAGGCTGCACTCGCTACTTGCGTCAGGGTGGAATGCTTATTTGGATGCCATCATGGCTCAAATGAAATCTCCTCCAACTTTTAGTTAATCCTTCATTATTTATATTATCATAATTATTGGAGATCAAATTCATTTACATTAATTAATGCTTCATATCTTGATGATAGTGGTGCACTCCTTTTATTGCTCTGTATAATCTTGCCAGTATATTTTGGCTATGATCATTTTAAATAATTAAATTGGATCAATTAATTTATGAAGATCAGTTGTACGTTCATTTTGTTGTATAAAAGTTTTATTATCAATGATAAAGTTAATAGAAAATAACTAAAATGCTGGATAAATAATTTCGTATAATACTTGTGACAAAATGCTTTTTCAAAATAATTTTAAAGAGATCATAGACCTCAGTGGACGATGCTTCACACTCAAATTCTTATAACCTTGTTTGCGCATGCAATTTTTTCATTATTCACAATCCAAATCTTGATAAATTTGATTTTCTTTCATTATTCGTATATCAAGGACAGCGATCAACACCAATCCCTCGTGCCAAAACAAAAAGCAGTCTTGATCAAACTAAATTCAAGAGACGTGAATTAAACAATATATAATTATTTATGTGAAATAAAACTTGGCTATTAGAAGATGTACCCTTTCGCTCTATTTTGTGTACTTGAACCTCAACTTTTCAAAGTTACGCGTAACCATGCCCGCACAAAGTAAAGGGCACAACAATTACTTTATCTTCTGTAAAATCCATTATCATATATCATCCTTTTTGTTTCACATACTACTAAAACATCCCATTCTTTTTTATTAGTTAGTTAGTATAGGTAGGATGCAATAAATTCTTCCCTGTCCCTTGTTAAATATCTAGCTAAATAAAAATACCCAGCCACCCCAAATATTCCGGTATTTATGCTTTCTGGGATAAAAGTTTGGCATCCATTGAGGAAAAAATAGAGAAAGATCCCACAAAGGCAAGTTTCCTTAGTCCAACGAAAAAGTTTTTGCCAGCTATAAATTGTTATAAGTCACGTTGTTGGGATAACATACGAGGAACATGACTTTTCTAACGGTGGACCAGTAAGCGTTTTTGACCTTTAGGAATCTTCATTTAGTTAATTAGTATGTGAAATTTTAAACGTGGATATACTTGGTTTGGGTTTTTATATGCTATTTGACTTTTAAGTTATGTATTTTTCAAATTCAAGCACATAATCCAAGCTTTGTTTATGGCGAAGTTGCCGTTTCGCAAAGTTCCGAAGTCAAATTAACTAAGAGTCACGGAAAATGCATTGGCTGTGATTATAAGTAGGGTTTTATGCGTTGTAATTATTGAAAAATGCGTTTAATTATTCTAAAGGAAAAAAAACATGCATTGATATTAGATGAAGTTTTCCAAGTTAATATTTAATTTTGTTGTCACCAAGGATGAATTATTGCCAAGAACATATATTAGTTTTTTTTTTAAAAAATCAAAGCAGAAGTTAATTTTTGAGGTGTCATCAGATGTCACAGTAACTATGTGCCATTTGTTGGTCTTAAATTTAATTTGTTCTACTCTAAAATTAATTTCAGAGGTGGCGTGGTACTTTTAGAATGCCATAAATAGAAGTACACCTACTATTTTCGCGTGCATTGCATGACTAATGCATACATCCTTGTCATCTGCAATTTATATTTATTTTTTGTGGTTGCCCAAGTCTGAGTAGCAGTACAAATTCAAAGGCTTTGAGTCGGTCAATCGTCACCTTTTTCACGTAACCATGAATAATTCGAATGACGAAGAAAATTATGCATGAAGTGGTCAACATATATCATTAATTATACGTTATCAATACCAAATAAATGGGCTCTAAGGCTTTTCAATTTTATAACGGTTTTGCAATTTGTAAAAACTAAATATTTTATTTGGTTTATGTGATGGGGTCGAAAGCAAAATGAAACATTCAAGAATATAAAATTAGGTCAGGGTTCGCCAATTTGAATAGTTGTTGATGTATATACTACGTACCACTAGTTTTAATTTTAAGATCATACAATTTTTTTCTTAATAGTTTAATAACTTTGGTGTGGACTGAGGTATGCTTCTGATTTAAATTTAAATTATTTATTCTTAAATTTATGTGACGATAGGTTTTTATTAAATATATTTTTATTCCGGCATAAGAAACGCGTGTATCCTTCCTAGTTAATTTCAGCTCGCCACATGAGTATCCAAATCATGGCAATTGATTAGGTCTTTATTATCAATTAACTAATAAGCAATTAATTTCACAAAGTGCGGTTTCTGCATTCTCATGGACTTAATGGTGATAATTAGCAAAAGTAATAGTAATTTTCGTATTGGCTGAGTTGACCGTGATATAGATAAGCCAAGCTGCATTCAACTGTTGGCAATTGGACGTTTTGGCAAGTCAGTGTGACAAAAGTGCAACAAATAGAGTTAGGACTGCTAAAACAACACTTCAACAGCTCTAGCGAACAACCTTTTACAAAAGCTTGTACTAATGCTAATAATTTCAAACATCATATGCTCCATAAGTCCTAATTCTAATTAACAAAGAAGTTGATTAGATTAAGTTGGTTGGGTGGAGACACCCGAAGTTTGGTTTGATAAAATCTTAATTAGGGTTTGATGTGATTCAGAAGAAAGTCAAATCAAGCAAACGAAAACCCTTGGATATTTACATGTTCATGAAATAAATAAAACATAAAATTAAACAAAATTGACTGAGTAGGTGGTCCAAAATCTGAATTATGAGAAGGCCTTAAAACCAACCACAAAAGAAATTTGCTACATAAATGGCAAGTAGTTGGTTTTGACTATTCTAAAATGACTTGGAAAATTGGAACAATTTGAATTCAATTTGAAACAAGGATAAATTTCCAAACCAATCTTAAACTTTAAGCAAAATATCTCAAACAAATTCACATTGAGGGAGAAAAAAAAAACTCAAAATATCAAAAGATAGGTTGAACTTTGCTGAGTTTGGTCGACAGCCCTAAATGAAAATAATTACATAAAGATCAAGTGATCTTTGCCTATCTCTTCATATATGTGAGTGCATGCTTTAAACTTTGGCATGTTAATTAGTCGGAGTTCAAGTAACAATTCATGCTCAATAACTATTCAAATTTGAATAAATAAGGAGATTGAACTTGAAAAAACTTTTAAAGTTTGAGTTCAAATTTGATTAAATTAAAAAATAATTTGGATTGTAATCAAGTTTAAGTCAAACTTTTTGGGTTATTAAAGCCATTAATGTTACGGAGGAATTTTTCTTCCCACAAAGGGCAATGTCTTATTTTGTATGGTCCATGAGTTATGCGGCTTTCTTTATGTGCAATAAATTCTAAAATCATTTCTGAGAAAAAGGCCAATAATTAATTTTCAGAATTTCGAACTGGTATCGAACCTACAAACAAATAAAATTTCTAGCTATGACTACAGCCAACCTGCTGCCAAGCCCGTCTAGCTCAGTCGGTAGAGCGCAAGGCTCTTAACCTTGTGGTCGTGGGTTCGAGCCCCACGGTGGGCGTCTTTCACACGCCTCTTAATGTGGTTCCTAAAGTTATTCTTTTCACGTTTCACGGCTTTTGAGCGAAACAATCAACTCCTGGTTTGTTACTGCTGCCCATAATGTGGTCGAATAATTGTACTAGACGAGTGCTGGCCATGTGGAAAGAGATTCCTGCATCCTCATCGACGGACCAAAGTTTATTTATACCCCACACCTAATTAGGTGCTTCGTACACATGTTACTTGAATTTCATTAGGTTCAATAATATTTTAGAGGTTAATTGAGTTTTAATTTTAATTTAAAAAAATTAATTTAATTTTAATTTTAATTTTTAATTTTACGATGATCAAACTTGAGTTGCTATTTTAGGTGGACTCGTTAACACGGCTACACCTAATTGAATGATGTCCCGCTTGATTTGTAGCCTCTCTCTCTCTCTCTCTCTGTTCCATGTCTCTTATGAATTTTTCTATTTCCTTTAAAAAAATTGCCTGCAGGACAATATATGTAAGAAAAACGTCTTGTACCATGTTTTTAAATTTCTACATAATTAATAAACTTTTGAGGAAGAAACTATTAAATTTTAAAAATAAAAGTTTGAAGTATATGAGGACTGGTTATGTTTGTTTTCTTATTATCAACTATGTTCATTACTGCCAAAAAATCTTACGAATTAAATATTTTGTCACACTAATTTCATTCACATTCAAATTAAAACGTTTCCTCACTTATGTTGTATAATAAATTAATAATTTTTCAATAATTATACATATTTACAATCAAATTAATACTTATTCTTAAAATTTTCTTCATCACATTTATATTTTATTTTTTATTACCTTATGAATATATATGCTATTACATCATCCAATCATTATTACATATTAATTATATGTAAAAATAGTTTTTCTATTCACCAAATCTTATAAATTAAATATAATTTTTCTTTTTATTTAAATCATTAAAATTTTCCTACCCACCCTATCACCTAACCAAACATGCTCGTTATGTTTGTTTCCATTCTCTCTTGTTGATTTGACTGCTAAAAACATGCACGCTTATAAAGTTTATATATATATATATAACTTTTTAATTTTTATTTTTACATTATTACTACAAATTTACCCTTAAAATGCACACTGAATTGACCATAAAAGCAAGAGGAAAAGAAAAACAAAAAGCTAAATCTTTCAAAAGGATATGATTTTTGCAACTTATTATGGATGTTCTATAAATTATGTCGTTTTATATAATAAAATCATGAAGTATATTTTATTGCATTATAATTGACAACATATTTTTATCATTACATATTGAAATACAATTACTTATATTAATAAAATTCAATAAAATCTTATAAATTACCGTATAATATTTTATTAAAATAATTTAACACCTTTTTTTTAAAATGAGAAGGATTGGAAAATTATAAAATTTAAACAAATCTTACAATTTATGAAAATTCGTAAACTTTTAAAATTAATTTCAGCTACACACGTCGTATTTACTTACATGTTTGACAGGAAAGATTATTCGTAGGTTCTCGTGGACGGCTGGTGCGGGGGGCCGAAGTGAAAAACATTGAATGTCAGTCTAGATATACTGTAATAAAATAAAGTTGTGCGTGTTATAGATTTTTTTTAAAAAAAAACGAGAAATAGTACGAAAAAAGATTTAAAAAAATTCTTTAAATCATAGTATATTTTAAGTGTGTCATCTCATAAGATTACAATTTTCTAAAAATGAAAACCGAACATAGCCCAATAAGTTCTCCCTCACGTTTATATTTTCTGAAAGACCTTTGACGAAATGTAACAAGTATTAAAATTACTTGTATTCCACGACAATTGCAATTTTACAAAATTCACCATCTTCCGATGATCTATCTTATCCTATTTTTAATGAAACGACACCGGATATGCTATAATTATCAATATTTCGAACCCTTATTTCAACTCCAAATAGAAATGGAAGAGAGATCAATTGCGGGGAGTATTAAGAAAATTGTAATGATGTGTTTGGATCAAATTTGGACCATCTAAATAATTTGTTCCAAGCATACTGTATATATATTAAAAAATTACTTTTTTTAATCTCTTTTTCTATTTTATTCTTTCAGTATTTCTAAGCATTTGTGTCCAATTTTATTAAACATAAGTTTTAAAACTCAAATTGGACCCATCGGTCCAATTAAAAACCGATTGATGTTTCAGACTTGGCTTATCAGGAGACTTGGTTTTGAACCAGGCTAAAATCAGATAAAAATGATTCTTTTATGCATATTTCTTTTGAAAAACGAAGAAACAAACTTCAATAATTTTTTAATAAAAATGAACAAAATATTTTTAAGTTTTCTTACGATTTCAAAAAAAAATTCTCCTATAAATATTTAATATGTTTATATAATTTTTCTATTTTTTATTTTCATTTTTATAGATCTAATTATTCTTAACTATATATATTACGGTGTTAATGAAAACTCATATTATCTTTTTTCTTAAAATAACCAACTACTAGTATTTCTATTAATCATTAAGTAGGACCACACGCAGCACCGTGTATCGCCACGCGTACGGATATCTCCCAAGTTCCCCACAAAATGGAAGCTATGGCTACGCCTACGTCTCTCCCGACATAACCATGTCGGACGTGTGTCTAGCTTAGATTTTTGCCTCCTCTTTCAGTTCAGTAATTGTCAGTGAGAAAGATGTCTTGCTGCGGAGGAAACTGTGGCTGTGGCGCCGGCTGCGGAGGGTAAATTAATTCTGTCGACTTTTTAATCAGAAAAAAACAAGGAATTTTCTTTTTAAAAATAATTCTAAATTAGATTTCAGAATTTTGTATTATAATTGAACTTTTGAAATTAATTTAAATAATAAAATTAAAAAATAAAACAAAAAAAGAACATACTTCTAAGGTTAGATCCAATATAATAAATTTTACCCGTACCAATACCAATACCCAATAGATCTAATTTTAAACGGGTAGGGTAAGGTATGAATATTTATGCTTATGAAAATGTATGAGTATAGGTGTATATATAGACATTATAATAATGAATATTTATGGATATAAATACAAGTAGAGTAATTAAAAAAATAATTATGTAATTTTACAATGTGTGATCAAAAGTTTTACTTTCATAATAATACAAGTATAAATATATAAATAAATAAATAAATATATATATATATATATATTATAGAAAAGAAGAAATAATAAGACGCTAATTATATTTCAAAGTGTAAGAGCAATTGTATATGTTTATTAATTAAAGATAATATGATAAATTTATAAAGTAAATTAAATTAAGTCAAAACTTTCAATAATATAATATTGATAAATCTTTGCATAGTCCTAGATTCTTTTGCTCCCATTTTTATGGATCACGATGGCTTTAGTCTTTTACGGGAGAATACTTAGCCAGCCAGTGCATGAATTAATTTAAACCCTCTTTTGAAGTAAAACTTCCACTCAACTAATAACTAGGGTTGTGAGATGAACGAGGGAGCTTGTAAGTTTGATAAATCAATTATACAGGGGAAATTTTTTTGTTGAATTGGATTATAATACAAATGATTATTTTAAAAGAAAAAGGTTTGTATAGATTAATTAATTCTTAATATTATGCTTTGTACATGTGACTATTTAAAATAATTATATTTATTTTCAAATTATAACTTTAGCATAAAAATAATTTAATTAATTATATAAGATGGAAATAGTGATTTGAGTAACATATAAATAATCATAAACCCTGATTATTTGATCATTGCCATCGTGTATGATTATTTATCCTACCATTTTACAATTTTATGTTGGACCTTTATTTAATTAAGAGTTTTAATTAATCAAAATGAACAATTGGTTGAGTTTGATAAAATAATTTATCCCACCTTATTATTCAAAGTGAGCATGTTTAAAAAGTTTGACTTAAGCTTGAATAATTTTGATTCCAAATCAAATTTGACTCAATTTAACTCTTTGGACTTGAGCTCAATTGTCTCTATTTGAAAGCTCATAGACTAGGTCACGAATTTTTTTGTTCCTAAAATATTTTTATATTTTTTATTAAATGTTTTATTTGCTCAAATATATTTATAATATTAAAATAATATATGATAAATAATACACGACACATCGAATTTATACTTGATACCATTTTTTATTTTTGAATCATATAACAGTGATATAGAATATTTTTACCAATATGAGAAATATATAAACACGAGTCACATATATAAATGTATGTTTTGCAATATTCTTATTTTAAAAATTATTTAGTAGGAATTGAAATCAAACTTGATTGACAAAAGGCGTGGTAAGATGACTAGTGTCGTACTTAATTGATACGTTATGGTTCCATACAAATTACTTTTAAATGAATTGATTTAAAATAATTCATTAGAATAATAAATCACTCAACTAATTTTTGAAAAGAAGAACTCTTATTTCAAAGAAAAATTAAGAGTACAACTATATATAAAGAATATTTATAATAAAACCCTAATTTTGAAGCTCATATAATCCAAAAGACAAAAAATCCCAAAACAAAATGCATTAAAACATAAAATAAAAAATTGACCCATCTGAAATCGCGAAAAATCTATATTTGTATATTTTCATATTAATTTGCAATTCAACCACAATATTTTTGTTTGAAAATATTAAGTTGAATTAGAACTCTAACATACTCTACTTTCTATAATTTTTTTTTCCAAATATGTTAGCCATTTCTTTTTAAAAAATAAAAATCGATGAACTCGAATTTAAGTTCCAGCTCAACTCTATTTGAATTTTAAAAATATTAGAGTTTGAATTCAAATAATTTTTTTTTATTAAATTTTGAATTCGAGTTCAACTCAAATTAATATGAATTAAATTTGAATTGACAATTTTTATACAAACTTGAATCACACCCCTAATAATGGTTTAATACCTTATAAATCAATATATTGTTGTATAATTTAATCATTATTATATATTAATTATGTATAATTTTTTTTTTTATATAATTTAATACCTTATGTATAATTCAATAATGTTTGACTTAGCCAACTGCCTCCCTAGAGTGATAGTCAAATCAGCATAAATTGCATTCAAAAGTCGATAATGATATACAACAAACAGCCAGCGGCCCAGATGGAAAACCAGATAAAGTAGAAAGACAACAAACAATATCATTCTTCACTCACTTAAATCGTTGTACCAGATAAAATCAACTAGGCGTTGTGTATGAATTTTTCCAACGCTCCTCTGGCGGCCCTTCCAAACAAGTTTTGCACCTACGAGATGAATTCAATCAGCTTGGCAAGCTTTTAATTTCATGCTGTTTGTCCACACACAAAAAAAAATTCCCGTTTCACATTTTACCTGCTTCGAGGAAAAGCCTATCTTCTCCAGATCACTCAGCTGCAATCATCAAAGCAAAGGTAACTTAGCAATCTTCACAATGCCACTCATTGCGCATATGTATTTTTTATATTGGAGCTTCTTACGGATTTCAGAGGGCTTGTTTCCCTTAGTTCAATGATGTACTCAGCTATCTTCTGTCCAATTCCCTGGACAAGTAAATAAGTGATCAGAATTGCGACTTAAATAGGTAACCAAGTTCGACTATTTATTAACTGGTGTTACCTGTATCTCCAGCAGCTCCTCCCTGGCATGATGAAAGTGACAAGAGCATGAAAATGGTTTTCAATACCAAACGGAGAAGAATAACAAAAGTGAGTAAGATGAAGAAGAGATTATGACAACTGACGTAATTGAGTTACCTGCTGGCTGTATTCAAGAACTCGATGTAGTCTTGCACGAGAGAGTTCTGCCCATACAACGACCATCATAATTGATCCAAGTGAGCGTGTAACAGACAAGATGTACTGTCAACCACAGAGACCTAAAACATGGACATACCTTCAAGGTGGAACTCCGAGCAGTAAATTTATCAAGTGGGGTGCCCAAACATTGCATGGTATTCTCACCACCACGTGGCATAAAGCATGACTTAGGAGTCTTTGGATCTGAAGGGCTTAAGTGTGAGTTTCCAGAGTTGGAGTTGATTGGAGAAAGGACTTTTCTCTGGGGGCTCGGAAGAAGTGCTGTAATTTTCTCATTGACTGGTGACCGACAAATGGCACGGACACTTCCGTCCATTTTTGCTTCCTCCTCACCAAACACTGATTCATTGGAAAGAGAGAGACAGAGGTGATATCTTACATGCTATATTATAGTTATTTTAGTCCTCTGGATAAAGTACATTGACATAGTGTGTACCAGGCCGAGAAGGTATTGATTCCGATGCATTCCCAGAAACTGGCATGGGAAACTTTTCTTCATTAGTTTCAGCAACAGCAAGGCGTTGGGCCTGTGAAACAACGTAAAACAGTAACACTTGTCTGAACATCGATATCTCACATCCCAAACCGTAAGTCTCAACATCCCCGATGCATTGTATAATATGGGAATAACCTAAGAAGCTATTAAAATCTAATTGAACTCAATCGAGAGTATCGTGATAGAACCCCTTTCAACCTTTTCCAATATATAATAAGCGTAAGGAAATGTGAAGTTATATAATTAATTTGCACAAGCTCAAAACCATAATTAACCATAAGAAGGGCGCTGAGGTACGAATATCCATTTTATTGGATGAAAGACATGATCTGTACGACACTTACCTCTGAATCTGCATCACCTCGACCATGAAATAGATCTCTGCTTACTGAGCACGGACTCCTGCACATAAAGACAGTGCTGAATATCCTGTGCAAGCATCAAGTTGTGCAGCACATAGAAATACAAAAATCTTACTTTTGTTTTGAGTTCAAGACTCCTTGGTCTCGAACAGCTTTCGTTTCACTCGAGCGCAGACTCGTATTCAGTTTCCTTGTGCATTTCACCGAAATAGGAGTTCTACCATGAAATGGAGAATAACAAAGCACCCTTCTTTGAGTGCTTTTTGTTTTGCCTTTAGATTCTAGCCATGCTTGAAGCTTTGCCTCCATGTCAACTTTGACATTTGAATTGGCATTTTTATGAGCTGAGTGCACAAAATTGGAAACATGGCGAGACCTAGCCGCCAAGCTGACTGTATTAACAGATTCTTGGTACTCCCCTGGATTCTACAGCCAAAGAAAGATTAAGTAAATAAATATCTTAGAATTTTCAGACAGAGACATCTAGAAGACTAGTTGAAGTACCAAGCATGCGATCATAAGGGCACGGCTTGTCCCTCCAAGAGAATCCTGTAATATGCGTGTTAATTTGCTTTCTCTGTAAGGTATTCTGGGCTGGTTGTTGTTAAGTGCATAGATCACATTTGACAATACAAATAGAGACTGGTTTATCTTGGCACTCTCTTGAAGTCGAATTCCTTCATTGCCAGTCCTCCTGTTGTCTTCGTTACCTAATTTAATATAACATTCAAATGTTGATGAGATCCATAAACAAAGCTAGCTCACAAAGTTTCAAACTCAAAATGTCATTCAAGTCTTTCAAAACCTGCTAAATCAATGAGGTTAAGCTTTCCAGTGACAGAATTGGCAGCACTATCATGTGAAGGTGTGGAAACGATAATCACAAGCACCCCGTGGCTCCTGCTTGATACATCGTTGAGGCCCGTGTGCGCAATCTTTCGCCTCTGAATGGCAGAAGAGAAAATCTCCTGGAATTTGGCCATAGAGTTCACTTCAATTTGAGCTAGCCCCTTGAGATGCATCTGTTCATCTTTGTCATTCCAAACCATGATCTCCTTTTCTTTAGGTTCCAATAGATCGTAGCATTTATCCAGGTAGATCTCATAGTAAGATATTGCAACTGTGCTTCCAGTACATTTGCACATAGACAAGATGTTGGATATGACAAGCGGCATCAAACCAGGTAGCTGATCACTTCCCTGCATTGTCATTTTCCTCGCACGGATTACGTCACAACAAAGCCACAAAATAACTCCAGTACAAGCATAAACTTACGATATTCGGGCACCAATCATGATAACGTAGTGCATTCTCTGAATCAAAGGCTCAGTTTTTTTTTTTTTTTAAATGGACGACAGAACCATGAATATCTGTTGAACACATACACTCAACACCTCCTGCTGATGCCTAAGAAGAACCGCAGATCAATGATAAAAAAAATAGAACACACCAGTTCTAAATACTAACAAAAAAATAATACCAACAGGCACTCAAGCACACGTAACTATTCCCTTATTAAACCCACCTATTTCAGCGAATGGAAACAATGAAGCCTTGCATAACAGAACACATATTTTGTTGATTCGGTTAGTAAAAGGAGATGTAGGGTCTAATTCTTGAGTAGATGGATTAGAAATCAAACCTGCATGGTGAAAGTTTTCCCACTTCCAGTGGCCCCATAAGCGAAGACGGTAGCGTTGTAGCCCTGAAATATTCCTGGAATCAAAGGCGTCACTTCTCTCTCGAAAATCTTGCTCACGTTGTTGTCTTCCTGCCCGAAAAAGGCATCCAATTTGTAGCACTCATTCCGACTGCACCCACAAAATAAATGTTCACATCAAATCACTCATCCAGAAATTCGAAATCGGAGCACAAGAAGAGTATCTTCAATGTCGAAACCAAAGCAAAAGCAAACCTGGTTTCTCGATCTTTGAGAAGAAGAGAAACTTCGTCAGAAAAAGACTCTGATTCGAGGAGAGACACGCAGGGCACAGGGTTTCCATTTCTCCAAGAAATTTCTTGAGGGAGAAAGGGTCGGAGCCTCACGATGACCCTCACCTTCGAAACTGAACTGGGTTGGTGGTGAACTTTCACGGGGGTGCAAAAGCTTTCCATTGCCCCCCTAAAATTCTCTGGTTTAGTTGCCATAACAACAAAGATCTTAGACGCAAAAGCACAAACTGAGATGGGGAGACGATGTTGAAGTTGAAATAGTGTGTGTAGTTTGTGTAGACCGTTGAGAAAAAAGGGGAGTTTTGAACTTTTGAATGTGCAGTTTTGAACGTTGAGATTCAAAACGAAATTTGGGCCTCCCTTGGCAAAGGGCAACCATAGGTCAATGGTCAATGGGCCAGAAAAGGGACGATGCTTTCCTTTCCTTACCCAATTTTGATAGTTTAATAAAAGTTCAGTTGAGATAAAGTTTACAAAATTTTATTAAAATCTGGACTTGAACTACTTAAATTTTCAAAGATTTAGACAATGCATTTTATTTGTTAAATTACAATAATAAAAAAGATAACAATTACGCATAATTGTTATTGAGACTATATACCAAAAATGAAACTATATCTCCTTTTTAATAGGATTTTGAACGCAAGATTTAAAAATAGAGAAACAAAAAGAATTGGGAGAGAAAAGAAGCATATTTTAAGAACCCCCATTACATTAAATCTAAATCACCATAAATCCAATGAGCATTCATGGATATAGGTATTCTTTTCCATATTATTTAGCTAGAATATTCTAAAATAATAATCAATAAGTTGCAAGTAGATTTTTTTTTTCATATAATAACAATTATGAGCATTTCAAAATCTAAATTACACAAAAAAATTTTAAAAATAGTTTAATGTTAAATGGATTAACAATGTGCATAGCTTATCCCGGAAATGGGGCCCCAACCTTAGGCCCATTTATGCCTGCAACAAATCAAACTTCAGCCCATATGTTGAAAAATGATACTAAAGGGGAGGAGTACACCTAATTAGACAGAGATTGAAGCTGTGGACCGACGGAGCCTCCAACGCCGCTGCAGGTGGTATGTACTGATTTTCTCCTAAACGACACTAGACTAGGGTTTCTAGAACTAAGCCTGCAAAGGCGCGCAACAGCCGGGCTTGTGTCCCAGGCGCTCCGGGTGCTTGTCTATACGGTTTTTGTTGATGAATGGTATATGGTTGATCGGCTTCTGAAATTATGACTATTTCTGAGTTCCAGCATATGATTATGTGCACAAAGACTTAAGAAGTTATCATTGAGAGCTTGAGTTTGATCGTAATGCTTTTTTTGTGAGATTTTTCTGATGGCTGAGTTTTTTGATGAGAAATTTCGGGATTTGAGACTTTATAGACGCCCACGCCCATTTCCTTTTTTTTTTTTGTTATTCCAGTTATTCATTTTTATGTGCTCGAGTATTTTCTCTTTTTTTAATAGTGTTTGTGACTGGTCGATTCTATAAAACATGATGGCAGGAAAAAAAATTTAAATCCACAAGATATCTCGGCATAATTATGTATAATGACAGGATGGGAATAAGATTGATGCAATAATCTTCAACGTTTCTGCCGTTTCTTTGTTTATATGTGATGGGGAACTAGAGTACTTTTTCCTCATTCCTCCTGAGCAAGCTCTTTGAAATCCAATTTAAAACGATGTTGTTGACACGCCTGCCCTTCACTGTATTAACCCTGTTTTTGTCACTTCTTTTTTGCAGTCTTTCTTACTTAGAAGCAGATACAATTATAGTAGGAGAATAGTCATTTTACTGTGTGGTGTATCTGGAAACAAATCTAAAAAAAAACATACTCTAATTAGCTAGTTTATTTCTTGTTACGTGTTTTTATCTTGTACGTTAATACTTTTTTGCACATTTCTGCGACAACGCTTGTGTGGTGTAGTAACTATACCACTATTCTCCTATCAATGTCCCATGCTATTTAATCTCTATTCATTTAAATGAGAATAGGCAATGCATATTTGTGCTTTCATCATATCTTATTTTCTTTTACTTCTATGTTCCTCTGAGAAGACTTCCTTGCCTTCCTCAGTATTCACTCAGAGAAAGTGAGTTCTGTCAGGGTTTTACACGAGCTGGGCTTTTTTATGCTGAAAATATATAGCTATTTCAATGTCTGTAAGCAGATTCCTTTATTCTCGAGCGCATAGAACAACTTTGACACAATTTTTCTAAAGCATGGAGGGAACTAAACGGTGAATGATTACCTCTAACAATGTTATAACTTGGATCACTCCAGATAAGAGATATTTTAGGAATATAATCAGCTGCTAGATGGTTTTCATTCCTACAAGGAGTTTCTCAATCACCCTCTCATGAATACATCTCTAGCACTAACGGTCAACAAAGTCTTCAATCTTAATAGGAAGGACATCTTGCCGAGTATCGCTCATGAATTTTCTTGTAGATGCTGAGAAAGTTGTATATTTTTAGCACAAAAGAAGTCCACCTTATGTAAAATCTTAACAGCTCTACTCACTCTCTTTGAGTGAATAGAGAGGGAGGTTAAAAGGTTTTCAGAGGGATGCATGCGCAAAGCATGGTTGGTGGATGGAAAATGAGGCATGATGAAAGTATAAAGATGCGTTGCTTATTCTCTTATAAATAGTCGGAGATCAAATAGCAGGCGGGACATTTATGGAGGAATAGTGGTGTAATTACTATACCACATAGACGTCGTACACAAAAATATGTAGGAAAGGGTAACATGCGAGATGATAACATGTAATAGGGAATGAGCTAGCTAATTAGCAGTGTGCTTCTCCTAGATTTGTTCTTGGATTCGTGGCACAGTAAAATGATTGTTCTCTTGCTATAAATATACCTGGTTCTAGGTAAGAAAGACACAGCAAGAAGGAGTGACAAAAAAAAACCCAATTTCTATAATCATGTAGATTGATGTCTAAACTCTAACTAGTAGAATAAGGGATATGACGGATTTCTTACAATGGAAATCAAAACCCTGAAGCGTAAATTGAAGCTATGGAAAAACTTTTGGCATTTCAATTATGTCATCCTATTTTTGATTGCGTTTTTCTTGATCTTTTCCTTCAAACCTCGTGTAAACTAGCATATATCAACTGATGCCATGATTGCCTGACTTCCTTTAAGTCTTCAAGAGTTAAACTATTCTTGTTCATAACATCATTTTTTCTATTGACAAAATCTTATTCTGATTTTTGGAAACATCATAATTGGCAAAAATCTTTGATATTCAATGGCCTCTGATCTTGTCTCTGTTTTTCATCTTTTCTTGGAATTGTGTATCAGTACAGAGCCTCCCATCAACTGATTAGGAAATGGAAGATCAGAAGCACCTGCCAACGAATGAAACTCCGATTAATAAGCCCAGGAGAAAGAAAACTAAGTTAAAAGACCCTGAGATGTTTCAATCTCCTGGGGACAGTGTTGAGGTATCACACAAGATGCCCACCTTTTCCAGTCAAAAGGGGCAGAAGACCTCCAAAAGAGGTCTTGTGAATAATGTCTCAGTAAGATCCCCGGAGAGATTAAACTCAGATTCACTCCCAGACTCCTCAACATCTGGAAATGAATACAGAGCTCTCAGACGAAAGTATTTGCTCCTGGAGGAGGAAAGCTTTGGATTGGGAAGAGAGTTAAAGGCGGTTGAAGATGATATTAAGACCCTTGAAGATGAGAAGTTATCATTGCTGGATGAGCTTGTTGTCTTGGAAGGTCTTATTGATCCTTCAGATCTTCAACCTCGAGGCCCCAGATTGCAGTGAGTTGTGTTATGAACTTAATATGTATGTATACTGTTTTAGGTCAGGTCATCATATCTGTCCATGCATGTGGAATTTTTTGGCTGATGCTCTGAACACACCTTCCTTTTTCATCGTCTGACTATGTATGTAGTCTGTAAAAATGTGATAATACTCTTGGAACCTTCATTTCTCTGTCTCTGCAAACAGTAATGCACCAGATTGTTGTGACTTTTGATGTATATGCCACAACTCCCAACAGTTTGCCATTTGGAATAGTATGTCATAATTCTTTCAACCAAGAATTGGAGTGCTTTACTACCTGCTAAATGCAGCAATAATCATTAAAGATGCTAGTATTATATAAACTTGCTTTCAAAATTTAATAAATACCTTGTTTAGCGCTAGATTGGGGGATGAAGCTGTAGATAGTATGAGTAAAAATATGGGAAATTTTAATACAGCTCAACCGTGAGTAGACTTTGTACACACACCCTTGTTCTTGTCAATCAATATTATTACTACAATTTTTGTATTCTGTTTTTTTTTTCCTCTCTCTCTCTCTCTCTCTCATACATACATATATGCAGATTGTTGTCTTGAAGGTCTTCATTATCCATTTTTCTTCCTTTATTAGATGCAGTATTTCTTTTGACTTGTTGATCAAGTCATAAACAGTACCAATCCGTTTCTCAATGGAAGAAGAAATTCATTTTAACACAAATATTACACAAACACTGTAATAATTATCCATTTTAAACTTAATTTTTTAATTTTTATGTAATTTTTTTTAAAAAATGCACTTAAAAATACATATTTAAACATCAAAACAAATATCACCATATATAGTTTGTATTGGCCCACTTTTGTATGCTACAAAGTTCCAGTGATTCAGATTGAGTTTGGATCTTTGACAAAATACAAGGTATCATCATTTCCAGTTTGACTGCTAGAATAAGGTATATAAATCATGTGATCGATCTTCAATATAAGTAAGTGAGATTGGTCTGTTGAGAGCCCAGTGGACTATCCTTACTAAAGTCCAAAACAATTTTAACGGGCTGTTCTTAGCCGGGTCACGGGCCGGGTCACCGGATACACGCAACACGCCCTCTATTGGGTGTGTGTGGACGCCGCACTGGACCTGGGTCATGGGAGCCCGCGAGTACCACACGACTGAAAGTATATGGACGGCCGTGATGCAGAGGGTAGATAAGATTTCTGATCGTCGTGTCATTTGCCAACAATTTTTGTCCTTGGGACAGCAATTTTGGCAGGCTTGGCGTTGGAAAATGACGTTTTGAGGGGCTTTCTTGGAAAGGCAAATTTGATTGGCTATGTATACGTCTTTATCACACAGGCTTACGGCTGCATTGTGTCAGCTGTCTCTACCTATGAACCTATATCCGTATGTCATCAACTCCCATAAATATGGACTTCATTGCCGAAGCCCAAAACATTATTTAGTTTTTAAGTGTAACGCAATTTGGTTAAGTAACAATATATAACTAATAATAACTCATTAAATTAATATTTTAAAATCTTAGGTTGAGATGTTAAGTTAGGTTCTGACTATAACTCATGCAGTCATTTTTATTGTCTGAGACTCTAATCCAAATACAATGATCTATTCAATCGTCTACTAAAAATGTCAAAAACTTTTTTCATTGAGTTCAACCCTTAGGTTGAGTAAATATATAAGTAAATAATAAATTATGGCACAATAGCGAATATTCTTTGGGGAATAATTATGGGATAAAGTGAGACAACATGTGGCACCTTTTTGCAAGTTGTTCTAAAATACTCAAAACTCTATCTTAAGGACTAGGAAGTCTCCATACCAGCGAACTTTCTCAATACTATATTCCAAGAAGCCTTAGATCTCACAACTCAGATTCTTCGTTCCAATTTCCAAGAAGCTCATATGACAGAGATTACTCTCTGGATTTCTACGACCATGACATGACTTTACATTTAAAATTAAACACCACATAAAATTTTTCACCAATAAAAATACAAACCTTCCCCATCCCAAATTTTAATGCGATGTCACTTACTCAGTTTGTGATAGCAGTGCAGCTGAGGCTTCCTTTACAGTATCTACGGATCACACATCAAAATTTTGAAGGAATGCCTTAACCCTGGAGGAGAGGAAAAAAATAGGGAGATGCCCACATCATTAATGCTATCAAAATTTGAACCAAAACCATAATATGATCCCTATTGCCATCATTATTAACCTACTCATCATCCAAATTATTGAGGTAGCCATTTTTTTTTAATTGAAGTAGCCAATATTAAGAATGTCAGGCTACGAACAAGTGTTCAACCACACTGGGACTACTGCGTGGGGGAATCCTCCTGTAATTGGCCCCGCCCTCGTCTGACGGGTCCGACTAGTTATATTTATTAATAATAATATTTAAACATTCAGTAGTTAAACGTTTTGAGAATCAGTCTCTTGAACGTAACAATTGTTATAAATACTGGATATGAATAAATTATTATTCTCGAGGTTCATGATCCGTATATATAATTTTTTTGATTGCACATGTTAATTATTAAGTGATATTTTTTTTGATAATAGTAAAGAATTCCAAGATTCCGTACTCAAAAACTATCTTAATCCAGATTTTTAACCCATCAGTAATCAATCCCTGATTACGTTTCTTTCTAGTAAATAACACCATACAGCAGTGACAGCTCACACAGAGTTAATATAATTAGCATCTTGAGGTAGAATTCAAAACTAAGAACAGACAAGGTTTAAGCAGACAATAAATAAACACATTTAACTTAATTGATCTTTTAATAATCGTTTGGAGAAGTAATAAACTCCCACCTCAAATTTGTCACTCTTAGAAAAGATAAGGAGCAAGTCAACCTTACAATCTCCACAGAGGTCTGAAAAAAGGCCCTTTTTTTTCTAATATGTGACCCGAACGCAACTTGCAGATGACCTGTTGAATAAATTCTACCAACCCTCTTAATGTGTATTTTTTCCATGTCGGTAAGCCCAACTGTTCATCATCAAAATTGCTTCTTTTTGTGTTCTTTTCCCCCATCAAGATCGTATCCTTTGTGTCTTTTCTTCATTTTTTTAATCGAATAACATCTGCTTACACTTTAAAGAGTTATAGAGAGAGAGAAGCCTGTACTGGTATGGTTAGTTAGCCGCTGACTCGTAACTTAAAAGAGAGAAAACAAGAAAATTCAAAGGATTCACATTAGATCTGGCCGGTGACCAAGTATTCATTTGGTTGCTGCCCCGGAGCTGGGCAAGTTGTTTGTTCTCCGTGGATGTGAGGAGAAAAAAATGAAATATTGAAGTTTGGATTTGAACTTGTGAGCTATTTCTTTGAGCTATAGCAAACATTTGAGTTCTGTTTTTGGAGGCTTCTTTTTTGTAGTTCAGATGGGGATCTGCTTGAGCAACCAGATAAAAGCTGAGAGCCCTTTTCATACTGATACAGGTATGTATGTATTCGAAATCATCTTTCACTTTTTCGAGTACCGACTTGAGGCTGAGAAAATACCCTTTTCTTTTGGGCGGAAATGAAGCATGATTATGAAATATTTCCCTTTCTTTTCATTTTACTTTTTTTTTTCCTTTTTTCCTTTGAGGAAACTCTGCCCGGTGTTCAAATCTGTTGGTTTGTTTTTCTGATATGTTGAGTCAATAAACCTATTTGTTCGTCTCTGCTAATTTCCCCATACATGCATTGGTCAGTCCCTTGGTTGATTACATCATATATACCTTCCAGTTTTTGTATCTGCACTGTTCCTCAATTGCCCAATTTCTTAGTATGATATATCCTGTGGCTGAAGCGTTAGGCCTCTGAGGTTGGGCTATTGTGATTTTGCTGAATACCAAGTTTGGAAATTCATAGGATATTCCCTGAGAAACTAGCGAGGATTTTCTTTTTGGTGGTTTCCTATTCATAGGCCACTAATGTCCAAATATATCTTGCACGTCATATTTATGTAGAACTTATGCCTACTTTTAAGGGTTCTGTATATTGCTCTACCTGTAACTAGTGCTCATAATCTTCAATTTTTGCGGTACCATCTCATTGATTTGTATTATGTTTTGGCTCTACTGGTTAATTTACATAGGTGTGACTTCGTCTAAAATGGTCAGTGGAGATGGGACCGAGTTAAGTAGTTCAAGCGACAAGACGACTTCTGCACCTGTACCTGCAACTCCTCGGAGTGAAGGTGAAATATTGCAGTCCTCCAACCTCAAAAGCTTCACATTCAGTGATCTTAAGGCGGCAACGAGAAACTTTCGTCCTGACAGCGTCTTAGGAGAAGGAGGTTTTGGTTTTGTTTTCAAAGGATGGATTGATGAACATTCACTGGCAGCAGCAAGACCTGGGTCTGGAATTGTGGTGGCTGTTAAGAGGCTAAACCAAGAGGGTTGGCAGGGACACAAGGAATGGCTGGTATGTAAAAATTTCATCCTTTTGACCTTTATAAAGTTTCCCACTAAGGAAGTGAATTTGTTGTTTGAACTTGGTAGCAAATGAAGATACATCCATGGTGTAATAGGTGTCATGACATGGAAGATTCTCTCTTCCTTTGGGGTTTGGTTTAGGATATTTATTAGATTTTTTGCTTATAAATTACTAAAGTAAGTGAATTAACAATGCTAATTGCTCGTCTTCATTAATGCCTATAATTTAGTTAAGAAGCTCTTAGGTTTACAGGAACTTTGTGATGGCTCCAATAACCACTTTGACAATTGAGTTTCTCCATTTTTTTATACCGGCACACTTTTGTCTGGCTAGAGAGTTTGTCACTATATAATTTTCACAAAGAATGTGTTAGCAGATGCAGGAGAATTAGGAAAAAAAAAAGTCGGTGCATTGGAGTGATTATGCTTCTAATGGCAAAACTGATGCTATTAGACAGATGTGGTGTCCCGTGAATTGCTGTGGTAGCAAAACATGCTTGGGGACACCTCATTTACTCTCACGTGTTTATTTACCTTTTGTTTTGCTGACATACTTCTTTTGGGATTAACAGGCTGAAATCAACTATCTTGGGCAGCTACGCCATCCTAATCTTGTAAAATTAATTGGTTACTGCCTAGAGGACAACCAAAGACTTTTGGTCTATGAGTTTATGCCAAAGGGTAGCATGGAGAATCATCTATTCAGGAGTGAGTTCGGCATAACCTGCTAGAGATAGCATGATATAGCCTCTGCGAGTTTAGCTTCCTGTTTTTCGAATATGCTTAAGGAATCTTTTCCCACTTGAGAATCTAATGATTTATTCCATGATGAACTAGGAGGATCTTTCTTCCAGCCACTTTCGTGGAGCCTAAGAATGCAGATTGCTCTTGGTGCTGCAAGAGGCCTTGCCTTTCTTCATGGTGCTGAAACAAAAGTAATATACCGGGACTTCAAGACTTCTAATATCCTGCTTGATTTGGTATGTACTTTCTGAAGCATACGCTGCTCTTCTTTGAGAAGAATCATAAAAATTTACCCATCTAGAAAGATTTCTTATTTATTTTACCAAGATTTTAGATTGACTGGTTTGTTATTGTGCTGCCTTTTGTGCTTCCTAATTTGCAGAAGTACGATGCCAAACTTTCTGATTTTGGGTTGGCCAGGGATGGGCCTACTGGAGATAAGAGTCATGTATCTACTCGAGTCATGGGGACTTATGGATATGCTGCTCCAGAATATCTATCCACAGGTATGTATGACACACTGTTCATACTCGTTGATTTGATCAATCCTTGAAATTTCTTGCCATGTAATGTCATAACTGAAATGGAAAACTAGATTGTCTTGCTAGAAGGATATACTAGTGCTGTTTTTTCTCCCAAAGGAAAACTGATTTGCCATCAAATCTTTAGCTTGCACTTCCCTTATCATTAAATAAATGGTTTTAACTTCATGTGAAGCCATCCATCAAGTATTTGAAAGATGGCTACTGGTGAGCAATTAAAGTTAGTAACCGTAATCATCTAGAACTCTGTTATCATAGATATTGAAATTCTTGCTGCATGCATGTATTTGTCTTCTTAAATTATTGAAAAAATTAAATTTTGAGCATTAAGAACTCATGCCGTTGTATCCCTCTACTGTAAATGCAAATAGCTAGTGAGTTCCTATGCAATTGCTTTGGAAGGGTCTGTGACTGGCTGGCAAGAACAATTAGATCTTATTCCCTGGTTTTATGATTCTGAAATCATTAAGTCATGCCATGTCAAAATAATAATTTTGCCTCACTGGTTTTGATGAAACTTCTTTTCCTAATTAATCAAAACTTCCTGTGTGGTAGGTCATTTAACTGCCAGGAGTGACGTGTACAGCTTTGGTGTGGTTCTCTTAGAGATTTTAACTGGTAAGAAAGCAATAGACAAGAACCGTCCCAGAGGGGAACACAACCTTGTCGAGTGGGCAAAACCTTATCTGACTAACAAGCGTAGGATCTTCCATGTTTTGGATGCCCGACTCGAAGGCCAGTATTCGTTGGATCAAGCTGTAAAGGCAGCTAATCTTGCTCTTCAGTGCCTCAGCATGGATGCCAGGTCAAGGCCAATTATGGACGAGGTCGTGAAAGCTTTAGAGCAGCTCCAGCATTCAAAGGACACTTCAAGAAACGACCAGAAAAACTGGCAAAGTCGCCACAGCCAGTCCAATGGAGAACCTAGGCCCTGGAGGAGCAGTACTGAAAGAACACGTGCTGCTGCGGCGGCAGCAACAGCTTACCCCAGACCTTCGGCGTCTGCGCATTATGTATAAACGTCTTCGGTCTAGTCGTGAACTTGTTCGACAGAAGCAATAGTGTGCGCTTCTTAGCTATAATTCTAAAGCTTGTACAGTTTGATATTCTGGTAATGCATCCTTGCGTGCATGCGTTTGTAACCCATATGGACTGCGTTCCAGCTGACGTTTTGCATGGTATCTTGAAAATGTTGTAAGTTCTTCAAGATCTGTTTTTGGCTCTCTGGGAATTGTAATGTTGTCAAAAATATCAAGCTTCTGATGTTTGCTGTTGCATATTTAACTCAAGAAGAAATGTATTTCCTACTGCGCCCGTGTAGTTCACTTGTGCTTGCTTCAGTATTTGTTTTACCCATACGGGTTCTCAATCGTGGACGCGGGCGCCTGAGCCCTGACATGTTGACCCTTTCCGGGGTCCTGTTGAACATTCAGGTCAACGTTTCCTAATGTCAAATTTTGAAGGGGTCAAAGCCATGCCAGCAAAGATTTTGACCGTCAAATACTGAACAGATGATGTTGGAGTGGGGCCCGTTACGAAGACTTGTCATTTGGTTTTGCTACGTGGACTGATCTGTGGTGTGTGTAATGAGTGAAGCAGGTCACCCAAAGTTGACTATGATTGTAGCTTCGGCTGGGGTTTATCTAAGATGATTTGAGGAGAAATTGGACAAAATCAACAACAAACATCCGCATTCTAGAAATCGGTGGTTTATTTTTTATACTGTTATTGACTTATTGATGGTTATGGTTTTGAGGCGAAGCATCACATCGGTGGAGACTTTGGACTTAGAAATTAATCCCTAAAATAATCCCGGGTCCAAGTGGATTAGTTGGGGGATAACATAACAACGGCTGTGTTTTCGTGTGAAAAGTATATACTCAATCATTATATTTTTTTAATTTTTTTCACTTTTTTTTATACTTTTACACAATTATTGTGACAAAAAACTTAAAAATGCACGTCAAAATTTAAAACCATACACGGCCAATGATATTGCAGTCATGCTAATTTCCAGAGACCAGAATCACCTATAAGATGATGGAAATCCACAGAAGTGGCAGCATTTGGAAATTGTAAAGCAGTCTTTATAGTCTTATTATACGCTAACAAGACAAAATCATAATTCCTTCTATTTTATTACTATCAAATATGGTTATTAATAAGTTCCCCACGTTCGTCGAAGCCGTCTTAGCTCAGCCGGTAGAGCGCATGGCTTTTAACCATGTGGTCGTGGGTTCGAGTCCCACAGACGGCGGAGTTTTTGTTGCTTTTATTTGTTTATGGACTGCCCATCCAAAGTGGGCTTAAGTTCAATTAGTGATGGATGTAGAGGCCCAAATCTTTATAGACTAGACCAAAATGTTAATTGGGCCCATGGGGAATGTTTCTCAAATATTAACGCCATGTTTTGTGAAGTGTGTGATGCGACATATTTAGTTGGCTTAATAAATACCCACACACACACACATCTATACTATATTTATTTATACTTTTATTATTAAAGTTTTGAACCTAATTAATTTGGTTGCAAAATATAGATTTGCGTAATTGTTCTTAATCAAATAATATGATTTACACAATATTCATTAAACTACTTACCAACGTCATTATTTCAAGAGTTGAAGTTTTGATTGAAAGATTTGGTCGAACATAACATGCACGTGGTGAAGTTAAGCGAAATGAGAGAGCAGTCGATTGAATGAGTTTGCTGGCAAAAAATAATCAAATAAATAATTGATATGGAGCATTTGGGGTTGAATTTGCTTGAATTGCTGCGTATTTAAGCAATGATTGATAGTGTAATGGTAAGTAAGGTGATTGGGAAAGTATCACAGTTGTTGATGAGAGGAACGAACAAATGAAGCAGCAACCACCATAATTATGAACAAAAAATAATAATGAATTGTAAAAGGCACTGATTAGTGGTGAGCAACATAGTAATATTCCAGTGAAAGTTTTTAATTATAATAAAATATAAAATAATATCGACTATGTTTGATATCAAATTTTAATGTGCATTTTTAGGTATTTTTTATTTGAAAAATTGTGTAAAAGTAAAAGAGATAAAAAATAAAATTTAAAAAAGTGTAATGATTATGTATTTATGTTTTAGGTCTTGAAATTTGAAAACAAACATAGCCATTTGTATTTATCTATATTTATGCGTCTATAAATATTTAAGAGAATTCATATCATAAATCAATAAGATTATGGTTCAATTTTTGTATATATCTACACTTTAAGAAAATCATATTGAAAACTACCAAGTCACAAAATATCTATATTTGTAATATGTCTAATGTATATTCTATATTATATATATAAAGAACTTTTTAGTTGCACAATATTAAAATACTTTAATGTCCTTATTTTTTTAAATAATCTATTTTTATTACTTTTCATTTATTTAATTCTCTTCCTTTATTTTTAACTGATTATATCCTCTCTCTCTCTCTCTCTCTCTCTCTCTCTTTTTGTCTCAATCTCCCCTTAAAAATTTAATTTGTTTTATTTATTTTTTCTTCCAATATTTTGAGTTTTTAATAAAATTTATATTTAAAAATATTATTAATTCATTTGTATAATTATACAATGCATCAGTAGTGTGTGAGTGTGTTTAGATTTATAAAGTGAAAATGGCTGCTAAAATGGCATTGTGTCAGATATTTACAGTATTTAAACAAATTTCTGGAATAAAATCTACACCTGAAAAACTCCCCATCCAATCACAGTATATATTCTTTTATCTTTACATACCCCAAATGTTACTCATTTGTAAAGAAAAGATTCTCTTTCCAAGGCCAATTGGCAATTAATTCCCGGGAGTGGAAAAAAGGCATCTTTTTTCATGGTCAATCTGTAGTCAATGGTACGAATTTGCCATTGCTACTTTTTTAGGATATTCCACCTCTGGCCCAAGATTTTAGTTTCTTCCTTTACACGCTTTTCGGAAAAAGAATGATTATCTTCTTGGAATGTGGATAGCCATATTCGACTTTTGGCATTTCAATTGAGAATCATAAGCCCATCAGAAGATAGTAGCCAATGAATGGTAAAGAGAATGCAGCTCAGATATTTTTGGCAAATAGATTTGGATGAAGTACATGTTCTTTAGAATATATACTAAATTTCAAATCAGAAAATTAAAAGTTCAAGGAGAAACCCAAGTTGCAAAATTATGAGGCTCTATCAATGCCTGTGAACCACACTACTTGCCTGGGAATTATTCATGTCGAACAAACATAAAGCTGGTGGAAAGAAGGGGCAAAATGTTACATGAGGATGATTAAATGCACCAGTGCTGCATTTTCTTCACAGTGAAGAATTTCAACTTTCAAAGACTAACCAAAATGCACAACCAAAAGGAGGGAATCATAGTGTGATATTTTGTCTTTTGAACGGGTCACAGATAAGAAAGGAAGCCATCTTGAAACACTTGCCTGATTATGAGAGATAAGGTATAAATACCGTTCTCTTTTGATTTTGTCTTCGTTGCACCACATATATTAGCAGAAAACTGTGCTCAACAAGTTGTTTTAGTAAGATATATCAACAGTCGAACAATTAATTGAATTGAACCATAAACAATACTTGTGTCAAAGCCAAAAATATTCAAACTTTGCCACAAGCTAAAGACTGCATGAAACAAACCCATATAAAGAAAAGGAAGAACATTTATCCATCATATAAATAGTAAGATATACCACCATATATCATGATTATCCATGAGATTATGATTAGAAGCTGCAGCGCCACTGGTTTCTTTCCTTTTCCCACAGCCACTTCAGTCTTCATACCAATAGCAAACCCATCTACAACGTCATTTAAAAAAACCAAAAAAAAAAAAAAAAAGCACACAAGCAATAGCCTTAATTTTTCCTAGCAAAGTTCCCACTCGCAACTTCAAAATTTTCCCAACCGAAAAAAGAACTTTTGAAGGCGAGGTAGGCTAGACCCTGAAATTTTTGCCCATAAAGGTCTGCCCGAACTGCCAATTAGCTGGCGCCACGTTCCATGAAGTCGACGAGCGACGGTCACTCGCAGTGACTCTGAAGGACAGAGCCTGGCCCACCAACACGGCGCCGGATTGCCAATTCTGCCCCCAGTTGCGGCTCATGGGCAACCACGGAGTGTGCGTGCCTTTAATGCTCGCCCGCGAGATGTCTCCTGCACCTGCGACATTGGTGATGAGAACCAAGTTGAAATAACGGAAGCCGTTGACGGTGAATCGGATTCCTCCTCGTTTTCTGCAGGGTATCCTGTGAAGTCCACGAAAACACGGAATATTAAAAGGTGGTCTGGAGACCCAGTTGACAGGTAGTTGCGGTGGCATTGACCTTCAACGTTGATGCCTGGGATAACGTGACTTGCGTCGAGGAATTACTGTAGGTGGACCGACCGCATTTGAGTTGACTAATTAGTTATTACTCTTATTTAATTAGAACGGTCGGTGAGACTGAGAGAGAGAGAGAGAGAGTGGACCCAACTTTTCAACAGATAATAGGAATAGAATAAAACGACAAGAAAGCCCAGGGCAGGGTATATCATGTCAGGAAATTAGAGGCCGACGAGTCCTCTCGTGACCAGAGCGGGAAATTCAGAAAACGGCGCCGCCCAATGAAAGGACCAGACGTAGATGGCATGGATTCTGTTAGTTAAAATGATACAAAACCTTCAGCAGATTCGCTGCGACCTAGACGAGAAAAAATCACAAGGGGGTAAAAAAGATTGCAAAAACAACACCAACCCTTGAGAGAATATTTAATAATGTTAGATTTTATATCAGTACCTAAATAATAGGTACGGAATATTTGATCTTATGTAAATTGTAAATTTATTTTTGGTATGTTCTGTAATCCAACCACGTATTGAGATTTTCATCAATCAAATCAATTTTTTCATTTATTTTCTTCCAATTATGATATAAAACCTTAAAAAACAATAACAATCAAAGCATCTGCCTAAGTGGCGATCAAAGCAGAGATGAAAAGGTTCGTAGTTCAAGTTTCCGCAAAGGATGATACCCAATTAATCAGGCCACCAGTTTATCCAACTTAAGAGAAGAAAAAACGGTTAAATTACCACACAAAACCATCGAATATGATCCAGGGATTTGTTATGAAAATGTCAGTTCAATGAAATGATCCGGCGCACCAGTCAGGTCCAATTACCATTCCCAAGGACAATCCAGAAACGCTACTATTACACCGAACCCTAAGATAAAGTGTTTAATAACTGACATGAATGGTCAATAGGAATGGAGTTTTACCTGCGAAAGCTAACGGGGACGATGCCGGCGCGATACTGCGCGATCTTAAGGAACATAGGCATGGCGAGATCGAAATGTGGCCTGGGTGGGTTGCACCACCCGCCGTCATCGCTGGGCAGCGCGTAGTTGGGAGGGCAGAAGTTCGTGGCCGTTACCAGAATGGACGGGCTGCCCGGATTGCACCACTTGGGGTCCTGTGCAGCGTCGCACTTGATCTGAAAACAGGCTCCACAGCTCAGCCCGTTGTTGAACAGGGCCGTGCTCAGCGCCGCCGTGTTTACCCCGTAACCTTGGCTGTACAGATTGCCGTAACCACAAGCACCGCCTAAAGACAAGCATGTCAGTAAACAGAAGGGAGGAAACATATTGTAGAAATGAAGGAGAATGGTGGGTTACCCATGGTGCCGGAGGCGTCGCTTCCGCCGTAGAAGGTGGCGTGAGCGGTTCCCCAAGGGCCTCCGCGGTAGACGCCGGGGAGTCTGGCCTGAGCGGACCACAGAAAGCAGAGGAGGCTGGTGAAGCCGATCAAGAACTTCATCGTGGCTGGCATTTCGGAATTTACAACTCTCTCAACTGTGGATTAATGACCTGAACTTCAGGTAAGGGAGGGAGAGAAGAAGGAGGAGGCGTGTGGGATTCTGAGGAGGAACAGGTAGCGGGAGGAAGCAGAAGGGCTACTTATGGAGGGTGAGGGAGGGCCATTGGGCAGTGGGCACCGGCTGAGTATCGCAAAGGGCTAATTATCTCAATTCCCAAAGCAATTAATGCGCCGTTTTACCTATCCTTTCTCTCATTTCAAAAATAATTCTTAAGGTTACGTTTGGAACTCGATTTTCAGTCCCATAAAAACATCTTAAATTTCCAAACATAGATTCCTTATTCCAACATATAGCCTAAATATTTTGGTTGTGTTTCCATCTTAATTATTTTTATATTAGTTGAAGTCACATTATTCGAGTATGTTACTTTTAAATTTTCGTGCAAATTCAATTCTAAACTCCAAGGAATGCATGCATTCAAACAAGAACTTTGCCCTATGTTAGACGTTCTTTTTTTGTTGTGTTGACCCAAAAAAATTTTGGCCGATGGTTAGAACGCGTTCGTTGCATGTACTTAACCAAATGAAATCATACAAGAGTATATAAACATGACTTAAATCTCATTTTAAATTTATATTCAAGTGAAAAGACAAATTAATCAGTGAGTGAAAAAAATGTTGGAAAAATAAAATAATTTAAAATAAGAGTGATAATGTAAAATGCAAGTTTAACTTCAAGCACAATTATATACTATAAACGTAATGTAGAATAAGAGTAATGATAAATTAGTAATTATATTTGAGTGTGTTTGACTTCTATAATTAAATTGAGTCTCTTTAATTAAAGAAAATGGTATAAATTTACTAATTAACTTTAAAATGGTATAAAATGATATATTAGTAAATTCACAACAAACGACTATATTAACTTTAACCCTTAATAATATACTAGATGCTGCATTGGCCATTTCACATTTAGGTTAGGAAAATATTAGAAAAGTGGCTAAGTGTCTAGGGAAGATGTAGTAAAATTAATAATAACGAGCAAACGTGCTACAAAAATTGCTATAATTAAAAGGGTATTTTAGAAATTTAATTAGATGCATTAATGCAATTACTATGCATCCTTAAATGTTGTAGAACTTTATGTTTACTGGAAATAATTACGTACTTTTCAAATATAAGATATTTTTACAGAAATAAATATTATATTTAGTTAATATATTATTTGTTGCCTTTTTGAGCTCAAAATTGACTTATTTTCTAATATTCAAATTTTATAGTTATGGCCCTATCTTTCTTAAATATTGAGTTATATACTAATTTATTTTATCATGTTTAATATGTGACAAATAATATTAAATATCTTAGTTTAAAAAATACTTCAATTATTTAAATAATAATATTGGAAATTGTAACCTTAAATCTTAATAGTAGGATTTAGTCATGTTACTATGCATTTAATAATAATATGTTTTAATTATATTTTTTAATTGAGCAAAATAAGAGATAATGCCTATAATTCTACACTACCACATATTTACAAATTTAATTTTTTAGGAATATTTAATTGATTAACAGTACCTTGGTAACTTGACAAGAATTACTGGAACTTAACGTGGTCAAAAGAAAGAATCCCGCAACTTAAGAATTGTGCATTAAAATATTTTAGGAAAAAAATATTATATTGATTTATCATATAAATTCCTTCATTGGATTTAGATAATATTAGATACTTTATGAAGAAAAAATATAAATATTTATTATATGATGTTAAAATTGGATCTCCAAATTTTATTTTATAATATTATACAATGACTCATTGATGGAATCCTTCTTTAAATCTTAGAAAATTGAGAAATCATATTTTAATTAATTTAAGGCGATACTCTTTATCGATATATATCATCTCTTTAAATTTATAACGCATGTTTTTAATTGTCTAGTCACATTATTCTTTTCTTAATTATTTATACTATGAGTTTTGTATTAAATTATTTTTAAATATTAATGAAACTACTTGTGCATGGGATAAATTTATGTGTGTTATTGTATATAGAAATAACATTTTTAAAGTAATATTTCTGTCTACGCATTTTTACTTTTTACTTTGTAATGCTTTAATACTGTTCCACGAGAACTCATCATTCTGAATTTAATTAAAATCTTTTTTAAATATGTATTGTCATTAATTCAAAATTTTATATTGTGTATGTTAATTATTTTATTTTATAATCTCTGTATTAGAAGAGAATTAATAATAATATATCTATTTTGATTTTTTTATAAAGTAATTTTAATTTAATAAACTCTATAACATTCTGACATACTCTGGATGTGACACTTCATGTATGGATACTTTATGAAGAAACAATATGTATTTATTATATGTTATTAAAATTAGATCTCCAAATATTGTATTTTATAATATTATATAATGACTCATTATATAGAATCCTTCTTTAAATCTTAGTAAAAGCAATCATGTTTTAATTGATTTCAAGGGATACTCTTTATCAATATATATTATTTCTTTAAATTTATAATGCATATTTTTAATTATCTAGTTGCATTATTTTTTTATTAATTATTTGTACTATGATTTGTGTCCTAAATAATTTTCAAATATTAATGAAACTATGTATAGGATAAATTTATGTGAGTTAATATATATAGAAACAACAATTTTAAATTAATATTTTTTCTGCGCTTTTCTACTTTTTACTTTATAATGTTTCTACATTATTCCATAATAACTTATCACTCTGAATTTAATTAATGTTTTTTAAACATGAATTGTCTTTTATTCAAATTTTGATATTGCATATGTTAATTATTTTGTTTTATAGCCTTTGTATTAGAAGAAAATTAATATCAATATATCTATTTTGAAATTTTGATAAATTAATAATAATTTCATAAACTCTATGACGCTTTGATATACTTTAGATGTGACACTTATTGTTGTAACACTATTTTTTTCTATTAATTTTATCTTTTGTAGCTTTGTTTTTATTGATATTTATTTTTATGATTTTTTTATCACATTAATGCATATTACATTTATTAAGGGTTATAATTATGAAGTCAATGTATTCTAGCAAATTTGTTATTAGACAAATTATTAAGCAAGTGATGCAGTATAGATAACTGATAATTGTTAATAACTATATAATTTGTTTATATAATTTAAGACTCTATTCATTTCCTTGATTTTGATTAATTTGTGCAACTATATAAGTAGTTTAGATTAGCTAGCACTCTATTAGTTTTTAACTAATAAAAAATTTATATTCAAATAGAAGTTTATTTTTACCTAACTAAACTTATTTTTATTAAATATGTTTATTTAAGTAAGGGTATACATGCCTTTTATCAATGAGTCAAAAACACATAGAAAGGTACATTCTTTTTATACACTCTAGATTTAACATATTTTTAATCCGTCATCTTATAGTAAGGACATAATTCATCATAAATAAGTGTACTCTTTGCTCTTCTTCTTAAGTCAATTTTATCTTGGCGTGAAGCAACTAATCAGTTAGATTTTAGCATCGGATTGCAGTATTATTTCAATGTTGCTAATATATTTTTTATTAAATTTTGCTTCTTCAAGTTGTGCCAATAATAACAAGTGATGATGGAGGAGCATTAAGGGCATTTTCAAACATCGTGCCCCAATGCAAGGATGAAAAAGGGTAGTACATAGTAGAAGCAAAAAAAAATACATGTCAATTAAAGAAAAAGATTTTTTTTTTTTTAAAAAAAAAAGGGATTGGCTTCTTAAAATTCTTTGGTAGTCCATTCCTCCAATGCCCTTAATAGATTAACTTCAATTATAAGGAAAAATAATTTTTTTTCATGTCTAATGTACCGTTTACTATATACAATTTTAAACTAAAACGATTATTAATGTCAACAATTCGATAACATAAGAGAATTCACCTCACACGTCGTAACTAAATTCATATACAATCAAATATATAGTTATGCAATTAATAATGGATGTAATCAGAGACTTGCTGGTTGAAGACAGTTCCACCGACATTGGATTATAGGATCTGTGCTGTTAGAAAGAACACCATTATTAATTTGACCAAAATTATCACCATGGATTGTCCCATTTCGATATTGATTGGTGTGGCTTTTTAATACATACTTAAGAACGATATGGAGAGTGGCCTTAGCTAGTGTACTACATATTTAGGATTAGCTGTGGCAATGAAACCTCCATTTTAAAAAGCTAGTTAATTAAGAAATGTCGAGTTCGTTTGGAATAAGTTGGGACATTAAGCATTGAAGGGTGGCCTCAAATAATGAAAGAAGTAACATTAAAATGTTTCCTCATTTCTTTAATATTAGCATTATCTATGGCCAATAAATTCCAGATGAAATCAAGGTTTGAAAGCCATACCAAGTCCGGTTGACCGTATCAAATAATCTAGTGTAAAACGGTCAAAATTAGATTTTAATATTTTTATTTATAAAAAATTTTAAAAAAAGAAGAAAACTTTGTATTTTTATAAATATGTAAATAATTTTTTAAGTTAAGTTTTCTTGTGATTTCTAATATTTCCCCTCTTAAATAATTTATTTGTGTATATAATTTTCAATACCTATTTTTTTTTTATTTTGACTTTTATTTGTTTAATTATTTTTTTTTATCTATATATTATTCTAATTGAGTTTTTAAAAAATAAATATTGCATCTTGAAATTAATTTTTTTTAATATTAATTGTGTGGTTTTTATTTCAAAATCTAATTTTTCAATAATTATATTTCACTTTGAATTTAATTTAGTTCCTTGGATATTTTTGTAAACATATTTTTTTTTCCTTATTGAATTGTCAAATTTTCAATATTATATCTAAAAATTATCATTTGATATATTAATAAATGAACTTAAATTTATTTTATAAAATTAATTTGACAATATTATATGTGTATATATAATTTTATATATAATTTAAAATTATCAATTTATTAAAACTAGTTGAATCAGTAGAAATAATAACTCAATAACCGAATTAGTTTTTCACATACTTATATTGGCAATTTCCACTGGTGAAGCTTCCCATTATTTCTACCAAGATCCCTCAGGCTTCATGCGTTATATTGGCAATGTCCACTGGCTAATTTTCTAATCACATGCTCTTGATCTTCAGAAATATGAATGTGCCAAGTCATCTGGAAACTACTCTACATTTAGAGCAGATGGAGCAACCATTCTGTATAGACTAGACACGCGTACGGACTTGAATTTATTCCATTCAGACCAATGCAGACACCAGCCTCTTGACATGCCTGTCCCAATATAAGACGAATACTAACAACTTAAAAGTCTTCTTGTTCACAAGCAATCACTTCTACTTCAATTTTGTGTCACTGTTCTATTAAAAGACTCCATTTCGTTGCACTGCCTATACCAAGCCCTAATAGCATATACGGGTATCATCCACTACAAGCATTATCCACGTATGAACACAAGTGATGTACAAGAAATCAACACAGCTCTTATCTTCTTTAATGAGAAAAGATGACAAATAGGGGGATGGCAGACATTTCATCTTTCTATTGCACCAGCTAGGCACTAATGCGCATATATTAATAAAATGCAGAGATAAGGGAAAGAAGGATTTCTACCAACTTTCTTGTATGAAGAATATCTTCACCTCTAATCCATACAACAAAAGAATCAAAGTGAGGTAGCAATGTGTGGTGAAAATGATCAAAAACCTCAACCGCTTGCTAATTGCCAATACAAATGCACATATTACAGCACCTTCTTTCGTTCAGGCCTCCTCACTCCAATTCAGCAGATTCTTGAGCATAGATAAAAAGGAGATCTGTACGACTGTGAGAACAGCTACTACCTGAGACTTCACTGTCCATTCAGGCAATTTCATGCTAAAACAGTGACACCAGAGAATGTATTAGAGTAAATGCCCCCATCAATTTCCGTGAAACGAAGAACTCAGCATCTTCCAAATTCAAAGGAGTTGCTTAACTAGATTTGAGCACAGCATTAAACTTCCACCAGAATAAAGTCTTTACATACTTTGGACCTCCTTGAAAGTAAGAACATCGTCACGTGGATGTGCTTCTTCCACCCGAACTTTTACTTCGTCGCCTACATGTACACCAACCGACACCCAGACAGAAGCTTGTAGTCCAACCTATACAAGGCATGCGCTCATTAATTCAAATTGTTGCTGTGATAAAAAAGAGATGAATTTGTATCTTTAAAGGTGCAAAGAAAGTGAACCACCCAACACATTTTCTACTATGCTTTTCAACAGACCGTTTCTACCTGGGAACATCTATAGCTTTCATCGATTATTTCACCAGTCCACAAATATATTAAACTCAAAAAATATTCATTTAGGCTTCTCACTGTATTAGCAAAATTCCTGAATAAAATCTTTCTCCTTGATGATAAGAGACAAAACCAATATCAGAGGTTCAAATTTTACAAAACAATTGTTACGGGTTCCTCTCAGATCATCTTACCAACATGCATTCCGTATTCACTTATCAATACGAGAATGTAGTAGAAATAAGTCACAAAATTTTTTTATCTGAATTAGTAGATTTATAGATGGGATCAATTTAACAACATACTCCATTAGCCCCAAATTATGACTCCCTTTATTAGGGCACAGACAAAACTTTTTACTCTTTGAACTGACACATCATATCAGCTTTTTGACACATCTAATTTTACTGAAAATTAAACCGCAATATCTGTTATATTATTCCAGATTATTTGATCAGTATGATGAAAAAGTGATTAAATTCTTTATTAATGCACCTAGAGAAATAGTTGAACTGATAGGTCAACGATAGCAATGGATATATAATTTTGCGAGAAAGAAATTTTATCTTTTAGAAAATCCCAGTGACATAATTGAAGAATAACCTGATAAGAGTGTAAATCTCCAACAGGCAAGCTGCTGCCGATACTAACTTCAAGCAACTATTTCTTGCCATTAGCAAAATTTCAAGCAACTATTTATCCTTACCTCAAGCACCTATTTATCCTTACCTCAATCAAGAGTATAGCCGCAACTCTATCTTTGATGAACCGGAGGACCAATGCAGAAAAGATATTTTCTTTTGGTTGCTGCCTCAAGTATTCTATAATCCAATACCGAAGACTGCTGGAGCTGAGCCTCCTCACTACCCTGGTGTTCACGTTTACCAAAGATGCCATCCCTTCCAGCTGTCCAGCTGAGAAAGGAGGAGAATCCCCCCTAAGAAATGCTTTCACCTGCATTTCTGAAAACAATTAGCATGGCCAGTTCTCAGGCATTGCCATATGTCAGTTTTGGGTAGATGTACAGCAGAATAAATCTTAAATTAGCAAATTGTTATTTGTCTGTCACAAAAAGCAAAGATGTTCTTAAATGAGTAAACAGGACAGAATCCAGTAATGCACAGAAATACATCCTAAGATGTTAACTGCAGCTGAGACTAGGTCATATATGTACACTAGTGTCATCCACACATGCTGTTCGCCCTAGGTTATTGAAACCACAGTTGCCAATAAAAGTAGATGAGATGATATGTACTGGAAATACCGAAGCAAGCCACAGAAAATCAGCCTAATTCCTTGCAAAGGCAAAGGTTCACATATTATCCTGTTTTTCTCTGTTTCTCATTTTTCTTTTTGGCTACCATTCCATGAGATTCGTACCTCCATGTACACGCCTAGTATTTAAACATACATATCATATAAACGTGTTGTGTTCATGAGAGTTCATGTAACTAGTATGTAAGCCCACAAAAAGCATGATATATCTCAGGTGACAGGAGGTACCAGCTCTAGTAAATGCATGTAAAGCTTTTCTAAAATGCAATCACTGCAACATAATTGCTAACAATTAGGGCATGTTGTCTAATGGAAAATTAGTTGAACTTTTAAGGGATGAGGAACCAATTATTTGTTTGAACAGGTGGACTACTCAAAAGCTAGTTATCACACCCCGACAAGAAGGTTGTGACATAGTGTGGTAGATGTGGAATTATTTTCATGTCTAAACAATCAAAAAATACCTGATAATGAGCCAGGAGATCCATATATCTGCGGATGGGAGATGTGAATTGAACATATCCAGGAAGTCCTAAAACTCCATGTCGTATAGGCTTCCTGAAATCCATTTCTGCCGCGCGCATGATTCTAACTACAGCAGAACTCCTTACAGGGCCTTCAGGAAGATGGGCAAAAGCAGATGTATCGATATTTGACTGAGGTTGCCCCCGGTAAGGTAAAGAAATATTGTTCAAAGAACCAAGAGTGGCTATAACTTCGCCACAAAGTATCATCATCTCAGATACAAGTCGCATTGCAGGATCAGCCTGATTTTCCACATACAGCTTGATCAAGGGCTCTGGATCATCAGGATTAGTCACTTTGATTCTGGTTTCTAATGTCGATGTGTCTATTGCACCCTACACACGGTATTCGATTAAATACAACATATTCAAGCTCCCAATGGATGATAATTTCATAAAGAAACATGGGTGTGTAACATATAATGCAGTAACCAAGAACCAAAAACAAATCAGGTTTTGTAAAAGAGACACGAAAACAGATTCCGAGGAGTTTAGTTATCAACCATATAGTAGGAGTGTCGCCTCCTAATAAACAAAGGTTTCACAATCCAAGGCTAAATAACTTTGAACAACTCCTTTAATCAACTTTAAATCTGCAAAGATTATTAACCATTGAACTCTATACACTAGGGCTGGAGATTTGAAAGGGTTTTTATGCCTTCCAAATTTTCACAATTCAAACACACATCTCCATCAAAATTTTCATTTACATTTTAAATTCTAATTATTCCCACCTATTAAGTATACACAAATATTTAAATATAATCATCATAATTATTTACAATCAAATCAATATATACATATACACATAATTTATATATATTTATACCTTAAAAACTATCCATTCTTCCTATATATTACCACATCATCTAGTCATTATTATATATTTTATATATATGTAACTGCATAAATTCAAACAACCCAAAATTTTACAACCAAACATAATTTGCATCCTCAACAAATTCCTCATTTTCAACTTCCAACAAATCTCCACCAATCAGAGTCATAACTTCTTAAATGATATTTACAGATAAATCGAAGTATTGTAGACATGTAATATTCACTTAAATCTTCAAGATATATATCAAAAGATAAAGAAGTAACCAACAACCGGAAACTATAAATTTAACTGCATAAGGCTATATTGGACCTCAAGAAGTAGTAATACTGACCTGTCTCTGCCGCCATTGAAAACGAAGTGCAGCAGCCTCTGAAAGAAGTTTCAATTCAGCTTCCTCCTCCAGGTTCAGATGGAGAAGTTCCGTAGCACTCTCATATGTTAGCATATATGTTGGTTTGATGATAGAGTTTTCCACCGAGTATTCTGCAATGCTATAAATAAATCAAGGAGTAAGGCTATTTTCAGTGACAAAAATGTCTACCATACTGCTTACTAAATCATTGAATGTAAAGGTATTCTGAGAATAGGTTTGCTTCAATCTATATTAGTTCACATGAACAACATATTTCATGACTCCCAGAGAGGTTATTCATCATCCAAAAACCTTTTAGCATAACTAAATTTGTGGACACATTTATGCAGAAACAGGGTCATATTAATCATTGCAAGTGTGGCATTGAGATTATGTCCAGAAGAAGGTAACTGAACATTGGCGCTTGCTTTTTTTTCAGAAAAACACCCAGACTTCTAAAAAATGAGAAAGTCTCTTATTAATGTGATAACAAAGACCAAAAGGCTGGAAGAGAGACTGAGGGGGAAAACACTGCTGCAGTACTGCTTATTACAATCACCTAGACTCTTAGTACAAAGAATAAAGACTTTCAATGTCATTTTTTCACATATTAAATCATCAGACAAAATTTGGCAAAAGGATTTCAGTCCTATAAATCTGAAGGCTTTCCTTCAAAGGTGCGGATATATACTGTTACACATTTAAGCCAACTTTAGATACTTTACCCACTTACCTGCCATCAGAATGCAACACAACAGAAACTGTGATGGCTTTGCAGTGCTCCCCTTGCTTCAAACTCATGCCTTCCATGGCTAATTTCTCAGGGAACATGGGGTAAGTAGCAGTTGGTAAAAACACAGAAGTTCCCCGCTTCATTGCCTCTCTAAAATCAAGAACTATATTACAAAATGCCTCAGAAGATCATTATTGAAACATGAATTTTGCATGAATATTGTATATACTTGTCTATCTTGCTTCCTGGCTGGACTAATCTAGTTGGATCTGCAACGTGGATCCAGACGTTTATACGGCCATCCTGAAGCCTATTTGCACTCAATGCATCATCCAGCTGCACGTGCCTTATTATTAGCAATTTGCAAATATCCCCTCAAGCATATAATCTAGAACTTCTTGCTCTATGAGTCTCTAATCATATGCTCAAAAACCTCAGCAAGGATTATGGAAGGTGTACCTCATCAGCTTCATCAACATCAATGGCATAAACTTTCATGTGAGTCAGATCTTTTCTGTCAACCTGACAACAAAGAAAAGCAAAATATCTTGTAGAATCAGGTATAAAATTGCACTGCAATTTCTTTCCCTGCATTTGTTTTCCAGTGTAATGTTATTAGTATATTATTAAGTAAAATGGACGGTAAAAATGGATAATTAACTTGATAAAGAGCTCGAGGATGTGATAGCTTGACACTATGCTGATCTGTTCTCTAAACAAATGAGATACACTTGCATTAACACTGAGCTTTATGAGGCCCTCAAACAAGCGTCACTAAAGCAACAAACATCAAAAGGCAACCATTAGAAGGTAAACTCAATGATATTCTTTTAAGTGAACGAACCTTCTCATGCAGTTGTTCCCAGTGTTTTCTCATTTTCTATAGTGGATAAGACGACTCTTCTAACCATGCTGTTATGAAACTCCACATAATAAATTAATAAATCGAATGATTTTCATTTCTCTGAGTTAACAAGAAGCATATTTTAGAATCGGTTAATGCCCAAGAATTATTGTGGATGATTGGATGTTAGTCCCCATGCAATGTTGGAATGAGGGAAATATGGATCACGACATCTTGAACACATTAGATTCTAATGCTGTATACTTCTGTAAACTTGGGAGCACTACTGTATCTAATATTAAAAGCCATTTCTCTATTCTGCTATTCACATATTACAAGTAATATAGTAACATATACAGAAAACCTGATATCAGCATTAGTTGAATATCTATATACAAAGCAGGTTATATCGCAAATATGGGAGTTGTTGCACTACTGCTTGTATGCACATGCATGTGAAGCTACAAAAAATAAGGCAAATATGTCAAAGAAAACAACAGCAGGGAAAAAGGAAACAACATCATGCAGCTCCCACCAACAGCCAAAACGAATGCATACAACACGTAAGTTTTCAATTAACTGCTCGGATTTTCCAAATGTATGTACTAGCATTGTGTTTGGATAAACCAGCTTAAGATTACAAATCAAACATACCTCGTCCAAATCAGGTGACTCGGACAACAGACTTTCCGCAGCTGCAAGAATCTCTTCTGGATAATCAGTACGAATGTTTAACTTCAACAAATCAAGATCTACATGCACGGGGAAATACCCAATATGAATAAGGAGATTAACTGCAGCTGATGCGGTCTTAGCAAGTCCCATGGCCTTCAGAATCTGCTAGAAGTAACATATTCATGAATCCCTTCACTTACATCAGTTTCTAATTGAATGGCGTATTATATATGGGTTTTAGCATGGCATTATGTAGCAGTGATGTCCCTTCAATTTAACTATTAATAATGTCGTTTAAGACAATATGGAATCATTAAACAATAAAGGGTATGAAGATCAAACAAGTTACCATCCCCACAGTTTTCTTTTCATCTTCGTTCCTGCAGTCATCAATTGCATATGCTTCAAGGGACTCAATTTTCTTTTGATTTTTCTCTTCAGATCTCCACAAAGATTTTGGGGGCTTTGCATGCAGAGGCATGTCCTTGGCAGATTTTAATAAATTAATAAACTCTTCAAGCTCCCTCTCTGCAGCCTCTTTGGCCCGCTTCCTTTGAGTAAGTTCTTCAACCTAGAAAATAAAGTTTATTATACCTCAACTTTTTAACAAACTTAATGAAGCAAACACAAATTATGAAGTGCCACGTGGGCATGGAAAATCATCATCCACAAGCATGACCAAATCGTAAAATTAAATAATGCATACAACTATAACGAACATATGAAATAAAAGCAAGATTTTTCATTAGTGGTCACCAACAAACGTCCATAGAATAAGTGTACAAACCTGAACAGAAGGTCTAGGCCCATATATCGAATATGACCCTTTGGTCTCCAAAGTTGTGAAGTATGTTTCATCTTTTGAAAGCAACAGATGAGTAGAATAGCTCTCAAGAGGTTCCGAACTACCATAAATCATCTGTCAGGATGAATTTGTTTCATTAGAGGAACATAAGAAATAAACACAATAATGCAATATGTATACCTCCGCAAGCTCCTCCACTGTGGTTGATTTATTCTTTTCAAGAAGCTCGATCCATGCAAACTCAAGCAATGCAGGGTCCTGAAAGCAAATCTCAAGCATTTACAGAAATTTCAAATTGATTTTAAGTAAACTTCCACGCAACTCAGAACTGTAAGAATGACAGACCAAATTATCTTGAGCTTTCTGAATGAAGTTTGATATCTCTGTAGGATCAAAATTGTCTATACCGGGCACAATGAAAGTAATTTGCTGTGGCTTAATAGATGTCATGACACCATTCTGCATTAAAAGGAAAAACGGGAAAAAGAAAGAAAGGACAATTCAGCAGTCAGAACCTTATAGTTATTAAAAAATTAAAGACAAACATCAATCACCTAGCAACATATCCAACATCGTTTCTATGGTATCATTAAAACCTGATCCACCACCATCCAATTCTTCTTGCCATCTGGTTTCTGCACAACTGCTAACAATACTCTTTCAGTGTCTTTCCTGAATTCTAGCAGCAACCCTTTCCGAAGTACCCGCTCCTCCAACTTATTTTCAAGAAGCTTGTCACTGCTTTTAAATTCCAATCTGCAGAATAACACTCATATATAAGCATGGTGGATAAATATGGCAATGACATAGCAACAAATAGTTGACTTAATATTTCTTACATCAAGAACGTAACTTAACCAAATTATGTCTCACACACCTTTATCGCAATTTAGGTTGAATTGCAAATATTTCATCAACCTTGTGGACAAAATTTCTACATAAGCAGATTGTAAAGACTCTTGCACTAAGAAGATAATGTGATACATGATCAAACTCAAACATAACTGCACAGCAATATCATGCTGGGCTTGGTCGAAATAATTTATACTAATAGTAAAATATAAATTTAATCCGTCGCAAAAGTATATATGATTGATTATTCACAAAATCTGTCATCCCATTTTCTTCCTGACTGGACAAAAAATGCAACTAGGATTCTGGTTTGAGATTCTGGAGCACATTGTCTCCTACAGTGTTCTGAATAATGTGTTTAACATTGGATTTCGAACTAACTTATTTGATTCTCCAAACTGCGGGAAATAATATCTGCTATTTCTTTAATCAATTATTTCAAGACCAATAAACACAAGAAAGGCCATCCTTGACAATCTGAATACTGTTTCAATTAACTTCGGCTTGTCCTAGGTGTCAAAATCTCATTTTGGCATGAAATTATGCTTAACAATTATAGCATGCCAAGAAGAGGCTTTTAAATCCTGTCACAGCGCTGGGAAAAATAAAGAAAAGCTCTTTATACATTTCATCACCACGTTTTGAAATAGCCCAAAACGCATGTCAGTCACGCTCAATTCAAAAACTATAATTCATGGAAATTTCCAAATAATACTATTTAGCATTTATTCCCCATACTTGTTTCGAATTCTGCCACGCTTTCGCAGTGACTCGAGCTCTTCCACGACCGTATCCACTAGACTCTGCGTTGAGTACCTTCGGACGGCGACTCTTCCACAGCCAAAGGAAATTAGTCGATAGTGAAGTCGGCGGGAGATAGAGAAGCGAGAAGAGGATTGCAGTTGAACGGACTTGGAGTATTGCACGCAGCATCTGAGGGTGGTGAGTGGCGGGGACACCGCGCAGCAGCGGAGGATTGCGGTGCCATTCATGACGCGTACCGCCATATCGTCTATGAATTGCAAAATAAAGGAACCTCACGAATTGAAGAAGACCATGTAAGGAAATTTAGACCGGACCGTTTCGCAGGTAGGAATAGATATTTTATTCATTTTGGTCTCTCGCAAATAGTGGGCCAACCACACCTGGCGCTTTATCAATTGGCTCATGTTTTCTTTATTTGGTCCCTAAGAGTGGGCCAGAATGGGCCTATTAGGCCAGTCATCTAATCTGTTGACCCATCTTTAACCTGAATGGAAATATGGGAAAAGATGGCCCAATAGGAGTGATTCTTTAAACGTATCCGTACCAAGCCCGTTTGAGGTCCAAACTAGTACCATATTCAGTTCGCTGATCATTTAAATAAGGATTTTGTACGTTCGTTGTGTATACAATTTAAAAGTTATTTAGTAAATATGATCACATCAATATAAAAGTTTTATTTTAATGATTTATATAAAATTATATAAAAAGCTTGAAAAGAAAGTACAGAAAAGTTAATTGGATATTAGAGAAAAATGAAAGAAAAAACAAAAGTAAATTAAGAGATAGAAGAGAAGTAAATGAAAAGTGAAAAAATAAATTTAAAAATGAAATTTAGAAATGATAGTGCAAGAATAAAAAGAATGAGACATAACAAATGAATGCGAGGAAAGTACCAATTAATAGAACAAAATAAAATTTCCACATAACATGAGAACGTATTCTTACTTTTCATATGGTATAGATAGATTAACTCTTAATTTTACAAGTAAAATTTATATTGTTTTTAAAATAAAACATTAGGGGAAAAATAATTTCACAAAAGAAAAAATTAATGACTTAAAATTGATGACAGAAAATGAAATAAATGAAACTAGAAGGACAAAGTGTGCGAATTTTTAAGAGCTAAACAATTGGTAACCAAAATAATACTCTCAACCTTAATATACATAATGAGATGCACACTCAACGCATCTGTACATATACAAAGAAAAAAAGAATTGACAATATATTACATATAGATTTGGTGTTATTTTTAAAATAAAAAAGACAATTTTCTTGAAGTAGAATAAATTAAACTCAAAGGAGGAGATTGAAAGAACGAATATATAACAAATTAAAATTGAAAGAAAAACGATAATGAGATAAAATAAAAATTTAGAGAGACAAGTGGGGAAAATATAGAAATTAAAATACATTAATCACTACACATCCCGTGACAAAATAGAAGCCCTGAACTTCAATAAGGTAATGGGCCTGAATTTAACGTAAGATACAGAAGATGCACAAAATCACTTGGCACAAATGAACCTTGTAATAAAGCTGTGTCTTCATCCCAACAAAAGAAAAAATATTTGTCATCCATGGTAAGTAGCAACATGCATGACAGGTAGAGTTCAAATCAATGCATTAGAACACCACAGCCAAATTTACAGAGAACAGAGATACAGTCCTTCAAGGTATTGCCAGTCTTAGATCTTCAATCTATAAAACGAATATAACAAATTGAAATATGCATATATTCTACATTCAACCTTAGAAATGGAGCTCATCGACAAAGCTGGGCGCACAGTCCCTGAATCTGTGTCGCGGTTGGATTAAGGAGCGAATAGGTCCTACTTTTACCGCCGTTTGAGCACGTTAAAGTATACTGGCTCCCGGTTTGCTCAGCCTGCAACAGTGCATGAACCCTTTTTAAGAAGCTTAAAAAGTAAGAGCGATAGCAGCCAGGTCATATGGCTATACCATTTCATTTAATTCTATGTTCGCTTCATTTGATAAGATTAAGATCTTATAGATTATTTTGAATGATAAATTAATTCTAAGATAATTTAATGATTTGTTCACTAAATTAGATTGCTTAGTATGAGTATTTTTGTTTTTCTAAAATGCCTATACTTCAGTTTTTTAAAACAAATTATACATTTTTATTTATTGCTTATACCTCCTCACAAATTAAGATCTTAATGTCTATTATATAATTTCATTTGATATTTATTGTTTTCCACACTTATTAATATCACAAAATTATATCTAATTTTAAATGTCATGAAAAATATTAATGATAATCATATTGAAGGACAAAAATATCTTTTAAATAAAATATTAAATGAACCAACTAACTGGGATTGTTTTATCACACCAAGTGGACTGGATTATTTATCCTGAACTTTGGTAATTTAGCACCGGTCCTTTATTCATCAAAGCAAATAATTGATTAGCATAAATAAATTAACTAATCGGGCCAATCACCCTAAGTGAACATCGCCTAAAAATTTGGTAGGTTCCTTTTAAAAGGCATATTTGTATGGAGAAAAGAGTTCTAATGTTTCTACCTGACAAGTGACAGGCTGCGTATCGCATCTCCATCTTGAAGTAGGAATACAACTGAGATAGTGGCACCATGAGCAGTGATCATTCAAATCATCTCCACGAAGCAGCAGAGCCAATCCAACAGTAAAGCTGCATTTTGCACATTTGAAGTCCAAAGCATGAACAAAAACTTCGGGAGACAATTACAAGGAGTTCGAATTAAACTCCAGGTGAAGCAATGTAAACCGGGCATGACACAGATATTGTTTCGATCCTAGACTACCAGCCATGTTTACATCATATTATCTTAAAATAACAGCCTCTGAGATAACCAAAGAATTAAACGCAATCCATGTAACGAAAAATGGATTTTAGTCCCACTCAGATTATCCAAAGCACAAGAAGGCTAACGAGCAGCCAATTATCAGGCACTTTCATCAACCCAGCTGGGGTGCCGTAGCAACTGATTTGATAAAAAAAAATATCAGAAACCTCATGGCGATGGCCGAGTTTTCCAGAAAACATTTTTCAGCTATGAGGATATCTGCTTGTCTTTCAAATGTAATATGTTATGCATTTTGGTTCACTGAAGCACATGCCACCCTCCCTTTGCACTTAAGCTGAGAGGCAATAGTGCCTCAGTATAACACGCCAAGTAACCATGAGCCATTCCAAGACGTAAGTTGTTAATATCAACCAATTTAGATCAGAAGGAAAAAACCAAAATACAAAGACAGGGATAGGAGAATCAGATACCGACCCTAAAATGAGAAGGATTAATGAGAGCACCCAAAGCACGCATTGATATGCCTTAAATTTAGGCCTAGATGATATTGACGTATATCCAGTTGCAGCATATCGCTGGTTAATCCATCCAAACTGTGGGCGTATCAAAAACACGAAACCGAGAAGAAACCCCGACAAAAATCCTCCAATATGAGCGAAGTTGTCCACATGTGGGAGCATTCCAACAGCTAGGTTGATAGCAATAATTACCACAAGGGTCAATAAAGCTGCTACCTGAAAAAGATGATTTATGTGGTTGCACATCAAAGCCGAAACAGGCATGTCTCAGCAAACTTCAGCACACTAGCAGAATCCTACTAACACAAGCTAGACGGATACCTTGTTAGCATACATGGTCCAGTTGGTTATAAGCTCTGACAGCATTCCTCCCAATAGTCCAAAAAGTGCTCCAGAAGCACCAACTGATATATTCGACTGAATAAAAAGAGCAGATAACAAGCTTCCGCCAAATCCAGAAATGAGATAGAGCAAACCAATGCGCACTGTAAATTATCATCATATTGTTATTATAGAAACCAAAAAATGATTCTAAGAAGAAGATGCAGCCATTTCTCCATGATTCTGACAAGAACAGAGGACAAAATGTGAAGAGAAATTAGGTGTTTTAGGAAAGCTAGACATAATATGAGTCTCAACAGCTTAAAACCCTACTAAACCAGACATGAAATAACAACAGTGGCTCCACAAAATAAAATGACCAAATTTTAGACCCAGGCACACACAGTGTGCACTTGAAAATAGGACAAAATTATCAATACCAACAGACAAGTTGTAGAATTAGAGATGGAGAACATCAATCGACACATGAAAGCATCCAAACATAAGGTAACCAGGAACACAGTCTAAATGTAGAGAACAGGCACAATCACACACATATTTAAATTGGTCATCGTAAATAATAAAAAAAAAATCATTAATTGGAATTAAGTGTGAGATAGCAAGGAAAATTCTATACCAGTTGTCATCGGTAATACCATGGACCATCATAATCCATTAATGATTCCAACAGCAACTAAATCCAGATTCAGTTATATAACAACTAGATCCAAAAACATTGATGACATAAGTCAATGTCATGATAATCGAGTTATACACATACCAAATCCAAACTCTTGCTCAAGCCGAATGCCAATAAACAACAGACTCAACATGTTGGCCAGCAAGTGAAAAACTCCACCATGTAGCCACATACATGTTATGAGGCGCCATCCTTCATGTTGGTGAACAACTCTGCCCACATCTAAAGCACCCATCTTCACCAACCTAAAGAAGAAGGAAATGTTGAACAATGATTTAAATTTCAGTCCAATAATTGCCTCATTTTCTACATATAGAAAGTACGGTTATGGATTACCTCCCACATGATGAACCAAATTAACCGAGGATAAGTCATATTGTTACAAAAAATGTTAATCAAACTATGCAATCTATAAGCATCAGACAAATCATTAACAATATCATCCTTTATTATCTTCACATGAAGAAGCTTAACATACAGCAGATATCTAAAATAGATAGAAAGACACAACCATGGAGATTACAGAATTCAACAAAAAATTCTGTCTTAAAGTTGCAGAAGAAGGGTTTGCCACAATGAACTCTACTTCGTCATAAGCAAATTTATTCAGGTGATCATTGTTAATTGACCAAAAAAGAGGAAAGAAATTATTGTCATAGGAGAGAAACCAAAAGGAGAAAAAGCCACATTATAAAGGAAATTCTCATTTTCATGTCCTTGTTAATTGATAAATGTACTTAAATATCTTAGTAATAACAGATTTGGAGCTTTCCGAAATTTCATGTTATCCAGCAACAGGTTTCTCTGGATGATCAGGTACAATAATCTCTCCTCATTTAAATTCAGAGCCTAAATAGTTGGTTAATTAGTTTTGATCATCCTATCATGAATTCTTGTTAAACTCTAAAAGCAACATATGTTCGGTACATTCAACTAAAATTCGTGTGTGTACCAATAACAACCCACAATTGCTTCTCTTCGTTGTTGTTGCGCTCTATGCACGCATTTTGAAAAACAAGGAACTTTCTGTGTTTAATTTCATCAAAGTGTTGCTGTAAACTATACAAATTTCAAGACTAAACCTCTTTAAAAACCTAACCTAATTTTCCTGTTTGAAAACCCCCTAATTTAAACAGCTCTTGCCATTAAGTCTATTATAGTTCACCTAGACATCCAAATGACAGAAAGGGACTAAACTGACGCTAGCAACTTGCAGAGAACAGTATTATAGAACTGCAAAAGTACATAAAAATGAAGTGGAAACTCGGAGAAATGGAATACAAACAGAACTTACGCAGAAGACGAGGGCCCGAGAAGAGGATTTTCCTTAAACGGCTGAAAGGAAAACCTTCCCAAAAACCCAGCAACGCAGGACAGAGAATTCTTGGGACAGTTATTCACGTACATGGTAATGACAAACATCGCGGTGTTTGCCACCACAAAGAAAGGTATCAACCAGGGAAACCATTTCTTGAAATGCTTGACCTCCCTGTAAACAACGGCGTTGGGACTGGCGGCAGGCGGCGGAAGAGATTCCATCGAAACGGGGTGGATCATGTTGCTGCCCCGCCGCGAGTGGACCCAAATCTGCGTACCATCCGGTGCCGAGGCCATCCGAAATATATTGGAAAAAAGAATTCTTTTTGGTGGCTTTGAGGTTGGTGGAAAGTAGAAGAGGGTGGTGGGCAGAATGTAGATGGGAAGGTGGGTAGGTTGGGTGGGCGGGCGGCGACGGAGGAAGGAGTGGGGTGGAGGTCAGATCAACGGTTTTAACGGTTGTGTGAAAACATGGCAAAGAACAGAAGAGAGGATTGGGAGTTCACTTTCCTCTGCCGACGCCTCAATTCTGAAGGCAAAGCCAGTGCTTTGCTTGGACCTTTCTTCCTTTCGTCCCCCTTTTCTTCTGTCTGGTTTCTCACAGCCTAAGAGCTAAGACTAAAATGATTAAACACAATTAAAGAAAATAAAAGGCCCTCCTTTTTTGTTGATTAAGAAATTAAACCAAAAATGTAACAACGCACGTGCCTATTTTGCCCATTATTACAATTTGTAATAATGACACGCTTTGTAATATTATTTATTATAAAAAATTATAATAAAAAATACTTTTTAAATTAAATGCATATATTTTTAATAAAATATGCAAGAGAAATAAGTCGAAAAAAAGGTATAGACTTATAACTATAATATAATAAAAAAGAAAATTTTCATTAAACATTAAAGTAAGTGTATTATAATAATTTAACAATGTATAACTAAATTTAAAGTTTTAGCCATAAATATAAATATAAAGGAATATGAACAAATTTAAGAAATAAAAAGTATTTTAAATTTTGTATTAAATGATTAAATGAAGCTTTTAGTATAAATATGTTATAAATATTATTTGATTTGATTTTTTTAAATATTTTTATTAAAATCCTTTTAATCAAACAGTACATAAAATTTTAATTTTTTTTAATTTATCTATCATGTTTTTTCCACTCTAATTTCTTAAATTCAAACGCACTCTACTGGACGCATTGATTAGATTGCTCACGTCTATCCCTCTGGTGTATGTAATTCCTCTCCTTGCACGTGCTTACAAAATATGATGACACTGATAGTCTAATTCACTAATTGTCATTTTGTGTCGGTCGTAACATTGTTTTGGCTGTGTTTGTTTTCATTTTTTGTAAAAAAAACTTATATTACAATTATTATATTTTTTAAATTCTTTTTATTTTTTTATTTTCATATGTTTTTTTTAAAAAATACATCTACAAACCCACATAAAAATATATAAAAAACATTGTAAAAATTTTTCAATTGATTCACTCTAAATATGAGATATTACATTAAAGTCTTCGCTGAATTTACTGTCTGATAACAGAATGTGACTTTTAAAGAAAAGCACAAAAAAAGAATAAGTGGGCCCGTGGAGATGGAAAATTGCAATGCCAAATCTGATTTCATCAAATTTGATTTATTTATTCGTTTAATAAAAACTTGTAATAATTGGTTACCACGTCTACTATCTGATTAACCAAGCCGCTTGATTTCTTTACTTGTAAATTACTGTTCAATATATTTTGTATGTTTTTCCACAAAGAGAAGTTGTAAAGAGTGTGTATGCTATGTTTATGAAAAAATAAAATAAAATAATGTTAATTACGTTGACTAAGTATGCGTAATTAGTCTTAAACGTTGTTTGGGTTTAGTAAAATTTTTTGTTTTCATTTGTTGGGTTTTTAAGTGTTTTTTTAATTATGTAAAAATAAAAGAAATAGAGATAAAAATTTAAAAATATAATTATTATAATGTATGGTTTTAAAAGTATAAAAATTTGAAGACAACCGTAGTAGTCTATATGCCACGATAACAATTTTCTTTGGATGTAAATTTTGTAGGAAAACATAAAAAAAATATTTTAAAATAAAATAAAAAAGAGATAAAAATAATTACTTGATAAATAATATATCTAAAATATAAATTTTTATAGGTTAACAGCATTAAAAAGATATCCAACGAAATAGGGCTAACCAAAAATAATGGAGGTATAAATACTCTCTTCTAACTTCTTCCCTTATTCTATTAATACATGTAATTTTCTTTTACGCTCAAACAACAATTATTAAGTGTCTTAAGAGACTACAAATAATTGTGTAATAGAAGTGTGCATAAATTTGTTAAGACGATCAATTTGCCCAAACACTAAACAATTATTTGCAACCATTGATTTTAATTTTAGGATTGACAATGACATGCTGTAAATGTTGAAATTTGTCACATTTAGATTTAGATGAGTCATGAGTTTAACATTTGCAAACTACCTAACTTTCAATTCACCCACTTTTACACCTCTTAAGGGGACCTAATGATTTAGAGCCTAATATCTCTTTGCAAGTGGGTGAGTAGGAGGTACGTACGAATTTAAAAAAGAAAAAAAAAAAATTAAAACCTGCCCGCTTGTAATACACTCATATATGCACATATTGTATATATCAGTAATGTTCAAGACTTTTTTGTTATAACTTACATATATGAATAATGATATACAATTGAAAAACTAATATGTATGAGTTCAATTATTTAAGAAATACTAAGTTGAAATTATGAAAGATAAAATTCAATATTAATTTATTAAATTGGTGTTATTTTTATACAATATGTTAATCAATTAAAATTTTAAAATATTTAAAATATTATTATGTACAAACTCTAATTTTATTTTTAAACGATACATATTATAATTCCCCAAACTGCAACATAATCAGAAACAAACTGATCAAACAATTCAATTTTAAAAAAATTATAACTCGCTGTATAGTTTTATGTAAACCCACCTTGATTTGATTGTGTAGGTTATGCTTGTTTTTTAAATTAAGATGAGAGAAAAAATTTAAGTGATTTGAATAGAGATAAAAATTTATTTAATTTGTAAGATTTAAATGAGTAAAAAAATTATTTATATATATATAATAATGATTAAATGATATAATAATATAAATGTTTATAATATAATAAAAATAAATATAAGTAGAAAAATTATAAAAATAACTATTTATTTGATTGTAAATATATATAATAATTAAAAAATTATTAGTTAATTATAAAATTAAAATTAAATTTGAGTAAAATTTGTATAGTAAAATGTTTAATTTATAAGATTTTTAAGTAAAGAAGAATAGTCTTTGAAATGAAAATAGACATAGTTAAAATATATTTGTTTTGATTTTTAAGTGTATGTTTTTAGATTTATTTTTTTAAAAAATAAGTATAAATAAAAAAAGATGATTTTTTTTTTAAAAAAAATATAATAATTATGGCACGGGATGTTTTGGGTGAAAAAAATGAGAACATCCTTTTATTATTCACTCGACCGAACCCGACCGTACACTTCGAGGGCATGGCTGATCTTCCTTCACGGTCCACTTGGTCGTTAAACCGTCAAAGGGCATCCGACCATCGGCCATGCCTGAAGCCCTAACGCTAATGGCGCTACTTTTCTCTCTCAACTCTAAAATTTGCACCAAACCCTTTTCTCCCACAAGCCCTAATTTCAAATTCAATCACTCAGAGCTCTCCCTAAAATTCCCTCACCCCACTCGTTTTTCTCCTCTTCAACGGCCACTGTATTTCGTAACTCCTTTTACACAGAATTTACATTTCTTTTGTTCTTCTATCTCAAATTGTCATTCGGAAAATATTTATGTTGTTCTTCTCGTGTGTCTATCGAATTTTTGCAGGAACCGAAGTTAGGATGCAGGTTCCTGGTTTTTAATAATTCAGGAGAAGATTCCGTCGATAGTAGCTTAGAAGGTGAGATGGAATTTCTCAAGTACAAGCAGTCGTAAGTGTCGGTGCTGAAATTCACGGACTTTTGGTCATTTTTCAGATGCTGAAGTGGACAGCTTAGGTGTGAAAGCTGCATTGTCGATGCTAAGATTCTACAAACGTGAGTTTTCCACTCAAGTCATTGTTGAATTATCGATTGATATTCTTGCGATTAGTTCTTGATTCTAGCTGCAAAGTAGAACAAGTGCCATCACATTTGTGTGTATGCTTCTGTCGCCTTTTGTGAATTGAGTCTTCTTTCACTTTGATTACTTGTATGACTGATTTGGGGTGTTGTGATGTTGGTTGTCACAGGCGAAATCTCACCGTTATTGCCAAATAGTTGTCGATATGTTCCAACGTGCAGTGAGTATTCAATGATTGCTTACAAGAAGTATGGAGTCGTAAAGGGCACGATATTAACTGCTTGGCGTCTCTGTCGCTGCAACCCTCTTGGTAATACATTGTTCCCCCCCTTTCTCCATTCTTTCTTTTATTGTATACAAACACAGATAATATCATCGAAATTTTATGTCTAGCTTCTGATAATAAAGCAATTATATATGAACAGTCGTTATTAAGTATTTTTTGATGTTGTGAATTGCTTACATCTCAAACTGTACATCATCATAGTTAACTGATTTTTTCCTCTAGCTCTTGCTTTGGATGACATGTGTTGTCTGTTTCAGAAACTATTATAATTTTATGGCACATATAGAAGCAAATAATAATTTGATTATATCATGACAGGAGGGTCTGGTTTTGATCCCCCGCGATGGTTTGATGAGGCATCTCCTCCCTAGCAATGAATTCACTTTGATTGGCATGTTATACCGATGAGTATCTTTCGGTTCTCAAACTAAAAAGATAAAGACACTCTGTACTCTTGTGTCTTGAAACTGAAGTTGAAATGCTGCACGAATGTCGTCTCTTTTGTTAGACAATCACCAGAAATATGCATTGTGTTAATTTGGCCTTTCATCTCAAAGCTAAACTTTGAATTATTTCTGAAAGATTTCTTCAGGATTGCCCAGCCCTAACAGATTAAAACATCAGAGAGATGAGAGAACACAAGCAACAACAAACTCAAAATTTCATGTTTGTTTTTGTTTTTGAGTGTTTATTTTTAGGTGATTTTTTTGAGAAATGTGCAAAAATAAGAAAGAGAATTTTTTTAAAAAAAATTGTAATGAATGTAGTATGTGTTTTTGGGTATGAAAAATAAAAACTAACATTTTGAGATGCTATAATATTGGAAATGTTGTAGCCACCAGACTGCCAATACCAGTGCCAGAACGTTGTAATGAGACTACTGGAGCCATGGGTAGAAGGGTTAGGACACTTGTTCTACAATTCAAGACCTATTGTTAATGTTAGCCATGCCAGTTAACACCAGACAGCACCGATGCATATTAATCAGAAATGGGTGGTGGTTTGCGAAACCAGAGCCTTAAAATCCCTGTGTGGTGTTTGATCCTTTGGGCCTTGAGACAAGTTCAAATGCTTAAATTTTGTCTCCGGAAAGTCTAGTGCCTGTATAAATGTTTGATGTTAAGAAAGCTTCTAAACCACGCATCATGCGGATCAAATTGATATGAAATGGCATTGTTTTAGTAATCACCTGTTAGCAGACTTCTGTGACATTAGGTCTACCAACTGTCCTTGTTTCTCTCTGAAGGGTGCTTTCCTACAATTAGCTCTCTTACAGCAGTAATTATGTGTTGCCAATATTCCTCTTACAAAGAATTCCTTAAATTTTTACTCTACATGCATCCTAGGAAGTTTCATGACAATACCATACTGTACTCTTAGCACTAACATAAAAGGCACCTCACAGTAATAGCTCATACCAATAAAGTGAATAAGAAAATTAAACGGTGTTGAGAGAAATTTCTGATTAATTGAAATTTCATTTCTTAATGGGAAAAGGTATAATGATGCCTAGAGACTCAAGGCAGTATGTTCAAAATCAAATCTTGGGCAGTGTAGTGATCATCATGAACTAAACATCAAATGATACATTTCTCAATTATTGTAAACTTTTGGATTAAATGGCCTTTCAAGATTCAACGTAGCACTGGATACCATGTCAGGCCAAGAAAAGAATCTCGAGTTTAAATTTCTACTGGTCCTATTTAGGGGGACAAATTAAAGTGATAAACTTTGTCTTAATTAAAAAAAGAAGAAGAAGAAGAAGAAAGAAAGAAAAAGGCTACCACCGGCATGCGAAGGTTTAGAACGAGCTGGACAAGGAGATTGAATTGTCGGAGGCTGAGAGCAAACCGAAGAAGTATGTGGCGGAAGAAGTGTATTTTGCGTTGTTTATCGGGAATGGGTAGGGCTTGGGCTGGGCGTGCGAGAGGGGGATTTGTTCGAATATGTATCTAGTATATTTAGATTGTGTTTCAAAATTATAACAAATGTTAAATTTTACATTAAAAATATAAAAAATTTTAATAAATATTAAAATTGTGACATTATCTAACAAAACCGCATCTCCAATGCCCGGAGGGGAAGCTCTGCTTTTAATTTAAAAACACTTTTCCTACTATTTACTACAGGGCAGAGGCAGGTCTACGGATACCTGCTTGAGCTGTGCGCCCGAGCCACTTAGGTTATGGTTTGTGACGTCCAATACCAAATGGGTTGACAGGCGTTGCCCTTTCGACCAACATTCCACATCTCCAATGTCGAAATTATTACCTGTCTTTCTTCCCAATGTTTCATATTTGTCTACTTGTGATTTTTACCTTAACTATAATTGATTTTTTGCAATGTAAGGTTATAGTTTGTCATGCGAATGTTTAAATTGATTGGGGCGTTATTGATTTGTCCCATGACTGTTACGGTATTTTAATTTTGGCGCTTGAGATACCTCAATGCATTAATTCTCTTTAAGGTGCTTTTAACAATTAATTGATAAAAGAAATGTTACATCTAAAGGCTGCTGAGTTTGGGACACTGAATTTGGCTTGTAAGATGGTAAGACAAGTTACAGATTTGGTCCATTCAATCCACGTATCAGTTTTCACATAATATCTAACAGTAGCCCACAGAAAGCAAAATTCTAATGATAACTGTGGTGTAACACGAAACGGTCAACCTGGTCGGTGACATGCTTCAGAAGAAATGATTAAATCCATTTCATGTGGTGAGTCTCGTGAGTAAGTTTTTACGTTGACCATTACAATTTGAAAAGATTAGGCTTCATTGATTTCTCCTACGTCCTAATTCTGTCAATTTCTTATGGTAACCATGACATGATTAAAATCATTCAAGAAAAAGAAAATGGCAATGGTGTGAAAGGCTGGGGTCAAAGTTACAATCCTATGACAAAATCAACGTAAAGTTTGGATCTTAAACTTTAGTATTAAAAAATATGGATAAAAATAAAATAATTGAACCATAAAATTAAAAATTACTTAATTTAAAACACGAAATATCCTTGCCCGTCAGTATTTCTTCATTAATTAAAATGTAAATTCAATAAAATATATCTCTTGGCAATAAAATAGAATATCCGACATCATCACAAGCCACCATTAATACAATCCAATGCATACATAGTCTTGGTCATTTTCATCAACCCCCTATTGTTGTTTTATAAGTCAATTACATCACTCTTGGCATCCATCTGTGGCAAAATAAAAATGTGCGCAGCTAAGCGTACAGTAAACCAGAGACAGAATGATTGAGTCCAATCATAATCTGAGTGGCATCTGAGTTCTTAATTAGCCAGAGGGCAAATCCCCGAATTATTGCAAGAAAGATTTTGCATTGTTTGATCTGATAGTGACACAACATTTTACATCTCTAACGAAGTGCAAAGGTAAGAAACAGGAAGATCCCTTGAAGCATGGTTTCTCCTTTCTACAACAATGACATAAAACTAAAGCTAAGCTGTCACAGAAGTCTCCACTGCGAGGCCTGAGTAGTTAACTTCAGCATGTTTATCTGCTTCCCAGAGCTCCGGTATTGCTTCCCGGAGATTATGAATGCTTCCTAGTGCGTAATCTGCTCCTTTCACTCTCTGAGATTTGCCAACCTGCATCCAAAATTTTGCATAAACTTAAGACAGGGACCTGATGTTGTAGGCTTGAAGCAGTTTTTTGAGGATCTTACCAGTACTGTGTCGAGTCCTACGCGTTTTCCACATTGAATGTTTCGGACACTATCCTCAAAGAACAACTGCATATACCATGTGAAAATGGCAACAAGCATGCTTAACAGAGGAATTTGTGGGGTATGATAATGTTCTAAGTGAAAAACAAGGTGACAACGTACTGTTCTTTGTGGATTGATGTTGGCAATTTTTAGCGCTCTTTCAATGGCATATTCTGATGGTTTGCAGACAATTGGAGTCTTAGGCAGACATGATGTTGCTGCATCAGGCTGAGAGAAGTGTCCAATAATGTCAAAAATTTCAGGGCTTCTATCTGAATCACGAGGAGTTTGTGCTGATCCCAGAAACTCGATGTCGTCCTCATCATCAGATGCAGTGCTCTTGTGAGTGGGATTAAGAGTCTCAAAGCAGATAATCCCTTCAAAACACCCCTCCAGACCAAGTCTACTCAGGGCTTTGATGGCATGAACTTTATCAGCATTTGTGAAGATCTGTGGTGGGGAAGAATGTAAAGAATAAGTACATATTTAGATATAGGCATCCGAATTCTTGGGCTACAAAGTTTGCAGAACACTTGTGAAACAGACTTACAACTTTGCGGATGGGCAAGCTTAACAAAAGGGTTCTCAAAATAGGGTCTGGTTTCAGATTTTCATAAGGTAATCTCCCATGGACAAAGCTGCAAGATGACATATTCACGATTCAATAATTTGTCCACACCATAAACAATGCTTAATCCAAGTAAATCAAGATGCAAAGTAAGGCTTATATGGACATACCTATGATATTCATCGTAGTCAAAATGGTAGCCAATTGCCTGCGCATAGAATATATCATAACTAGTAGTCTTTCAACAGAAAGCAAGTTAAACACAACCAAAAGGGAGTAGTCGGAGGGCTTACCCTAAGACCTGCCATTGTAGTGCCATAGTATTTATACAGTAGATTGCTCAAGTCAGGGATTTTGCTTTCATCCACCTTCAACTTTTCGATCATGTATGCTGAAGGAAAATCAGTATATGTACATCAGATCAGACACCAAGGGAGACATTTAACAATATCAGCAAAAATATGCCACAGTAAAAGACAAGCTTACCTTGGATGTTCTTAAGAACTGATGCTGCCACACCAGAACCTAAAGGGTAGAGGGTATCATCAAGATCTAAGCACGTATTAAGAGAATATACAATTAGGTCAGATCTGTCAAAGAATTGACTTCATAAAGTACTTGTTTGATGGTAGAAAACTTACCAAACAGAAGGCAGTCATATTTTGGTCTCTGAACCTGCCCATACCTGTCCTCATACTCCATCTTAATCTAGAATAACATCAGTAGAAAATTAAAATAAGTAAGCATAGCGTGCAGGTGTATTGTAAGTGAAACAAAATCAAAATTAAAATTCAGTTTAATTCCCAGTCCACAGACCTTCGTGGCCGGCAAAATAAGGGAAGGCTAGAGTTAGCACCAGTCCTTGAGCCAATACATACACCCCACGCAACAAACTACATGAAGGGAAAAATTTATTTGTAATAATCCTAACTACTCATTCATGAGGTCTAGTCCACCTTTTAAATGACAACCTGTAACCTCTTCTATAATCTGTATGCATATCCCAGATAAATGGCCTACTAAAAGGAGTTTCTTTTTTCTTTCTTCTTTTTTTTTTGTTATCTCAATCTACGAAAAGTCGGTATAAATCCCGTGACAAGGAACTAACAAAATTACAGAATCAAGCAGCAATCAAGGAGGTTATGTACAAGCAAAACCAGTTCAAATATTTTTTATTAACAATAGAACCGAAAATCATTGATAAACATCAATAACGACGAGATTATAGTTTCACATTAGCCTCCAGAATTTATAGTTTCACTATCAGAACTTCTGAACGTCAAATGGATTTATATCCATGTGTGCATGGAAATGATAAAAATGGCAAGACCCCGAGAAAGGAAATTACCGGAAGACAAATGAGGATGAGCTGAGCAGGAAACAGTAGACAGGCTACAGAGAGCAGAATTTCAGAGCGACAGCCCTCTCTTACAATACAGAGAGCGAGAGAGTTGAGATGAAGGGGTAGGAGAAACGAAGGCCTCTTGCAGCCTTAAATAGAAAAAACCGACGTTGGGGTGTCCGCAATCTTTTCTCCCTTAAAAAGGAGAAAATAGCGAAATACGAAGTTAATTTAATGAGAAATTCCAATCTTGCCCTTACTGCCCCGATTTCTGTGTGAATGACTTCTGGGCAAAAATATTCTGAAAAATGTACTGAAAGATACTGACAATAGATTTTTATGTATTTTTTTTAATATATATATTTTTTCTTATTCTTACGTTGTTATTATTAATTGTCATTATATGTGTTTGCGGGTAGAAATGCATAACGATTCAGTTTTGGGAGAAGCGATAATTAAAAAATTAGAAGGAATATATTTGTGTGTAACTTTGAGAATAAAAAATATTAGGGAAAATGGAACCAAACAAAACTTGGAAAATTCTAGAAATGGTTTTAATTTTCCTTTTAATAGGTAAAATTATTATGAAGTTCAAAAATTGTCAGTTAAGTCTCCAACAATTTGTGCTCTTATAATTGGCGTTTGGTTGAGTGCAGCCAGAGAACCAAATTATAGAAAAAAATAAAATAAAATAAAATAATTTAAAATTCTATATTCTATTTGGTTGAAATGATTTTAAGAAGGAAAGGAAAAAATAAAAAAAAAAAATCAAATCAAAGAAAAATTTTAAATTGAATTTTTTTTTATAATTGGGGACAAAATAATAAAAAAATAAATAAAATTTGTGAAATTTTTGAAAGAAGAATAAAAGTTAAAATAATTTTTCTTTTGATAGAAAAATGAATTTTTCTATTTTTCCTCTATAATTTTTCGTATTATTTTTCTTTTGAACCATACAATCAATATCATTTTTTTTTACTATTTTTTTTCCTCTCTAAAATTTTAAGAACCAAACATAGTGTTAACATCTGAAAAATTGGTCAGATATTTGGAGATAAACCCAGAGATGTTTGGGAAGTTCGTATGGTGCTTCCTTTCCAAGTATTTCTTATATTTTGTATCAACTAATAAAAGACAATTAATTGCTTGATTTATACACCCGTAATAATTTGGGTTTTATTTTGAGTTTATAATGGTCTATAAATAACAAATAAAAAATCATTAAATACGACAAAGATTGTAACATAGTTGACCAGCCATTGTGATTTGTGAAGTGTGAAAGGAAAATAATGTGATGAAAAAAACTAAATAATGAGTTGCCAAACAAACTTTGCTTATTGACTTTTTAGCACAGTGTCATGCTACGTTTGTTCACAAATTAACAATGTCATGCTACGTTTGTTCACAAATTAATAACTGCTCGCTGCCACTTAAAAATTTTATAAATTAAATATTTTATTATATAAATTTTATTTTAATTTTAATTTAAAATTTCTCCTCTCTTATATTTTATGACTAACTAATAATTTTTTAATTATTATAACTATTCATAATTAAATTAACATTTATTTTTATAATTTTCTTATTCACATTATTTTTTATCATCCAATAAATCTATATATTATAACATCATCTAATTATTATTACATATTAAATATATATAATTATAATCTTTTTACCTATTCAAATCTTACAAATCAAATATAATTTTTATTTCAAAATTTCCTCTCCAACGAACATGCCAATTAACAACTATTTTTCAGGCTGCAGTAGTTAAAATATGAATGTATTTATAATCACAAACCTTGCTTATTGCCCTCATAACATTTAAATTTGTCAATGCCATTTATTGCACGTTGCACTAGTTTAGTATTTAACTATTTATTTATTTATTTATTTATGAAATTGATTCACACGTAAAAAGTAAAAACAAGGGAAAAGTTGAAATTATTAGGTGCGAATTAAGTGTACTGTGGATGGCGTTATGCCCTTTTGTGTGTGTATAATACCAAAAATATATTTATATTATATTATTAAAAATTTGAATATTGAATTTCACATTATACATTTACAATATCAACTTAATTAATAAATTTATACTATTACCTTTACACTTTCAAATGTAATTACCAATATATAACTCTTTATTTTGTATGCTCTATTTATACTATATTATTAAATTAATGAACTCTTTTAAATTGCATAATATAAAACTACGTAATTACCCATATTCTAATTCTTTTATTCTTACTATCATTTTCTTTCTATTTATGTTGTTTAAAATATAATAATTTTATAATTTATAAATAAAGTTGCTCACTCTAAATTTACAAAGGACATGCAATTTTTACTAATACTTATAAGGAAAGACCAGAGATTTGCGGGCCTTTATTTTTTTTTTAATTTTTTTCTCTTAACAGGTAAACAACGATAATATTGATATTCATTTCAAAAAGCAACGTAATAAATAATTCTGTATAGATATTGGATTAGTTGATTCTGCAGAGACCTAAACTCTCAGTAAATTAAAAGCATGTTGCAGGTTAATGCAACTGTCAACAATAACAGCTGGGAATCGCCTAAGTAGTGATTTTAAAATGGATTGAGTAGTATTTTGTGAATAAATCCCAAGGATATTAGTTAATCCCAGGGCGGTAGTGAGTGTCAACACAGGCAATTTCCTACGAATTCTTCTAATTACTTAAAAATTGTTGCAACCACTATCAAGCTGAAAATGACCAGTCTTGACCTAACTGCATGGTAATATTTTAATCATGGAGACCAATAATTGGATCCACAGTCTCATTTAATTATTATTTTCACAGTTTTTTGTCAATTTGTAAGTTGAAGTAAGTACAGAGAGACTATCCCAAAATTCGTATTAAGGAAAAGAAGACCCTTGCTTTGTCTTCGTTTGCCTAGCTTTCTAATGTATACAATTATAAATGTATATTAATTGTTGAAGGAAATAAACACGCATGGCCTGGTTTGCTTTTGAGATCTTCGAATCTATCAACTATTGGCAACACGTGGCCCGAGGGCTGTCCCTGATTGTGACACAAATATTTTTACAATTTCTTGATGCAGTTGGTGCAATATTTTGTACTCACTGAGTCTGTCGTGAAAGCTACACCAATGCAGATCCTAAATAACGAGGGAGCAAGAAATTTTGGGGCTTGGTTGGTCAATCTGATGCCCAGATAAGATGATTGCAGAATGCTTATGTGACCATGATGTGTTTGTAGGAGTTCTTGTTTTCCATTTTAATATAAACCATATACGGCTATTTGTCAACCATTCCTTTCTCTATCACGAGAAGAAGCGGCTACGTCTGTATTTGTTGGGAAATTTCAATCACAATTTCTTGGCACCAGGTTAGCAATGTCCAACCCTTTGGTGGCTAAATAATTACAAGTGAATGTAACAAATATTCCAAGAAAGTTTCCATGAAATTGTAAAGGAAATGAACGAAGATTTGCATGCTGCGTAATGTTGATAAGTTTCTCTGACCCAATCTTCTGCTTTTCGTACTCCGAACCCACATATGTTTGCTTCCATAGGATTCTTTCAAGTGGCCAAACTGCCAGCTGGTTCATCAAATTTGATTCCGAGAATCCCATAATTTCCACACGATTATCATTAAAATTCGATGGACAACGTAGTCCCACCACAGAAAAATGAGCTAAAGCGCGTCTCGGAAATTGGCTTCTTTCCTTTCGCTTTCTGGTCCAAATGACACGAGGAAAATTGGTTGTCAAGAGCACTTCTGGTGTAACCCAACACGATCATCATCTCAAGCTTCACCTCTGCAATATCTTTATTGATTGCCCCCATCTAAGCTAGAATATGTGTGGGAAGGGGTGTGTCAAGGGTGAAACAGTCATTTCACATGCTATTATTAATTGGAAACTAAAGAATACAGATGGGAAGAAACCACCTCAGAATTGTGTGAGTGAAGCAATTTAAGTTCAAGCTTTCATGGCTTTTACAGCCACAATAAAGCATGAGGGCCTGAGGTATTTTATGTAGCAAACAAAATTCTTGTGCTTTCATTTTCATATCTCTGTCTACAGACACACAAAAACAAATAGTACGTCGAAATAACATGACTCTATCTAAAGATGTTGCACCATGGAAAATGCCCAAAAAGCCTCGATAAAATTAATTTTTTTATGGGCTCTGCAAAAGCTCACGAACTTATCCAACTCAAGTCCACTAATTTGGATACACATCAGATAGGCCCACTTATGATCCAGCGTGCACCATCTCCACCTCATATATTTTTTTTTTATTATGAAGAACATATTTTTAATTGATGAACTTGATTTCATTGTAATTGTCAGTAATCAATTTTGCTTGCATGTCAACTGTGAGTCGGTCAAGAATTTTGACAGTAAAGTGGAGGTTTAGCTTTAGCACTTAGAAAAGCAAAAACCCAATGGCCAAACACAAGAGCCTAAGATAAACAGCGAGTGCAACAAACAAGGGACATCAGTTGGGGCTTGACGGATCAGGATTATGATTATTGCATAGGGACTGATTCCCAGTAGTAATTGAGACTGTTGAATGCAAAAATAATCCTGCAGTTAATACTAGCAGGGAGACAAAATCCGAGAGTCGTACAACACAAGTTTCATGCATCCACTGATCATGCTGGAACAACGTCTGCCGGCTCCAATGGTGATGATCCATCGTCCTGAGCACCTTCAGGACTGTTTATAGACTTAGTCTCTTCGTCTTCTACGAGCCCTTGCCTGAACCTGTCATAGTTTGTCGGCTCAGCGCTCCGAAAAGGGTGGTCACCAAGAACACTGACCAAGTCTTCCCGATGCAACACCTCATTCTCCAGTAGCAACTCAGCAATCTGAGTGACATGATCTTTATGTTCCTCTATCAGTTGAACAGCGCGGGCGTACGCTTTCCCCACCCATTCTCTGACTTCATTGTCTATGATAGCAGCTGTCTTGCTGCTGTAGGGCTTGCTTGTCTCGAAGCCATCTTCCCTTTGGGGGAAAGAGAGAAGGCCAACCTTGTCACCGAAACCATGAACTGCGACTTGGGCGTAGGTCATCTTGGTCACCTTCTCCAGATCATCTTGGGCTCCCGTCGAGATCCTCCCCAGCAGAACCTATGCCGAAAACATATTTCATCATCATAACTTGGCAGCAACACAGTTAAAATGAGACAAGACACTAACAGTCTCAAGGGCATGGTAAAAATGGAGGATTTACACAAAGCCAAGATGATCTAACATGGATAACATTTTAACAGTATATTTTCACATTATCAAGTCCAAGTCCCACTCGCTATTAAAGAAAAGTGCCAGCTTGTAATTTACTTAATTATAGTGATTATAGAGCTAAGAAATGATGCCACCTGCTCGGCTGCCCGGCCACCAAGAGTCATGCATGTCAAATCTGAAAGTTGCTCCTTGGTCATCAAGAGATTTTCATTTGGAACATACTGGGTAAAACCGAGGGATGCCGTGCCACGAGGGACTATCGTGGCTTTAAGCAATGGTTCGGCATGTTTCAAAAACCAGCCAGCAACGGCATGACCTGATTCATGATAAGCAATAGTTTGGCGCTCCATCTTGCTAATAACCTGAACAAAGAAGTTCCAATATTATTATTGTTAGGTTATAAACAACTGACGATCATACTTGCAGATTATGGTGCTCAGTATTAAATACGTATACCACCATGCTTGTTTCACCGCGAGGAACAGACTGAACAGTTGTATTTAACATGACAACTTTTCCTAAAGCATATTCACCAAAGATGAATAAAAGAGAGATCATGAGTTCTGATTGATGTGGGAGTCAGATTCTGTCATACTAAGAGAACTATTAGTACAAGAGCTGCAAATGCTAGAAACTAGACCATAAATCAAGGTCCCAAGCAGCAAAAATCACAAAGTGTCAACAAAAAGGATAATTCTACAACGATATAACAGAAAGGGGACTAGCAGCTAGTGCAATGAGTACCTTGTTCTTCTTCTCAAGCCCCCCAATGACACGATCAATAGCTGTCACGAAATGTTGCATTGTAATTGATGTACTGTCAGTCCTTGCAGCAACTAAAGCAGCTTCATTACATACATTAGCAATGTCAGCCCCAGCAAAGCCAGGAGTCAGAGCAGCAAGCCTCTGAGAGAAGTACGATGGCTTTTGATCTAGTTTTAACTTATTCAGATAAAGATGGAATATCTGATCACGACCCTTAATGTCAGGTTTATCAATGGCAATTTGACGATCAAAACGCCCAGGCCTCAACAAAGCTTTATCCAAAATATCGGGACGGTTTGTGCCAGCGAGCACAACGACGCCAGAAGTGGTTCCAATTCCATCCATCTCAACAAGTAACTGATTCAATGTATTCTCAGACTCATCATGACTTCTACAAAGAGCACCCTGACCTCTTGCTCGCCCTACTGCATCTATCTCATCGATGAATATTATGCTTGGCGCGCACTTTCTTGCCTCCTGAAATAAGCTCCGAACCCTGGATGGTCCAACTCCAACAAACAATTGAACAAAGTCTGACCCAGATATGGAGAGAAAAGGCACACCAGATTCTCCTGCAGTTGCTTTGGCTAGAAGTGTCTTTCCTGTCCCTGGAGGGCCAACAATAAGAGCCCCTTTTGGAATTTTTGCTCCCAGCTCCTCATACTTCTTCGGATTCTTTAGAAAGACCACAAATTCCATGACTTCTTGCTTTGCCTCATCACAACCAGCTACATCGTTAAAGGAAACCTAATCATCAAGTAAACACATCCTTATTCAGCTAAAACTTATGATGCAGCTAAATTCTTTTTCTTATGAAGAAATGGTGCTCTGCAAGCAAGAACCAATTAAGAATAACAATTCAAGTGTGCAGACCTTATTCTTGGGATCTTTATCCAATTTTGTGATTGGCGCCTTTATAGTACTAAATAAAATTTCCCTTAGCATGTAGATAAGAATTCCTACAAGCAATAATTCTGGACCTAACTTCATGAATTCTTTGAACCAATTCAACTCAGAAGCATAGGCGACCGGAACAAAATTACGAGGGTCAATTCTTAATGATTCCTGGGCTTCCTCCAACTTCTTCTCAAATGATTCAATACTTCCAACATTAATATAGAATCTATAACAGCTCTGGTTTCCTTCATTGGCATCAGCAGCAGAACCATTCATAGGATCTGCTTCGATTTGACCATTTTTTGTTGGCAAACCCCTTACATATACTTTTGCAACTGATTTGTCCGAAACAACAATGCGATCCACAAGGCCAGGTTCGAGTAGCTTGTACTTGAACTCCTGGAAACTTATCTGGAATTCGTATAACAGATTTAATTAAGCATAAAAAATATATCAAAGAGGACAGATACACGCATGTTATGAAAGAAAGCAAAGAACCTCGTGTAAGAAAGTAAAACCAGACAATCTGTGTATTCTTACTATCATAACAGCAACATGAACATAGAAGAAAGCAAAGAACCTGGGCAAAAAAGAAATGGTATCTAAAACTACATGAATTAATTAAAGGCGATGGTGTTCATGACTAGATGAATTCCCAATAGATAACTCTTAGTCCTTCTCCTAAACATTTGACATAAACAGCAATTTCTTTAACTTGATTGACATAGGTTTGTCAAATGTCACAAAATTAAAGTATCATGCTACAGGTATTCAGTTGAATAGCTCAAAATGTGACACTTGTATAAAGTTATTCTCACCTAGGTCCTTCAGCAATGGCTGCAATGGTTAAGTACTCAAAACTAAGTCCAACATACGGGGTCAACACAAAGATCTTTTTTGCAATATGTGAACACACAAGGCATTTTAATTAATTCCCTTAGAGAATTCTCACACTAATGGAAAACTCAGAATATATTAGGAAATCAAATCAAGGCCCCGTGCAGGCGGAAACTGGGGGATGTGGGGTGTTGGTCTGGGCACCAGGTAACTGTGTTCCAAAATATAGGTTATGTTTGTAACTCAACTTTCAACCTTAAAACCACCTCTCAAACTTTATGTTACCAAATACATCATTCAAAAATATTTTCATTCAAATTCAAATTCAATTTTCTCTTTCATATATACTTAATTAATTATTTTTCAATCATTATAACTATTTAAAATCAAATCAATACATACATACATATATATATCACATACATATACTCACATTTATTCTTAGTTATACTTCATAACATAATTATTATTCTTATAAATTATCACGTCAACTACTCATTATTATATTATATTTTATATATATACGTCAACTACTCATTATTATATTATATTTTATATATATATATATATATATATATATAAATTCAAATAAATTATCTATTCACTCGTTAAAACATTCTCTCCAAACATTTCAATCTCCGGCCAAACGTCCAATCCAACAAAAACTTCTCGCCCAAACATAGCAATAGAAGTAGCCACAAGGAACACACCTGCTCCTGGCCATGAAAACTGAAGTTTGCTGCAAGCACAACCGCCACCAATAACACGAGTGCAACAAATATTATTCGATGCCGCTTTGACATTTCTGAATCAATCCAGGGTTCAATTCACCTGTTCAATAATGGATAAGACAGTTCACTCAACTATATTAACAAGATTGCTACTACCATACTGATTAAATTAAACTCCAAAAACAGGAAATAGTATTTGTGGGCAAGTTCTTACTAAGATCCCTTATCGGTTTTACAAGGAAAAAAAGGAACAGGAAAAAAATAACAAACACAAACAAAAAGGAAAATTTAACTAAACGTTAAAATAAAACCCAACAAGATGTGGACCGCCCATTGACAGCAAAATGTCGAAGAGGTTCAACACCTTCAGCCTTAGACTTCCGCTTGTTTCCGCAGATTTCGAGTATATAGAACAGTCAAGACAAGAAAATTTATACAAAATTGTTTTTTGAATTCCATTAATATCTGGTTTTTCCTCAAAAATTTATACAAAATTGTATGTGAGAATTTGAAAGCTTTAGGCTGGCCAAGAGTCCACCCTTCAAAGACATCTACATTTCGGAAAAGGAACGGAGTTTCGTATCAGAAATACAGAAAGGAAAACGGCGTCATAAACCTGAAGCGGAACGTAAGAAAAGCCGAAGAGAGAATAGATACGTAGCCGGATTGGTATCTTTTGTCTTACGCGTTGGTGGTCGTGCAGTAGATCTCGATTGGAAAAATGTTGGTCATATCTTTACTGGGGCTTGTATTTAATTGAGCGCATGCGCATTACACAAAACACCCGACATAAGTCAAACACTTCTGACCTGACCAGCATGGACGACAATAAACCTTAACAGAGGCGGCCTAACATTATTAGTTCATGATTAATATAATAGCGGTGATTAAACAAAGTCAGATAGAGATAAAAAAAAATTTTCAAAGTCATATACTTAATCAATTTATTTTTTAAATTTTATCAATTTTTAAGACAGAGAATAAAAAATATGTAAACAAATATAGCTAACGCGTGTGCATGTATAATGGCGAAAACATTAATGATGTGTATATTTATATATAAAGATACATATAGATAATATACTGTTAATATAATAAGAGATAAAAGAAAAAAAAATAAAAATAGAATAAATTAAAATTAGCAAAGAATATTAAGAGAAAAAATATAACATTAAATAAAATTAAACCACTTAAAACTTGTGAATATAAATAAAATAATATTTTTTAAATATGTATTTTATATTACTCATAAAATGATTAAAAAGAATGAAATTTAGAATTCATAACATTTTATATATTATTTTATGATGTGCAACCTGTGCCATGCACAAAATTTATTTATCTTTGTAAAATAGCATTTTAATTTTTTAAAAATTGAGAAAAGTAAATAAAATAAATAAAACTTGGGGGAAAAGAGTGAAAAGTGTAAAAAGAATTAATGGTGATTTAGTTAATAATATATTATGCTAGATAATTCACTTTCATTGTTAATAGATAGTGATAATGACATATTTGACACGTGTTCGTATTTATATGTACAAACAGGTAAATAATATTTATATAATCATTTATAAAGTAAAAATATATAATCATTTATAAAGTAAAAATAAAATAGAATAATTTAAAAATTGATAGAAAAGTATGATAAATTGAAATTGAACGACACTAAATGTTCACGCATAAATAAATTAATAGTATTCTATTAAATATAAATTTTATATCATTTGTAAAATTCATAAGGTGATAAAAGAAAAAAGAAAAAATATAAACTAAAATTGTGAGAAATGAATGAAAAAACGGAAAATTAAGAGGTAAAATGAAAAGAAAATAAATGAAAAATTTAGAGGTAATTTAGTAAATGTAAATTATGCGACCAAATTTTCTTATATTTACAACATAAACCTAGTAATAATGGTGCATTTAATGTGTGTGGAATTTTTTAAAATTATAATATTTATTTATTTTAATAAATTATAATAAACATAAAATTAATTTTAAAATGATATGATATGAGAAAGCTATAAAATAAAATAAAAAAAGGATAAAAAATTTAAATTAAAAGATGCAAAACTAAAAGAGAAAAATTAAAGAATTACATTAAAAGCAAACAAAGGAAGACAGATATATTTAAATAAACATGTTATAGTAATTTAACACTATACAACCAAAAACATATTTTTTAACTTTAATACGTGGTACAAAATCTAGAATAGGCAAAAGAAATCCATAAAATTGAAAAATACAATAAATTAATGCAAAAAGTGAATGAAATAAATGACAATTAATGCAGTAAAATGAAAAGAAGATAATGTAATAAAATTATTTATATTCTTAATATATAAAATAGAAACGTGCCTCTTTGAGTATCACAGCACACATTTACAATACTTCAAAACTTGCTAAAATTTTGGAGCACTGCCAAAGGTTCATTACCTTGCATCGGATACATTTATGAAGCATAACCTACGACAGAGATACAACATTCCATAATCTAATTTCAAATTAAGCCTAAATATGAGAAGACAGGAGATCACGAAAAGGACTTAAATGAAACTGGTGAAGATGGATGAGATTCATGAGAAGCTGAAGACGATGAAATGGAAGTGGCAGCATTAGCCAACGGATTCCTTATAGTCAATGGCACCACATCTTCAAGCAGGCCTTCTTGGCCCATCGACTCTGGTTTGAACTCCGCCGCGGGGCGTATTTGTGCGCTGGATTCCAGATCTCGGATCGCCACGTCAACCCCATTTCCCGCTTGACCTCCAACGTGTAAAATAGGCTCTTTTTGTTTCTTGATAGATGGATCTGTCTGGCGGTGCTGATTATTGTTATGTAAGAAATATGGGTACGTAAAGTGGAGGTGAAGGCCTTCGTAGGTGACGATGAGAGTGTCTGGATCGTCGATGGACCTCTCCACTTGTTTCTTGGCACTGCATCTAGGGTTTGTGCACCTGTAATAGCTCCTGCATGCACTTTTCTTTGTAACGATTCCATATGAGGTATCGTTTTCATTTGCATGCTTCCGGACAATGACTTGGTTAAAGTACATTTTATTATTATTATTTTTTGGCTACTTTTCGTCAAAACGAACAAGTATACAATGTGAGGTTTATTGTTCATTATGGAAATTATGTTAAAATCCCAAGTAACTTAATATAGCCTGTGAGAGTAAACTCTACACCCTAATTATTTTTTTTTCACTTTCCGATTAAACATTATACCATATGTTCAGATATTGCAACCCTTTTTTTTAATATAAAGAAGTGATGACTATACAGCTTGAAAATTATAACCTGGGATATGGGCTATTTTTGATGGATTTCTGGCCATATTTCCTCCACTTATACCCATCATCAACCATGGCATCGCCACAACTCTTGATTCTCAAGGTATACTTGTTCTCATGATTTGCCTTGTTCAGATGATGTCTTTCCAGCATTGAAATTCTGCGCATAACAATGAAACAAGCCACAACAGTAGTTGCAATGATCACTTTAAGCAATATTACGAACCACAGCGATCACATAGTACTGGAAGAAAGATTAAAACCACACAAGTAAAATAGTTAACATGTAAACCTGTGGGCCTCTGATTTAGCTTCATGGTGGAAATTATGGACTCCGTAGCTGCTATATGACGAAGCATTTCCTATATCTTCAATGGTAGGACCTGCTGAGGGAAGCTGGGAATCAATTGGAGGCATAAAATTTGCCTGATGAGGTAGCATGAGGAATGGTGATTCGTCGTCCAGAAGTTCGTTCACCATCTCATCTGCGTTGCCTCCTGTCGACCCAATTACTTCCTCCATTTTGCTTTGATATTAATATAATTTTATGAGAGGTATGTAGTGCTGAAGCTAATAATTAAGTAAAAGGGTGTTTAGAAGTGAGATGAAGAGAAATGCTTATGCATGGGAATAGATTAGGTTAGTTAGAGTAGAGCAGATGAAGACGAAGACTTGGTGCTTTGTGTCTTTGGCTTCTTCTAAGTTCATATGCATGGCACAAGCTTTAGTTGGTGGTTGCTGCTTATTATACTGTAAAATTTGGAGATAATTATTTATTTATTTATTTTTATTTATGAAGTTTGATAATGTGTTTATAACTAGGTTGACTTCTGAGAACTTCTGTCAAGTAACAACTAGTTAACTCTGAATTTCTGGCATGCCTTGATTGTTTCTAGTTTTCCTGCTATCAATTGGGATGGAGGATGTGATTCTGTAAAATATTTAAAATTCTTTTCCAAGTGTTTGCAAGTGTATACCCACCTACAAAAACACACAAAAGCAGAATTTCTATTAGATCATTTGGAATTTAATTTGGTTTTCACGAAATGGGATCAAGACAGAGCAATGAAGGGACACTGTGGATGATCTATCACAGTTATATGTTAAAGTATCCATCAATGAATTGGTTGTATTCTTCGTATATTATTCATCTAATGTCTGTTTTTTTTTTTTTTTTTAATTTCTCTGGTGAAGATGTTTCTATAATATGTGTACATATACTAAGGTGGACCAATGTTCTTTAATTTTCTTTAATTTTAATTGTCACCTACACATTTTTTTTATTTTTTTTTGAATGAAGGGTGGACCAAGCTTACCTAAACCTTACATCTTTCAGGTAAGATCAGTGTCAACGCAAAAGAGGGAAACTCTCACATGTCTACAAGATATTTGTTACATCATTTGCTCACATGGCTTCTATTTCATAACTAAAAAGGAGTTTGACTTGAGTTTGTAACCCTTCAAAACATGCTTATAAGTTACTCAAAAGTAATTAGTAAAATTTTTATTAAAAAAACTTATAAAGTCTCTAAATAAGATGTTTTCAAATTACACAGGTTCTTTAAATATAAATTAAATTTTCTCAACTTATTTTCAAATATCTTATAAAATATTTTATTATATATTAAAAATAACATAAATGCATTCTATTATATTTCACTGATAATATTTAATTTATTTTTATCATAAAAATTAAAATAAATTATAATTATAAATTTCAACAAAATTTTATAAAATATTTTATTCAAATACTTCATAAATTTATTTTAAAAATAAAATATACAAATTTATAAGATGTTAAAACAACTTATAAATTATTTAAAATAAGTTCAATCAAACACCATCTTGAGTGAGCTAAGCTAAATCCAAACATATGATGCAGTAGTATCCAGCAAGTCTCAAAGCTAAATCTCTCGAAAACTTGCACTACTATTACTGCAGGCATATACCCACCAAAGGATCCAACTTGTGGTTGCTTCAAAGAGAGGGAAGGTTTCAGTTTCTGTCTTTCTCATGGGAGTTGACTTACGTTAATAAATGTTAAGGCAGCGGCGAAACCCGGTAAAGGAGCAAATGGGTCGATGCTTAGGTTTAGCAGTGGAGGGATGGATTTTCTGTCAGGTTCTTCTGAAAAATGTCAAGACCAGATCTTAACAAAAGTCAACACCCGGCAAAACCCTCTTGCTTGGCGGTGGCAAAGTCACGTGCTGGATGGTGGGAACGGGACATGATTGACGAGGGCAGAACCGGTTGGAAAAAGAGGTGGATTATTTTAAATAATTTAAATAAAATGATAATAATTATTTTATTTAAATTCACAAAATCTCTCTCCCAAATATATGTAGGTTCTGCCCTCGTCTTTTCGACAAAATTTTCAAGAGGGTTAAATTCATCTTTCAACAAAAATTTCAGTGACAATGGTTATTTTATAAAGTATAAATATATATAAATATGAAAGTGTACGTCTATATATATATATAAATATTGATTTGATTGTAAATAAATATAATAATAAAAAAATTTAGTTAATTATATATTTATATATAAAAGAACAAAATTTTGAATTTAAATTTAAATAAAAATTTATTAAGTAGTATATTTAATTAATTAAGGTTTGAAAAGAAGTTGAAAAGGTTGAACCTATGTTCCAAACATTACACGACTGGTCCAAAATATTGAAAAAAAATTCGTCACAGCAACATTTGTTTGGGGAAGAATTTGTTAAACAATGGCTGATCATCAGACACTCCAAAGTCCAAAGACCAAGAAACCAGGGCTGGGTCTGGTAACAATGTGGGCTTACTCGTGTCTACAGAAAATAACGAATAGTTTGTAGCTGGGTAAGGCTAACAGAGAAGGGTAGCTTGGATGTTGAGTGCTGACACACACATGTGCTGCGTTTGGCCTTAAAATTATATTGGTAAAAAGTGGCACACATTACGTATGAAAATAATAAAATAAAATATTTATTTTTTTAATAATTTTGATATTAAAATAAAATTATTTAAAATTTAAAATTATATTAAGAACCTTGATAAAATATGTAGATATTTTTTTTTATAATAGATTATTATTGTTGCTTTTAGTTTTTGGTAAAAAACAACATTTAGTTTAAGATTTCAACTCCATGAACGAAACAGATGAAATGTGCATGGCCCATAATCACGCAAGCCACCCATAACTGCATGCTATCAATTTTTCACTGGTGAATTTCTTTGTTTCCCTACATTGCTTGTAATCCCACATTCATTAATTTTTATAATAAAGTTATTTTTGTAAATTTATTTTATGACAAAAAATAGTTATTATAGCACTCTATTGTATTTTTAAAGTAGACGTGTAGCAGTTCTTTCTAGCGGGCACCAGCCCCCAACGTTGCTGAGGCTAAACATTTGGTACCTCTTATTAATATCACCCAATAGTTGTGTTGAAAAATATGTAGGTTCTTATAACGTTATGGGTTAAACAATTTGTTGGCATGATTTGCTGTCATTATATCACACACAACATGAATAATCTTAAAAGAATTTTAATTTGACAAGAGTCTTACTTAACTAAACAGGTGTTTACAATTTCAAAACGAGTTTGTTTATATTTGAAATTTAGTGCTGATAGAATTTATGAGTTCTTAACACTTAAAGGATAAGTTCGAAAAGAGTTTAAGTTTATTCAAACACTTATAGTTTGAATTTTTCGAAACAATTGGCAACACTCTCAATCCAAAAGAGAGAGTTGAGTTTTGCGACTAGGAAACTATATTTGAAGAGTTCGAATAAACTTGGACAAAGAACATATATGTTTGGATAAAAATTCAATTGCCGCATATAATATTGTTGGCAACTGTTTATTCAATAGAAAAGATTTGACTTAGAATAACGAGAGTTGGATTAGCGTCAAAGAAAAGCTTATTTGCTAAATGATTCTCATAGTGATGAATTGTAAAAGAAAAGCTGTTGATACTCAAGAAATGCGTAGAGAACAACTTAGAGAGTTTAGTATGTACAAAGTGTTTAGTTCTCCTTTATTCAAGAATGCCATATTCTTTGTAGTTAACTAATTTGATGAATTGTACTTAATAGAATAGAGTGTGGAATATAAAATTTAAGAAAATACTTTGTGATAAAAAATTGACAATAGAAAAAGTATAGGTATATATTGTTGTACAATTTATTGTCAATCAAATGAGAACTTTTTAATTAAAACAATGAAGTTAAAGAACTTTGTTGTAATCTTTTTACTTCTATTTATTTAGTAGAGTATTTTTACTGAGTTAAACCATATAAACATAAAAGTAATGTCTCTAAACTATATTAATAATTTTGTGTCTCATGTATATTTTTACTATATCGTGTGAGTATATTCCTAGCGTGTTTACATAACTCATGAGAGTTTAACCCTAGCTAGCACCATTCAACAAGAGAAATTTGGCTCGCAATTGATAAGAACAAAATGTAACGATTTATAGCTGTGCCTGCACTTTTTATTTATTTATTTCCTATACCTGAGGTAAGCAAAATAGGAGAAATTAAAAAGTAGGTCTCTGAGTGGCGTCTACCGTAATCGAATTCACATGCCACTTAATCAACATTTTATGGAAGATAAACTAGCAGAAAATAAGAAAAAAATAGTAACCTACAATATAGATTAAATTATGATCCGGAGAAACTTTACTGAATACTTTCGGAGCCATTATTTTCATAAGTATCCGTTCCTTCGTCTTCCAATTCGGAAAGGGCCAAGAATATGCAGTGGACGAGCTGCATAATAATTCACAATGAATGGACGACGACCAATCAAGAAGAACATTCTGCCTTCACCATTAGTTATTTATCCTGACGAAATTATTTCTAATCCAGAAGAAATTTTATCAGAGAAGTGAGGATGAAAACATTTAATCCTGCGGCGGAGATTTGAGGCCACCCTGATATACTTTCCCTCGCAAAATCCGGCGCCGCCCAATTCGAGCCCAATTGTGGTGGGCCATCACCACTGGTCTACAGAACAAGTCGGTGCCACCCCATTCTTAACCGTCTCTTCAACTGTTCCTCCACCACCCACTTCGACTTTTCTTCGCGAACACATCCATTTCATCAATTGCTCAAACAAAGCCATCATCGTACATATATAGACAACCTATTGCATTCCTACCTTTTTCGGTTTTCTACATCGGTTTTCGAACTTCTCCAAGTTCATAACTTTTGTTCTTTTGAAGAACAAGATAGAGCTATCTAGGACAAGTTTGTACGTCGTAGAGTTATTCCCCACCTACTTAATATATACACAGTGTGTAATGGAAGCAGATGAAGGATGTACAACACCGAAGAACCGGGAGTGTAGGATCCCAGTGGCGCTGGTGTGTCCTCCGCCGCCGAGAAAGAAGAGTGACAGACGAGCGAAGAGGGAGCCACCCAAGAATGGCTACTTCCAGTCGCCGGAGCTTGATGCTTTCTTTGGCAGTGCGCCTCCTCAGGGTCGAGCAGCTTGGGATTAATTAGCTTCATTTGTTGTTCTCAAAGTAGCTAGAATACAAGGGTACTTACTTTTCTGTCTGTGAATTCAGTTTCTCTAGTTGCTTAGACAAGTCAGAGGTAGTATACATATTTGTTCTTGATCATCTGTTCTTGTCAGTTGAAAGTATCCGAATATCACAGGTTAGTTGATTTCCTTTAATGTATTCTGGTTTTTATGGTAAATTTCACCTCTTAGGAATGAAAGAGAGAATTTATATAACATGATTAAAGGAGGCACTGTAATGGCACGAGTCCCATGCAACAGAAGCTACCTGGAAAAATAACTGTGTGGATTAATCTGAAACTGGTGGTAGGTTTACAGTTATGATTAGATTTGAATATGTAAATTGAGAGTGATATAAAATATTCATGCATGAAAAGGTGGATGAGAGGAATGACATCCTTTCCATCTGTCCGTTGGATGAAAAATGCAGCGCAAGCCCCTCACCCTTGAACAATATTGAGTATGAACAGATGTTTTCTCTTCTCAGTTTCAGTAGCTTTCAGTCTTTAATTCAGCCAATTCATGGCATATATTCTGCAAACTTATAACTAGTTACGTATTCACTAGGACACATATGAATCAATATGTTGACTGTCATTTGGAGATGTTCTGTGTAATTATAGTTAGTGGGAGAGGATAAAACAATACATATGAAACCAGGATTATTTTATCTTACCTAAGTAATTATCTTTTGCCATTGCGTTAGTGTCTAACCTCTCACCATGCATGCTTTGGGCTCCAACATATGTGTCTCATGCATTCGAGAAAAAAATGAATTAATTGGTGATAAGATATTTCGTGCGTCTCCATTGACTATGCATATATTTTTTTACGATATTACTTTTGATACTTGAATTAAATAATTAATAATGTTTTCTAAATGGATCATTTAATTTCCTTCTCTGTTTGGTTTGATGATTGGCACTGTTACAATAGATGGGATTGTATTTTAATTTTTTCATGTAGTTGCTTGTTTATTTTCCTGTTGAGCTTGGTTATTGGGATTGGTTATTATGTAAGGAAAAAGATATGCATACAGTGGTGTAAATGATGAAAAAACAAGCCAATGTCTTCTTGTAAATCATGAGGCAAAAATCAACTATAATTTGTTGAAATATAGTTGGATACATATCCAGTTGTTCTCCTTTTCCCCAGGCGTATGCTGAAAAAATGATAAAAGAAAAAATGAAGTGAAAATGAGAAATTTAACATTTGGGAAGATCGGCGGGCGGCGGCGGCAACTTCTGGTTCCGGCGGTTCCCGTCCATCACGATCCACGCCATTTTCAGTCCCCAACTTGTGTGTACCTCGAAGTGACAGTGCATGAACCATACCCCTGTTTGATCCATCACAAATACTATATCAATTTACGTCGCAATTCTTGCACACCCGTTTAAATTATCACTTCAAACATAAATCGTCTGCTAACGAAAACGGTGTGTACCTGGATTATCTGCTTGGAAGCGAATTGCGACCCAGCCCCCGGAGGGTACCCCGACAGTGTTCCTCTCGGCGGGATCGACCAGGTTGAACTTAGCTGGATCCTTACTAGGGTTAAAATTCCCAAAACCCTGCCCCAATATAAAGAAGTTGAAGCCGTGGAGGTGCAGCGGGTGGCTTTCTGCACCAATGATGCTGGTGTCCTGCATCACCAGCTCCACGCTGGTGTTAAACGGCAGCACCACCGCTTTTGTGCCGCTGCTCGCCATAATGTTGCTGGGCGGGTTCCCCGAGTAGTTGAATTTGAAAGGGGGGTTGGCCGGAAAATCAGTGGTGTAGACTCCTTTTGATTTGTTGAAGAAGTGAGACTGGAGCAGTGCCGTGGTTGGCAACACAAAGGAGACATTGTTTACCGAAGCTACAAGCATGGTGTTATTCGGGCCCTGACAAGTCCGGTTCGGGTTCGAGCATGGTGTCAGCCCAAGTCCCACCGTGAAGAAGAATCGCCTGTCAACTTTTAGCGGAACCTTTGCTGGGAACTTTGAATTAGCCAAACTCCGAACTTTCCCGTTGAATTTTGCAGCGAATGTGGTGTCGTTTAATTGGGGAAGTGAAGGTCTTAACAGGAGAAGTCTGTTGACTTCCTTGGTTTTGTTGAAATGGAGATGGTATTGTAGGATTCCCGAGGTAGTGGTGTTGTCAAATGCAGCAGGGCCCGTGGCGTAAGGCCTGGCAGCCATGAGGAAGGTAGCATTCGGGTGACGGTTTTTAGTCCTGAGGAGTACGTTGGCTGTCTGTCCTGGAGTGATGAGAACAACATTCGTTTTAAATGGTTTCACATAGACGGCGTCGGCTTCGACGACAGTCAGGCTGTGGTTAGCAATGCTGAAGAAAAGCTCGTCGTTGAGTGCAGCATTGACCAGTCTCAGCAGGTAGGTTTTCCCTGGCTTGACTCTTAGTTTGAAGGTATCTGCAATATAAATTAAACTCCCTCTAATTGAGATAATAATCTTTCAATTTGGTAGTATACAACCAAGACTTGGTAATGAGATTTGAGTTCACCTTTGGCTGAGCAGTTGTAAAGTGGCCCTGGCAGGCCATTAATGGTGTAGGCATCGGAAATATTTGGGGCTCCACCTGTTTGTAACGCCTGATTAATAACTGTCTCTGTATCTGCCTTCCACCATTCACCTACAAATCCAGGTACAGAGGGATTAGTATTTTTTTCTCCAATCTAACGTCAGTACTGATTCAAGAGCTGTCCTGTAATGAAGCCCTTTTACCGAATATCACGGGGACTTCTTTGTATGGCTGTGGGAATGGATAGGGGACTCCTCGTTTGGGGAGGATGACAATAGGTCCATGGACTGTGACTCTAAGCCATGAAATATGAGCGTGCCAAAACAGGGTTCCTCTTTGGCCTGTAATGGTGAAATTGTAGACATAGCTCTGCCCTGTCTGAATTGGGCATTGGGTGATGTATGCAGGTCCATCTGCCCACCCACTTCTCAGCTGCCTGACTCCATGCCTGGAAAAACAACTTGTGCATTTACTTACAATAACAGCATATAGAAGCTGCATCAACCTCGAAGTTTATCACGTCTCCACTTACCAATGAATGGTGACATTGTATTGAACATGGTTGACTACTTTAACTATGACTCTGTCTCCTTCCCTCGCAGTTATGGCAGGGCCCGGAAATTGGCCGTTGACTGTCACTATGCTCTTTGACTGGCACAACCTTGTGACATTCTGCATCTTGATCTGTACTTGTCGACAGGAGTATGTCAATAAATTGTGAAAATAAGTACACGAATGAAAACTAAAGGAGTGGGTTGGGACCAAAACTGGACCAATTACTACGTTGTTCAACACGTACATCAAACTTGTAGTGCCTCGTCATCCTTGGATGCTTGGATAGCGCTGGCACGACTAAAAGGCGAAAGGTGGCCGCGAGAAAGAGCAAAAGCTTGTAAGAAATCATGTTTTCCTTGGTTTCAGAATTGATTTGCTTGGCTAAGAGAAATGAGAATAATTGTTGTGTTTTGAGATGGATTGATTTGAAAACAAAGGCATTGGAGAGTGTATATGTATAGTGTTGGACGGAGCGTGTGGGTTGGTTAACAAAAATTGGTCTGATAACAGATTGAATGTTGACCTGAGTAGGCTGTGGGGACAACTCTCCTTTGGAGTGATGTCCAAGTCAGATCATGAGGTGAGCAAACCATGCATCTAAAGGGCTCAAAAAGATAGAAAGAAACCCCTCCCTAACCAATTAATTTTGAGAAATAAAAATAAAAATAATATCTGCATTATTTATTCATGGAAAGCGACTGATCATGGAAGCTTTGTTGGAAAAAATCGTTAAGGGGTAACCTTCAAACACCTGTTGAGTGTTGACAACCGTTTAAACTTCGTAATCAAGAAATAATGGAATAGGGCTAACCCCCATTTTGTTGGCTGTCGGTTTTGAAATCTTGGCTGGGAAATATATAAATAAATGAATATAGTCCCTTTTTACGTTACCTTATGTCAAATATTTGTTGTTGGAGACAACTTTCACTCCCAGCCAAATCGCAGCTGTCCTTTTCGAAATTCTGCATACTTAAATATTACTGTGAAACTAAAACTATTACTAAACCTGGCTCAACAGAAATAGGCATAATTTTGAAAAATATATATTTTAGTTAATACATGGCAAAGGCAATCCTTTACCACCTTTTCTGATATTGGGTCTCTTTCCTGTAACTATGCCTCATTAATTATAATTAAATGGATAAAATCTCTATTTTAAATGTTTTTAATGAAAAATAAAAATATAATAATGTACGGTTATGTAATACTTGAGTTAGAAATGTGCATATTACTAAAAAATGTAGGCGCATGTACAAATTTATTTATAAATTATAAAATTATTATATTTTAATTAATAAAAATAACCTTATTTCAAATTAAATATAAAATAGATAAATATCAAAAGGATTTGAAAAAAAAAGAGAAATTTGAGATAAAACACAAATAAAAGTAAGTTAAAAGATTTCGAATACAAAAATTAAAATAAAGAATACATTGTGTAAAAATAATGATTAATTAAAATAAAAAAATTGACAAAGATCGAAAGAATATAAAAAATAAAAAAAAATCGAGCGAAAATATACATGTAAATTGTAAATTAGATTAAAAGAGAGAGAAAATAAAAGAATTCAATAAAAAGTGATGGTAGAAATTTATTTTGTATCACTAAAAATCTTTATTACAATAATATACATATGCCACCCGTCACTTGTAATTCCGCGTCGTTTTTAGATGAAAAACAGATGCACGTGTTAGAGAATTATTAAATGGCACAAATAGTTTATTAAGAAAGGTACTTTAGGAAATCTTTTCCGAAGTTAGTTATTATATATAGTGTTGAACATAACATGTAGCATTGATTTGTACTTAGTTATTAAATAGTATAAATGGATTTATTAAAAGAGATGTTTTAGGAAAGTATTAAGAGGACCGAAGTAGTAATAAGGAGTGGAATCATAATATATAGCATAGATGTATAATGGTTTGTGATTAATAATGCACATTAATTTATATGTCTTCCGCAGCAAAAAGAAGATTTTTCATTTACTGTAACCATGCTCTTTAATTTGTGTAACAAAGCTTGTGTCATTTTCTTCATTTAAATCTACAAATAAGTACGACCATTTACATTAATCGTGTAAATTAAAGACATGATGTGAATTAAAACGAATGAGAATGAAAACTTTTGGACCTGGGTTAAATTTGTGGTGCCCGATGGCTCCTTCGTTTTGGGATTCTGCAATCTTGAGGATTATAAAAAAAAATGCTAGGATTAAAAAAAATTGCTCCCATGCTTAGCTATTAACTAATTCACTGTTTATATCCAACAGCACAATTAATCTATCACAAAGGGAGGACCTCAAAATTCTTGTTGTTGCTTCATTTAGGCATCGTGTGAATTCACACACACGTGTGAGAATGTTTGGACTATTGAGGAATTTCTTGTTCATTAAAATGAGTACAACTTCAGAGTGGTCGCAAAGGCGATTAAATAATTAATATTAGGAATATATATTTTAATTCAAAAATGTTTTAATTTCCCCTGTCGTCAAGCCTACTTTTCCTCACGATGGCACAATATGTAGCTGGAAATGATTTTTCAAATTTGTTGTTAATAGTTCATGATTTAATTTGAAATTGTTATCTTAATTAAGAAGTATAACCCTGAATGAGAAAAAAAAAATAAAAATTACGTGAGCTCATTTAATTTATTAAATCGAATATATTGAACTCATTTAACATTACGAAATGACACACACGATTGAATTATTGACATACAAAATGACAGTAACCGAAGAAAAAACGAAGTCAACGCAGTAAAAGTCAGAGGTCCGGTTAGCTAAATTGCGAGCGGAAAAGGAAACCAAGCATCAAACACCACCAAAACAGGAATGAAATGGGGAAGAAAATATCAGGGCACCTTCTGCGAAGTTCAAAAGTCTGTTATGATATCAGCATTTAGGCAGATCAGCGGGCGGAGGAAGGAGCTTTTGATTGGGAAGCGTTCCATCCAACACAAGCCACGCCATCTCCAAACCCCAATTAGTGTGTACTTCCAGGTGAGAATGCATGAACCAGACACCTGTAAAACACAATTCATACAACCGATTTCGTTAAATCTTCTCTTTAAGAACAGCGTGTTACCCTTACGCTGGGTAAAGATTGGTGTTTTTGCGAGTACCTGGATTATCCGCCAAAAACCGAATGGCAACCCATCCGCCCGAGGGAACGCCGACAGTGTTCCTCTCAACCGGGTCCACGAGATTGAAATTCTTTGGATCTTTAATCGGATCGTAGTTTCCTAAACCTTGGCCCACGACAAAGAAATTAAATCCATGGAGATGGAGAGGATGGCTCTCAGCTCCAAGAAAGCTAGTATCCTGTATGACCAACTCCACACTAGTGTTTTAAGGCAAAACCATGAGCTTCGTCCCATTTTCCACCATGGTGTTGTTCGGAGGGTTCCCAGTGTAGTTAAACCAGTGGAATGGATTGATCGGGAAATTCGGGCTGTACACTCCTCTGGATTGGCCCGTAAAATGCGCCTGAAGTAGAGCTGTAGTGGGCTGCACGAAGGATATATTGCTGATGGATGCAGCGAATTTAGTGCCATTTGACCCTAGACAGGTCCGGTTCTGATCACAAGGGTTTGTCCCATTCCAACTGTGAAGAAGAAATGTTTGTCTACATTTTGAGGGACGTTAGCAGGGAACTGAGGAGTTGCTAAGCTGCCTAGAACGAAATTTGAAATTACCACCATTAACAATTGGTAAGTAATATGTATCGGGCACTGACTTATGTATGGTGGTCCATCTGCCCATCCACTGCGAAGTTATCTAATTCCATGCTTGTTATTCAATTTATGAATTGCTTTTAATAATTAATCCGTAATTAAAGTCAGTGGAATAGAAATTTAAGAAACTAATTAATTAGTTAACCAGAAGCATTATCATAACCAGTGGATGGTGACGTTGTTGGGGACATGGTTTGTGACTTTTATAAGCAGCCGGTCGCCCTCTCTTGCCACGATCCGAGGTCCAGGAGATTGCCCATTTACAGTGGCAATGCTTTTTGTGTGGCATAAGCAGGTGACGTTCTGCATCTTGATCTGCAATAGATTTATAAATAATGAGACAAGAAATGTAGATTAAAGAAGTAGACCCAAATCAACTGCTACGTATGAATATAGGAAGCGTACATTAAACTCGTAATTCCTGGTGATGGCTTGTGCGTGCCATGGAAGCAGAGACAATGCCATGAATGCCATAAAGGTAGTAATTGAAAGGAGCCCATTTTTCTGTGATTCTGTCTTTCCGGGCTGAATTTGGAAAGGTTTCACGGGCTAGACGGTGAGGGAACCTCTTTTTTTGTTTTTGACTTGTGGTAGTGTTGGAACAAAGCCACTTTGGCTTTATAGGGAGTTCAAAGGAGTGTTTGGTCACTTTGGCTTTATAGGGAGTTGAAAGGAGTGTTTGGTCACTTTGGCTTTACAGGGAGTTGAAAGGAGTGTTTGGTTGATCAGGTTATAATAAGTTGAATTATTTTAAGAGGTGGAAAGTGGGAGGTCTCCAAAAAGAGCAAGGAAAATGATAATTTTATTTCTTGGACCAACCAACTAATGCTGGAAAACAACTTTAGATTGCTGTCAAAGACATTCTTGTTCTTCTTTGACCCGATAATTTTCTCCCTGTCAAATATTTCTTTATTCTTCATGTTTTATCAGAAAATGTTAGCCTCGATGTTGACCATGATCCAGAAAAATTAGATCGTCTCTGCATGAAATATTATGGATTTAGCAATGTGATCTTGTGAATTTTCAGCTTAAGTGTACCTAAGAAATATTTCTAAAATAGTTAAATTAGTTAATCAATGGGATGTAATTAACGTGTACTTGTCGAGTCGCATGTTAGTACTTGTCGAGTCGCATGTACTAACACTCTGATCATTTTCACTGTGACTGAATTTGTTTGTGAAGGTGAAGCCTCTGAACAATAATATACTCGATGATAAATCTAGTCATAATGTGCCCATGAAGTAATGTTTTGAAGACTGAAAATTTGATATGCTACTCATATACCACAGACAACAAGATACTCGTGGTTTCACGATTGCACGACACGTTGGGGTAAGAGAGGAAGTATTGACAAGCTCAAGTTGGCGGCTATGGAGTTATCACTCTTAGGCACTTTCGAAACATTGAAGTAATTGTTAAGTACTCTACGTGGTTGGATCATTTTAAAATTTAATCACCACCCTCCCAAGCAAGAAAATATAAGACGTACTACTGTTGTTGCTTCCAAGATGCATGAATCTCGTGCAGGCAACCATGAAAAGCGAAGCTCAGAATAGGAATATTTATTTCAAATGCTGCTAATTATTTGTTTGGCTCAACTTGGCTATGTTTAACATTTTTGCACTCTCTCATAGATAAATTTCAAGACTATGTTAAATAAGATAAAATTATATTTATCATGTTCAATAACATATTCTAACTCGTTACAGTTTATTAAAAAAAATAAATTTAGTGTAAAATAATTAAAATGATAGATAATTAATCTCATGTAATAAAGATAGTTATGTTTATTTTCGCTTTTTGCGCCATATATAACACATTATACCATTATTACCTTTTTAAAATATATTTTTTTCTTTTTTACTTTTATTTTTATCCCTACGTACTCATCCTCCATATTAATTTTTTTAATTCACAGATGCGTAAGTGTCCCCTGATGGCAAACTGCAGGGTGCCTACGTTCATCAATGACAAGTCCACTAAAGAAACAAACATGGACCATTTATTTATTTCTTCGTCAACCTCATCGAGTAGCATAATTCTTACATATAAAAATAAAAAATTTACAAGCAATACTATACATTCCATCATATAAATCGCAGCCAGTCGTTTCTTGTGCCTTCACGACTTAGGTTATAGATTTAGAAACTGCAAAACTAGTACGTGCACGCGAACTTAATGAAATTAACGATGAACACCAACGCCAAATCTTCGTCCTGCCAGGTCGCACCGCGCCGGAGAAACTCCAATCCTCGATTTTTCTAGATCGAACTCCATCCAAACATTCTGCTGATGATGATGGCCTATAATGTACGCCTCGATCCCCAACAGATCAGAGTTCCCAAATGTGAAGCAATGCACCGAATCGTTCCCCCTTAGTTCGCCCGGAACCCGATACAGCAACCGCTCGCCCGACACTGTTATATCGGCGCCGCTAAACACTAAACTCACCGACGGCAATGTCGGTAATCCAGTCGAGTTTAAAGGCACCCGAAAGCAAAGGTCAAACGCCCCTTGGAACACAAATCCTGGGTCCTCCAAAACCCGCAAGACTCCCGTAGTTTGATTTATGAATTCATTCCTCAGTGCAGCGTAGGCCGGGCCTAGAAGGAAGGTGAACTGCGTTCCCGAGTCAACCATGGCCTGACCAGCCCCGGTGTGGTCAGGTTCGAATGTGGAATTCGGTAGTTGCAGTAATTTTTCCGACACCTTAATGCCCTCGAGTCGGACAGTGTATGCTACCCTATCAAAGTAGGGCAAAGGGGTCGAGATTTGGATCAAAGGGGTGTAATTCAAAGGCAAAAGCAACGTCAAATTCGACTCTCCAAACAGTAGAATACCCGAAAAGTCCGAACCAGAGATGCAATAAGAAAATTTCTTGAACCCCATTTGAGAGATGAAAGAAAGAGGCCCGCGGTTCATTCCCATCAACCCGGTTGTCTTGGAATCCTCGTCCGAATTACTGCTGAAACCCGAATCCATACACCCGAACGTTGTACCCGAGAACTTTGACCCGGCTACGGTGAAATTATCAGTAGCTAAATTTCCTTCTGAAGATGAGGCGTCGGCGTAAGTGAGGATGGCGTGGCAGAGGTTCTTGGAATCACATGAAGCAGGGATGGAGAAATCTTGGGTTTGGATGGTGCATGTGGGTGAAGTGCAGGGGATGGGCGTGTAAGACACTGATCTGGTGGGGTCAAAAACGGGTCGGTCCTTTCGGGTTGTGTTGCATTGCAGCCAGGAGAGCTCACTACCTGTGTCGAGGACCATGGTAACATTCTGTGGGGGCGTGCCTACAGCCAATGAAACTGTGAGAGTGACATTGCGAGTGAAGGGCAGCCTACCTGGAGCCGAGGGAATTTCTTGGGTTTTTAGTGGCAGGGCAAAAACTTTTGTTGCATTTGATTTGGGAACTATCAATGGTTCAGCGGAGGAAAAAACGATTCTTAGAAAGAACGCGGAGAGGGAGAGTATAGTGTGGAGCTTCATGATTCCAATGAAGCACATTAAGCGGAGTAAGAGAATTTGTCTTATTTAATAGAGTTGAAGGAGCTGTGGAAAAGATGTGCAAAATGGAGTGGAATAGTCAGTGACATGACATGTTGTGGGTTTGCGGGACAGAGGCGTGTGATGAAAATTCACCAACCTTCGTGAAACGGTGGACGCAAGCGAAAAGATCAAGGTAGGGGACACACTGATGATGGCGTGGTACGACGCCGTCTTGGAGCTTTTCAAGGTTGACAAGATCATCATGTGAAGTAATTCAGAGACGAACCGGATTATCTTTAACCACTGAATAGACCAGTAAAGTCGGTTCATTTGTTCTTGAACTTTACAATGGTGGAATATGATGTGCATATGAGATAATTTTGTTGTTCCCTGCTGGACTTTCTTTTTATGAGGTAGGTGGCAAACTTCATTGCATGGGTTAGCCATGTTGTTGGGGGAGCATCAACAGCTTTGGAAGTAGTACTTTTAGCTTTTCGTGTCATACTTTTAAGACACGGTTCAAAATGCACTTGTTGAGAATATTCCTGTCTGTTTTTGTAATTTTGGTAGGTTGTAAAGTGAAAAAGGCCGAGGAAATGATTCATGGTTAGGCATGCGTATTCGATTAGGGGGAAGTTCAAAAAAGCAGAAGAAATGCAATGTTTGTTTTTAAATTTGAACCCGGGTTTTTAAATGTTTTGTTTTAAAAATTATGTAAAATTAAAAATATAATAATTAAGCGTATTTTTAAAAATTCAAAATTGCAAAACCAGCGTACATTCTCGCCGAGTGTGGATTACTGCTTCATGAATTTCAGTCTCCGTTGTCTTTCATTTTTCGGCTGAAGAAAATTAAAAAATAAAAAATAAATAAAGGCATCTAGGATTCTCACTTCAATGTGGCAACGCATCCCTCAGAAAAGGAGGCCCTCTAATAATTGGATTTGACTGCTACAGGGCAGAAACAAATTAGCAGAAGAATAATAGATGGTGCACTGTCTACTGCACCCGGAAGCAGGCATTAGTTGGTACTTTCTACTCTAAAGATAAATGTGTATGAGTGCACGTGTGAGCACATGCTTTGTTGAATACAGACCGGGCAGAGCATCGCCTCTGGGGGTCCGTCAGTGATGGAATCGGGTCCCGAGTGAGAAAAAAAACGAACGAGAATAAAAAAGGAGAATTGTGCACAATCAAGTACGATGTCAAGTGATCCTCTGTAGCTTTGGGGCTTTGTAATGATCATTCAACATTAATTTCTTCTTGAATTCCGTCAGTCAATGTTTTGCATGATCACACAAATCTGTTTTGTTTGATTTACTAGCTCCTGCTGTAGTTTGACAGGGATTTTGTAGAAACTGAAAGTCACGTTGCCATGTTAAATGATATTTTGTTTGCATAACATCTTCAGAACTGGAAGCTTTCTCTGTTCTGATAAAGTTATTGGCAATTTTCCCACCCTAGAAAATTGTAGAAAATCTCAATCTGTGGTGTTGCAGGTTCTGTAGTGATTGTCCATTGGACAAGGCCTGTTGTTCCATAAAGCCCAAGTGTCCTATTTACGCCCAATATTGGAAGCCCAGTCTACTTTTCGTTCTGGACTGTCTTGATAACCTATCCCGCTGCCGATACGCTAGCTTGTCGTGGTATGAACTCGATTCTTCGAGTAATTTCTAGAACCCCTCCACAAAATTTCTCCTCGATCATGTAGTTAGCTACATCTCTGACAATTGCCCTTCCTACTTTCTGGTTCTTGAGAAGATTTTTTGCGGCGTCTTATTTCGCATACATATTTTTCTTGCCACTCTAATATTTGCAGTTTCTTGATTTGATTTGGACAATCAATGGCGAGGGAAGGTCCTAATTGGGAAGGCTTGCTAAAGTGGAGTCTCTCTCATTCTGATGGCACTAGTGCTTCTCGTAATTTAAGGTACAGCCTATTGGTTCCAATTTTTGTGTTGCTATGGAAGTTTATTTCTTAGTTTTGATTATTTTGATTGGTTGCTGTGAATATGTCGATTCATGATGTCGTGATTGGTTATTGAACTGTGATATAAAATTAAACGTTGTTTGGAGCCATGTTTGTTTGTTTTTTTTCTGTTTTTGGTAGTTAAATACTGAATTATTTTAACAGAGGGTTTATTAAATTTTCATTGTGCTTACGGTTTTAGTGAGGAAGATAGGAAATGGTTTATGGAGGCCATGCAAGCGCAGACAGTTGATGTCGTTAAGCGAATGAAAGAGATAACACTTGTTATGCAAACACCAGAGCAGGTTTTGGAATCCCAGGGAGTAACTCCTGAAGATATTGAAGGTATTTGTTAATGAAAGTTTAGCATATGCTGTGCTGGTAGAGACCTAATTGCTTGGTGTAGGTGACAGAATTCATAATTATTGTCAATTTTGTACTTGCAGATATGTTGGATGAGCTACAAGAGCATGTGGAGTCTATTGACATGGCCAATGGTTAGTTTTGGACTCATGTTTTTGCCTGTCATGGTGTATTTGATGGGCATAATCGGATAGAGTAATGACCAGATATGTGATTGTTTGTTTCCTAAAAACCTAGGTTCTTGATTAGTTTTATGTAATCCAACCCACAAGTATATGGTGTCAAATTTTGATAGCATGGGTTGGGTGGTTGTCTTTAGTGATTGGTTTTTAAAAATTTTGCTAATTACTATATTACCTAACTGAACACAATCAAAACTCACGGTTCAGAAACTGCACAAGAAGGAGCAAAAACAAAGAGAACTTTAAGGCTCCCCAATCCTTGGGCTTTGATTACAAGTTTAATCTAATCTCTTGTTTATCGACAACTTTCTCTCAAGCTTTTGTCTTTATTGCTTTCGCAAGCTTTCTTCTCTTATTAGTCGCTAGCCTTATCTTTTCTTTCTTCTCTCTTCTCTAAGTATGGGAATTTAGACCATTTGGTGCTGCAGTGAGAATTTTGTAGTTTGCTGCAGTAGCTGGCTTCTATTCATATCTGTCTCTGTTTTTCTCGCTGCAGCATCTGTTCTTTCTTGCTACTGTTTTCTCGTCTGAAGTGTCTACCTTTCTCACTGCAGCAATGACTTCTAGATTGATTCATTGCACTTGCTGATATTTCCATATCCTTGCTTCAATCGCATTCCTTGCATCCATACTTAAAATTCAAGCACAAAAGCATCAATTTCCAATAAAACAAGGTGATAATGAATAGGAGATGCTTCAATAACAAGATTGGAAGTGAGACAGTAGTAGCAATTCATCAAAGTTCAAACTGATGCCTATTTTAAATGTTCGTTGACATTGTGAATGTTTTCTCTGAAGAATTCAAAGTCCTGTTCACGCATGTGGTCTTTCTCCTACTGAATTTAATTTTTATTGCTGTAGCTTATCCAACAGAAGTATTTCTGTGGATATGCTTCCAACCAGTGAACTCTATCCTGTTCTGTTGTTTATGTAGTTGCTTGACAATTTTACTGGTTTGTTCTTTGCCAGATCTTCATTCCATTGGTGGCCTGGCTCCCCTTCTGGCCTACCTGAAGAATTCTCATGCTAGCATCCGAGCAAAAGCTGCAGAAGTTGTTAGCACAATCGTTCAGAATAACCCCAGGAGTCAGCAGTTGGTTATGGAAGCTAATGGTCTAGAGTCGCTTTTTTCAAATTTTACTTCGGATCCTGATGTTAATGCTCGTACCAAAGCGCTTGGTGCAATTTCATGTGAGTGTCCTCTGGTTAAAGCATTCTAAACATGTGATCAATGAATGATTGTTCAGAGGTTTTGGTTTTGTTGTGTTGTCTTTTCAGCTCTGATCAGGCATAACAAGTCTGGAGTTGCTGCCTTTCGCCTGGCTAATGGTTATGCCACTCTGAGAGATGCTTTGAGTTCTGAGAATGTGAGATTTCAAAGGTAATTCTGTGAGTTTATTTAATATTATTGTTTACAAATTAATGGTTTTCTATGAGATGGGCATATTCACCTGGCTCCTAGGGGGAGGAAAATTAATACATATAAGAATGGAATTGTATCCCAACTTTAGCCGTTGTTCAATATTGTCAGCAAGGCCAAAAAATGAAATTGAGCCAAACCCTAATTTTTTTTTTAACCTAAAGACAGAAGCTGCTTGCAGTCAACATACTCGACCGTAATTTTATGTCCTATTCATTGACGCAAATTGATCTGCAGGAAAGCCCTTAACTTGATCCATTATTTACTTCATGAGAATCAGTCAGACTGTGCAGTTGCAACTGAGCTTGGATTCCCTCGCGTTTTGATGCACCTTGCATCAAGTGAGGATGCTGATGTACGTGAAGCTGCTCTTAGGGGCATCCTTGAGCTAGCTCGTGGCAGGTTGGGCAAAGCTGAGAACACTTCAAGTGAAGAAGATGACAAACTGAAGCAAATTCTTCAAGAAAGGATTAAACGGATCAGTGAGATGTCTGCTGAAGACCTAGGAGCTGCCAGAGAGGAAAGGCAGCTCGTGGACTTGCTTTGGAACTCCTGCTTCACCGAACCATCTTCCCTTCGCGAGAAAGGGCTTCTTGTTCTCCCTGGAGAAGATGCACCCCCACCAGATGTCGCCGGCCAGCATTTTCAACCACCTTTGAGAGCTTGGGCTGCAAACAGGAATCCTGATACAAAATCAAATAATGAGAAGCAGGAAACGCCATTGTTAATAGCTCCGGGTCCTCCAGCAGACAATGCATCGTAATGTCAGTGGTGGGAGTGGCAGAGTAATAGGTATCACCATTGACCTGGTGGTGCCATTTCTGTTCAAAATGTTTAGTGTACTATCATCTTAACTTCATAGGTGAAGGATAGGTATTGTGCCACCTGGGACGTTCCTTCTATGTGTCGTATAGGCTTTTCATCTGCACATTGAATTTTTATTCTTTGCAGCTTGACATCGTTTTAACATATATTTTGTTGGACCTTGCCTCGTGTGTAGCATTTGTTTGTTTGAACGTGAATTTTCAACTCTCTGATGTCCCTAACAAAATAAAAAATCTTTGACTAATGCTAATAAAACCAGTTGAAATGTTAACGGTAGATTGTGGCAGCGATGATTGATTCCCCCTATAAGAGGATTATATCATAGACTTTTATTATTTAGAAGCGGAAGCAAAACTTAATTTGAACACTCTTCGGGTTTCTGCGAACCCATTACGTATTTTTTTCTTTTTCCCGGATGTTATAATTGAACTCCATAGTTTTTAACTGAAAACTTGAATTCATCAATACCTTACTTTCCAAATCAAGATATTCTAAACACTATTTTCAAGAATGAGGAACGACAGAGACCACATGCCAGGGACAAAAAACAAAACTTGGGCTATTTTTCGATGCATATTTTTTAAAGCTTTCCATCTATTAACACATTCAGGTAAACATATTTTGTTTATCATAATAATATTTTTTACACTATTTCTTTCTTATTTTTACAATATTTTAAAATTTTTTCTTTAATTTTTTTCTGTCCAAAAAATTCATCCAAACATGGCCCAATGTTTGCTTGTTTAGTAAAATGGAAACTGCTTATGGGCCGGGCCTATGACTCATATCTAGACCGAACTTTTAGCTAGTTTTCAGGCCTAATGTAACCCATACGGCGTGAGATAAACGGCCCAATTTGTCCTTCTGAGTTTTGCAGCACCGAGGACCTGTGAACTGTGGAGTGCTGATTGCTGAAGGTTTTTGAAAAAGATTGGGACCAGAGAGCAAATTCTGATTCCCTCACTCCCCAACGCGATCGCGTATCTGCTTCTTGAATCTTGGTTCGACGCAGAAGAGAAGCAGAGGGGAAACATCAGGCAATATGATGAGGCTCGTAGCTAAATTTTCGAGGGACATGCGGAATGGAGCTGGCCCCTTCTTTTCACTTCTCAAACCACCCAAAGCGGTGGAGCGGCCACCCATCAGGCGCTTCTCTGCTAACAGCAGCACATTCACACCCAATCCAGTTGCTCTCGAGATGATAAAATACGCCACCTCTCTTGCCCGTGAGCAAAAGACAGGTGCCGCCCCCATAAATTGTGTTTATCTTCATTTTCTTAAAGACTGAATTTCTTTTCTTTTCTTTTTTGTTTCCCTTTAGGGTTTTCGCCTTTTACTTTCAATAAGAATGATTTGATTTTGATGGCTATTGTAATAAATATTTTTGTGAAAACTCGCAATTGCAGAAGAATCATATGCGCGAGGACTATTGGTATTGGAACAATGCGAGTCCACTCAACCTGACGATAATTCGAAGGGTTTGGTTGAACTTGCTCGTTCTACCTTACTGTTCGAAAGGTTCCACTTTCTCCCGTCACTCCTTCACTGTTTCTTTTTGATACTTCATATTTTGCTTGTTTAAAATTACGCAGCATTAATGTAGATGTAAAATAAATTAAAGGAATGAAATTAATGAATACTAGTGTACATAAGTTCCACAGAAACATCTTTGAATTGGTTTTGTTTCTTAGTTTTTAACTTTTCAATTGATGGAGATGTAATTTTGGTTCTTTTGCTGTTATTTTAAATGCGATTTAGAGGGTCCCATGAGGCAGCTATTGAGAGACTTGGGAAAATTCAAGATCTAAGCTTGTCTTCTATTGCTATTAAAGGTAATAAAATTGATCCGTTTGCTTCAGTTTCTCTTTTCAGAAGACAACGTACTTAGCATGTCTGATGAGAATAGTATATTTAACGGTGAAATTTGTGTTTAAGTAATGAATTTTATCCGGACTTCTACAGTTGCTGCTTCTGAAGCTTTAGCTGGGATTTATCTAGAACATTATCGAGTAAGCCACAGCTATAACACATAAGAATTATTTCTGGCTTTAGGTATATACATATTTTTTTTAATTTAATGTCATTGATGTTTTGAAAGTGTAATTTCTTAATCTTGGTTCACTTTACTTAGGAGGATGCGGCATCAGTGGTTGCAGATTTGGCGCTGCAACTTCTAGAAACAATCAGACATGAACTAGGTGATGGGGGTGGCTTTGGGGTTCTGGAGGCCCGCATCCAAGCACTAAAAGGTTTGATTGAGCTCATATGTGTGAATCTTGACTCAGGTAAGCAGTATATGAAGATTATCTCTTTTGTAAGTCTTGTTGTGTTTTCTATCAATCCCTGGTGCTTGAAATTGAGTCCTTACCTGCAGCAAAAAAAATCTTTGAGGGAGCTCAGGGAGAAAGATTTTTCATTGGTAAGGTTTTATTCAATGAGACTATGAGAGGCATCGCACATAGAATTATCATTCAATTTATTTTTGTTTCAATATGCAGGCAATGCTGCCCTATCTTGCTCCGAATTTCTTCATGGTATACGGAAGTTTTCAACTGCAAAGGAGCTATACCAGAAAGTTATTCAGACTATGTCCGAGATCAAAGATTTTCGTGATCCGAACAACCTTGGAGCTTGTAACATGACTTCAGATGAAGTTGCGGTTGCTGCTGCATGTGCTTTAGGACAGCTGGAGGCTCACATGGGGTAATCTGATGATTATCTTAGTTGCCATCAATATCTTGTCTAATCTTGATCTCACATCCTGCTTTGATCTTCTTTCCTGTAGGAATTTTAATGATGCAGAGGAGATACTGACTGCAGCATTGAATAAAACTGAAGAGTGCTTTGGTATGTTACTTTAATGGTAATCTTGAAAGAGATTTTGGGCATTGAAGTACATTGGCCATTATGGTAGCTTTTCTGAAATATGTATATGTAGGTGTTCGTCATCCCAAGGTTGGTGTCATTTTGACCTGCACTGCTCTCATGTATCAACGAAAAGCAATGGTGGAGCGCTCAAGTTCCCTTTTGATTCAAGAGGTCTGAAAATTTACTTTAAGAGCACTAATGCAGTATCTACTTGATTTGTCAATTTTTGCTTGATCACTTATTTCATTGTGATTTCATTAAAGAACTAGTGATACAAATCGCAAGGGCAAAACTTGATATGAGTAATTTATTGTATAGAAGCTCACGTCAAATGCTGGTTCAAAATTCTTGCATGCTTGTTGAATCAGCCAAGGCTTTATATTACTTAAGGCATTCTGTAATTAAGATTCTTGACAGAACTGCAGCATTGTTGTTGAACATGTTTTTGTAAGTATAAAATTTATTGAATTTTTTCTGCTCTGTCAATGCTCTGTTCTGGCGCTTACAGGGTCTTTTCAGAAGGGCCATAGAACTGCTTAAAGCTCCTCCTTTGGAGGTTGATGGTAGGAAATAACATGTGATATTTTTAGTTTTTACATATAGAAAAGCATTGGGGGAACTATATTGAGGTCGTATCAATTTTTCTTGTGTAGGTGCTGATGAAAATGTTTGCAGGAAAGATATAATTGCACTGGCAAGAGGTACATCTTAGTATCACAGTTATATTGCTTACTTGTGCTGTAATGGGTAGTAAAAAGATGGCACCTCGTCTGCCTAGGCCTGAGGCTGATTGAGGGATGAGCCTCTTGTTGCCTTGGCAACGAGGCATGGAATATACCTTTGTGGTTTTCCACTTTTCATCTTGGGTTTTAAACGTAGATAAGCAAATTATGGTCAAACCAGACAGCAATAGTACAAAACACTGCACATTGACATAGCTAGTTCAGACATATCGTATGAACTATTTAATGCAATTCTAAAAACTAGAACATCTAATATTTTAATGGACAAATTTTGGATTTCTAAGAGAGATGTTTTACGTCCAGCCAGATAGGATGACCAGGGCTCCAAGATTGTGCTTTCTATCGAAAGCTTTCCTAGGCACCATGTTATGTAGCCATAATGGTTAACTACGTGCAGTTTGCTCAACGGATTTAAGACTTTAGTATCCATGTGAAATTCTTGATGGTTCTTGCTAATTACTTTGCTTAATTGTTTATGTGTTAGTGCTTTTAAATGTTTGTGAAGGTGGTTATGCCGAAACACTTGTCGTGCAACAATCTAGAAAAGCCGAAGGGGAGAGATTGAGACAGTGGGCAGAAACTGCCTGGGGAAACCGCTGGATGTCGCTGGGGGAAGCGTTAGAAGCATCAGAGTCGTCCCCTAGGGTGCCAGTTATCGACACTCGAATATGCAGGGTTGTCTAGTTTTCTGTGTAACACATATTCATACAATCTCAGAGTTTAGATCATAAGCTAATGCTATGTCTTGGTCATACTTTGTCATGCACGCGATGTCCAGTTTTGATACGCTGTACTCTGATATATCGTGAGGACAGCCAATGTCCTCCGGATCCTGAATTTTCCTTCGTCTTTTATAATTAAAATCATCATATCACTCAATGTATCATGAAATCGTGGTACCACAATCTTGAATTTACAGTATTTAGATATTTTTTTTTTTTAAAAAAATGAATTCGAGTTCATTAATTGGTCTAAAGGTGTAGCAGTCAGTGTAAACATGTTGAAAATCAATGTAAAAGAGTTGAAATTGGTATGAATAAAACAACTGCAAAACGCATAAGATCAAGTAAAATTATATTAATAATAATAACAACTCTTTTTATTTGGTTTAATTTATCACTTAAAAAAATTAAAAAAACTTGGTTGAAATTAGCCAACTTAAACATAAAAGATACTGATAAATTAAATTATAATAACACCGTAAGAATGATACTTTCAAAAACTCTATGTTGGATTTCAAATCATACTAAGATGAAAATGTTTCACTAATCTATTTTAATTTAATATATAATATCCTTTATGCATTATTAGTTTTTAGTGTTACACGGATATTATTATATATAATGAGGACAAAAAGTAGGAAGGAAAGAGGAAAGAGGCGTACATTCCCCTTGAAGAAAAGCGGGAACGCTAACCACTTGGCTTTAAATAAACTGGAGAGCACCAACATCACAACAATGCAAAAATAAAGAGTATTGTTGCATCTTTAGGTTGAAGGGTTAAAAGTTTATATATAAAACGACATCGTTTATATTATGCTTGGACAAATTTCTTACATTTTGCGGTAACTACGATGACAAAGAATTAGAGCTACAATATAGGAATTAATGCAAAATTTATAGAATACAATTTTAATTTAGGTAAATTAAACCTAATAATTAATATATTTAGAAAGGATGCAATTGTGCTTCTCTCTTCATTTATCTTTTAACTCTTCTCCCAGATTAGTTGTAATTTAAATTAATAAATTTAATGCAATGTATTAAATACGAATTAGCAGATAAAATATCTTGAAAAAGATGAAGAAAATTTGTGTTTCAGAAAACAATGCTAAGAAAGTATTATGGCATAAATTTGTAATTTCAATGGATCCAAACAATCCAATTGTGTCAAAGCTTTTTCGATTCATCCCTTTCTGATGAATCAAATTTATCCTTTCATATATTTGGTAATTCTAGTAATTAAAGTCGCAGGAAATTGTTCTGGTATGTCTTGTAGCGATGTGATGTAATTAAGTTCCAATTAATTATGTGATCATTATGGTCCAATTTTAGGGACTAAATTTTAGTATCTCGGGAATTTTATTTATACATGTTATATAATTGATTTAAATTCAAACATGGCTCTTGAAAGACTCACTTTTGGACTTTACCAAAGTTGTGATGATTGGATAATCAATTTGGTGATGGGGGGGGCAGATCACCCTCAACCTGCCGAAATCGATTTCTTTTAAATTTTAAGTATGCAAGTCATAGTCGCCTTTCAATTTTTGGCACAAACCGTCCTTCTTCAAATTTTAGGCTGCAGTGACTTTTCTATTGATTTAGAATGTTACTGTAATAGTTTTGAGATGTTGGGTCAGAAGCATAACAAAATCTGTAAATTAATTTACCTCTTTTAGATTTTGGTGAGATCTCAACACACAGTAAGGTTCTTAGTTTTACATCGAATCTTCTAAATTGTCTCAATTGTTGAAATAATGAAACCTCTCTCTAAAATAATAATATTTATTTATACCTATATACATTTTATATCTTAAAAGTTAAACAAACAGAAAAGTTTGTGTTTATTTTGATTTTTTGGTGTTTGTTTTTATGTGTATTTTTGGTTTTTTTTTTTGAAAAGTATGGAAAAGAAAAAGAGGGATACATACAAAATTTTAAAAATATAATGTTTGCAGTGTGTGTTTTTGGAGTTAAAAATGAAAACAAGCATATTTCAACCAAGGTACAAACGAGATACCCATATCTATATAAATACTAACATATATGTACACTCTTTTTGTGCATAAATTTATTTATAAATTATATTTCTATACTAAATTTTTATTATAATAACATGGCCTGTAGTATTGTTTTAAAGATAATAAAAGGGGATTTCGTCGTATGGTAATAGTACTTTAAGATTAAAAGAAGAATAGGAAATCAGAAATTTCTACTTTAAGAAACTGAGTTTTGTTAAAATAAACAAGGCAATAGATTTAATAAATAGTGGAAATAGTATTCTTATTCGTATTGTTTCAATAATTTACTCATCACCATCATCATTATAATTTCTCTACTAAATTCCCATTAAGTTGATTAATTTGACAGTAATTTCAGTAAAAACTCCAAGTATACAGGAACATTTGTCTAATTCCGAATATTTTCTATCAAATACCATATAACAATAATAATGATTCTAATTTGCTTGCCGACTGTAAAATGTATATCTAAAAGCCAATGGAATATCTATATGCTGAATTATTAAAGAATTAAGATTTTTTAACTGTAGAATACAAAATTATATGACTACTCGAATCTTTATATATTTTTAATTTTCAACCTTTTTCCACTTTTCTTCGTAAGTTATTGTATTTATCTTTTCTTAAATATTTTCTATTTTCAAAGTTACTTGATCTTCAAATACTTCTAGTTCTGTTATTTAAAATACAACAATGTCATAGTTTATAAATGAATATGTCACGCATAAAATGTGCTGACTCATAATACTAGCTTTATATAGCTGATTAATTGTACCCTGCAGCGGCACATAAACAAGTGTACTGTTCAATGTCCATTTCCCAAAGTGGGGTGAACAAACGAGATCTAAAAATTACCAATTGTCAATGTTTATGTGATTATGAAGTATTGTCCCACCTCACAACTAAACAACAACAAATGCATGGCAAGTACACTGATACTGTACCTGATGCTAATGTAATAAAATTATGATAAATGTTATAATTTTAATATTTAATAAATTGATCATATTTTTCAATGTAAGATTTGTTATAATCTTAAGCACTCGTGCAAACGTACAAAGTGTGCATTCAAGTAGACCATGCCAAGTACACTAGAGGACAAGCCAATAAACCCTAAACCACTGACCTGTTGAAAAGCCCTGACAATTAGGAATAGTATTCGGTCTGCCTCTAAGATGATGAGCCAATGGACTAACTACTAACCAGCCTATGATAATCCTTCCTTACTTGAGCAAAACGAATCGTCCCATTCATGAGAACCAATTTGTCAGTTCACAGCCCATGTCCCACTTCTTCTCTTTGTACTTGATTTCAAGTCGATGTTTGGGAGACAAAGTCCAACTGGACAGTCACAGAAATCGAACCACTCCTCCGTCAACACGGTGTCTGGACTTGAAAGGTCATCCCAAGAATGTCCACAGGCTAACACATTGTAATCTAGGGCCAACAGTTTCCCCATCCTCCTTTGGCACTTGATCAAGTCATCCTAGTGGACAAAAGAGCACATCAGTTACAGATCAACGTGCTTGAATAATTCATAATAAAAAAAAAAAAAAAATTAACTAGTAATCATCTCACCTTCTGATCTTGAGGAATGACGGCTTCCAGACATCTAAACAACGAAGCATCATTATCTGTTGATGGAAATGAACCTCCAGCTACGCATCTGACAGCAGCTATGGCTACAACGTGTGGCTGGTACTCCATGAATTTAAGATCTGAACCATTGCATGAGAATGCTTTCAAGTTTTGATCAATACGAAAAAATGAAATGGCTACGGCGATAACGTCTCCTGATACAATCAACATTTATTGCAGTGCATGTTCTATACGTTTTCACGCTTGAGCAAAACGTGATATGCCAACAAACAAAAATCATAATCTTATAGACGAATTATGGCATCGGTACCTAAGAGAGCACAGATAAGTAAATCAGTAGCACGTTTTGCCAAATCCTCAACGAGGGTTTTATTTGAGGCATCGATCCTGTGCATCAGGAAGTCGATGTAAGAAAATGGAGTTGTAGAGCCCATCCTCCACCCTAACCCTTTCAAGAGTGTCAATTCCATTCGTTGAATCAGGCTTGGAGCAAAGGAATGGCCCAGACCCTCAACCTGCGCAACAGAACAAATCATTCTGATGCTCGGTTCTTACACTGGAAATGCCAATTTGATGAAAAAAAGAAAGAGTCAGTTTTTTTTTTTTTTAAAAAAAGAACTTGGACGTCAAATATGAGAAGTCACCTGGAATTCACGCAGCGGGCGCGTGGTTGTTTCATTGAACTTGGAGGCCACGGATAAACATGCAATAGAGAGCAGTTCTAGCATCCAATATCTCCATCCCTACAAATTCGGGCTTAGATGAAACGGCTTTATGCGTTCAAAGTATGCGTCTTACTTTCTCAGCAATCGCGAACTAAACAATAATTGTAATTGTAATTATAGGAATATGAACAGAAATGGTTAAACACGATCGGGCATTTCTTACTTGGCATTGAGTCAATGAAAGAAATCGATCCAGATAATTGACGGCAATGGAAACAGTTCCAAGAGAGAGGTTCAGCCTCTTCTGAGACTGAATGAGATAGACAATTAGTTAATACTTTGTGCAAGAAAGAACCAACATGTGTAGCAAACCATCTTCTTATAATTTCTGAGAATTTACCTTAATGATCCAATTAACCACCTTAAACCTAGAATTTTGGATCAAATCGTTCGTCTGGAGGAGCTTCAAGTAGCTTGGCTCCGGCATGTGCTTTGCCCCCTTGTCCAGAAAAAAACCAAAAGCTTCTTGACAATCTTTCTCCGTAGAATGGAAAGAAGTAGAAAAACTGTTCCTTTCTTTGCTGCATCCATCATTGTCTTGTACGTTAAGGTCTGCACTTGGGCTCATCGGCCACACTTCATTGCACAATAGGCTTTCCATCGTTGGACTTAACAGTACTTAAAAATACAAAAGCAAGTTTATTACAACCAAGTACTCCTGCAGTAGGCATAAACTGTATGGAACTGGTAAATTCTGAAATGATGATTGGTCATCTGTGTTTGTTCTTACAAAATTGAAGCAATGTGTGAGGGTGGTGGCGGGGGTGGAGGAGGAGGGCAGTTAAGGATTTGGGATGAGAGGGTGGTGCTGAGGTTAGATCATGAGGTATAAAAACGGGGACACGTCCCTCATGAAGAGAAGTAAATGCCGAATGGAGATATTATTTTTATTGGTTTGCCAGCAAAGAGGTTTTTGACTGCAGTAAGCTGCCCCGTGATGGCACGAGGAATGACCCTCGTCCTGCGTTGGAGCGGGCCCAATTTGCTTAGGTATTGATTTCTTTAGGTTTGGCCCGTCATTCTGATGAGGTTCACTGGGGATTTTTTTACCATGTACTACTACACGTGAGGGCCTACTTCAAGCCTTGGTCAGCGAAGCATGAACCACTTTCAGTCGGCACAGCCAGCCAACTAACCTGCAATTCATGCAAAGTCAGACGACAACCATGGTGTCAACAGCCGCCAACACTTCTTTGCGTAAATACTGCAGAGTCGCTTGGTATTCATTTTTTATTCCTCATAAGAATTCAGATTGATGTGTGCCCTTGTGAAGTATACTGCTGATAGTTCACTGCATATACTTTGGATACAAGTTTCCAAAAAGTAGCAAAATGAACAATTTCACGATTGAATATCATATTATTTTATCTAGAACTTTTAGCGAGACTAGCCACCTTCGAGGTTCAATCAATACCATGGTTTGGGGCCATTCGTACAACAATAATGATAGAAAGAATTATTCAGAGTTTTGGTTTCACAGACAGAAAATTTCTGGAGCTACCGAATTGTGCACATTCTTTATTTACATAACATTACTAGAAGCACCATTACATCATCAATAAAAACTGTTGGGGAATGCCTGCCAAATTCAAGACAAAAGAGAGTAAATAACGACCAAATATAGTGTTAAGTTGATCGCTTGAGCATTGAGTCCATTCACAGACGTAGAAACCACCGGCTATAAAATCCTTAAAACTACTCGTGGATATTCTGCATGTCAGGTTGAGTTTGGCATAAACCAAGACGCAACTCATGCACTGACTTCGATCAAATTCCTTGAGATTGTTGGAAAAGAACACTCCTAACTCGATCATTTCACAAAAGGGGGTCAATCATTGAAAAGGTACCTCAAGGACTTCCCCCAAGATGACATTGGTAGCCAAGCTGCCTGAGTTCAAATCACTGCAAATCGTAAGTGGAGAAACTGAACCCTGATCTTCCATCATTTGTGGACTTCAATTCCAATTTCTGGAAAGGGCTGAAAATTTATTTAACACATCAATCTCGAGTAGATATACATAATACACGCAAGAAGATTAATCATATGAACATACAGAATAATCAAAAAATGAATGCTGAGCAGAGAGGATCCCCAGCCAGAACTTATAAATAGACGGAGTTTACCTGCTGTTAGGATCATAATAGAACCCATTAATGGAGCCGTCACTACAAGAGAAGCAAACATAATAAAAGCCAGCTATTGTCAGTCCACAGTCAGTTCCAACATTCACAAAGTACTGCTCTTTCCACCTCTGTGAAATCACATTGGAAGACACAAATCATACAGAGATAGAATGAACTTCTACAATTTATGGCAAGTACAAAATCCAGGTTATGACCATAAATATATAAGGATAGTTACTCAAGTCCAACGATTTCCCGCCATCAGCTTCCACTTGGCTCTGGTAAGGAAGCAAAATGTTGAGATCATGTAAACATTTAACCACATAATGCAATTAATGATTCGATACCCACCAGCAGGCGTGAAAAGGATGGGAACTTTGTCCAGTGCTTTATGTCATCTTCTGCCCTGCACATAATTTGAAGACATTAAACTTGCAAATGCAAAGTTGACTAAGAGGGTGTTTGCGTAAGCTTATAAGTTCCTCAAAACATCTTATAAGATGTTTGAGAGCTTATAAGTTCCAAAAATAAGATGTTTAGAGCTTATAAGTTCTTTAAAAATAAATTGGTTATTCCTAACTTATTTTCGAACATATTATAAACTACCTTATTTCATGCATTTAAAATAACATAAACATCTTTAAATTACATTTTAGTAATAGTATTCAAGTTATTTTCTTTGTTATTATATTAAAAAATTATAATAAATTATAATTATAAATTTCAACAAAATCTTATAAGATAACTTTACTAAGCACTTTTTGACTTATTTTTAAAATAAGATTTATGAACTTATAAGCTGTCTTAAAAATAAGCTTAGCCAACCACCCTCTAAATATATGAGGCTTTTTTGTTCAGAACTCATTGGAACTTTTTGATTCTACTGTCAATGAGAAAGATTAGACAAAACATACGATGCTCCCCACTTCCCAGTGAAGAAAGTATAATTTTTGGTGTCGACAATTTCCCCTTCCCAGAAAGTAACAACCTGAAATACGAACAAAATGAGAGAAATATTAACCTGAAATCATCCGGGCATCAGAATGACCGTATTGTATTATCGTATTGCATTTCTTTTTTTTGTTTTTTCTTCCAATATAAAGAGGAAAAAGGAAAAATAAATATGAATAATATTACTGATCAGAGTTTAGAATTCTTACTGGTGTATCGGCCATAGGAACATTCAGAGCTTCCATGGTGCCACATAAGTATCCATGATCAAGATCACAACCTTGGATTTGTACATTTACCCTCCATGCTTCATCTTTTTGCTGATTTGAAACATTTTGAGTCCCCGAGAAAGCCTGTAATATAACATGTGGGGAGAACAAGATGAAAAACACTTCGCTGGACTAGGGGTGGGCCTAAGTCGAGTTACTCGACTCGACTTAAAACTCGGTTCGAGTTCGAGCATTGTCGAGCTAGAGCTCTACTCGTTATGTGACTCAAGTCGAGTTCGAGTTGTCTCTGTGTCGACTCGACAAGTTTCAAGTAACTCAACTCGATGACTGTTTTGTAATAAGGGTTTTTAATTGTGGCATTTTGGACATTTTAAATAAATAAACGAATTAATAAAATTATATATATTTTTATATTTATTAATCGCTTTAGAAACTGACGCTCACGAGCTTGAGTTCGAGCTTGATTACTCGAGCTCGATTTTTGAGTTCAAGTTTCACGAGCTCGAGCTCGAGCTTTCTTTTTCACCCTCGAGCTCGAGCTTGACTCAACTCGAACTCAGCCCTACGCTGGACAGAGGATCACCACTCAAAAGATCTGCCTTGATATTTATTTATAACAAGAACTTAAGAGATCCGGGTGAAGCCAATTGATACTAATTATTGAATTCATGATTACCTGATTATAATACCCAAGTCTTAATTGTATGCCATGCAACCTTATTCTCAACTCAAAAGAATACTATTTGACTGAGCATATTCTGGCTTGTCAACTAATTATATTGACACTTGATCAATCTGAATTTTCACAAATTAGTTAACACACAATAATATCATATAATTACCTGAAAATTAGCTATTCCATTACTGCCATTTTTGGTGGACCTGTTTCCTCGACCACCATTTTTTTAACTTTGTGAAAATAATTTCTAGCTAATTCCCAAATCACCAACTTCTAATAAACAAAGTAGATCAAAACCCAAAGTTACAAACATTTTAACTGGAATCACAGAATAGTTGCCAAAATTGACCAAAAACAGAAATGACAAATAAACATAGTAGCTAATTGGAAATGCATAAGTTAAACCAGAAACAATAATGAGGGTAGAAATCACCTGCCCAACACTTAAAAGCGTACAAGGCTGAGGCAAAGTATTTCCTTGAGTTGTCCCTTCAAAATGACGGTAAATTCCGTTAGCTATTCCCACACCAACAATCACGCATACAATTCTACTTCGAAATCAATAGTTAAAAACACTACAGAGATAGCATCAACCTTATGTATATAGTCTACGACTAAAATTTTGCAATTTTAATTAAACTAACGTCATCTTTACATTTCAAAAGCTTTAAAAAGATCTCAACAGCTGTTCTAACCAAGTCTTAACTCATTTGAATTCTCTCTTTAGCGTTAAACTTTTTCCCTTGAAATAAAAACTTCAACCCCTATAATTCCGAGCAAAAGATGGAAAAGAATAATAACCAAGATCAAACTTGTATAAGCTGTTGCCAAATTTTAAAAATCCGTTACTCGAAAGGAAGATAGATATAAGCACGCTTTTCAATTCACATAGAAGAGGCGAAGCCAAACAAAGCCAGAGATGAAAAATGGAAATGCAGTTTAAAGTCAAACATCATAATCAAATTTAAATACCTGAGACTTGGGAACGAGAGGAAGTCTCCGCCACTCTCACCGGCATTTTCTACTTCGATGATTCGATCGAGTTGGTGAATTTCTAGAAACTACACAATCGGTTTAAACCCCAAATCTGTTTTTCGCCCTTCGTCGTCGCCCGTCGAGGCGTCACCTAATACCTACGCCGATACGCGAGTCCGAGATGTGAAAGCACAAAGCGCTATCCCTTCTGGGAGCGTAAGATATACGACTTTGGTTCAATTAGGCGCCCGCGAGTGCGACTCAGTAAAGTCCCAAATTATTGATTGGGGCCTGAGCAGCTACTAAAGACAATATCAAGAAATATAAATATATATATATTATTTACAAAACTTCGTTAATAAATATCAATTACCAAGTATTTTAACTAATCAGTGAGGCACATTCAAATTTATGGGCAAAGAAATAAGTAATAAAAAATATACCAAAAATTAAATTAAATCGAAGTTGAATAAAAATTTTAATTAATATGTATAAAATGAAGAGAGACTAGAAATAATTTAAATAAAACAAAAGAGCAATTAAAAAGAACATGAAAATAGAACAAAATGTAAACGGAAAAGAAAGACCGATGAACAGTAAAATGAACAATCGACTTGTGAAACCAACGTTTATTGCTCCATTTTAAAAACTATAAATATTAATACTGTCAAGATTTAATAATATTATCGGCAGAATGATATTATTTAATATTATTTATCAATGAGAATATCATCCAATATCTGATTAATCGAATGTTGCACTTCCTCTGGGAAAACTGGTTTATTACACAACATGGTAGATGTGTGATCAGATATGGGAACAGTTTGTTATTTGTTGAGGTAGTTACCGATATACTCTTATTTTGTAACAAATTTAATTTTAAGATAAATAAAAAATTGTAATTAATTCTTTGAGTATTTAACGCAATTTAAATGTATATATCATGTACTGATAAACAACCAATTCTTGTTATTTATATATAATTTTACTTACTTTTTTGAACTTTTTTATCGTATTACAAAATACACGCACATTTCGTGTACTCAACCATGACAGAGTCATCTACTTTCCCCTGTAGTACGGAGAAGCGTTAGGGGTGAGGTGGAAATGGGCGCAAAACTTGGGCCCACATGCCCCGTGTAAGAAGTTGTATGGTCGAATGAAGAGGAAGCATACGAATGAATATAATCCTCGAACCCTCCATCATCGGCACCGGCCGCCGGCGCCCTCAAAACCCCCGGAATTTCCATCTCGCCTTCCAGGTAACTCACCACCTGCCTCATGCTAGGCCTCGCCAACTGTCCGTGGCTCGAACACATTATGCCCAACTTCAGTATCATCACCACCTCATTCTCATCGAAATCACCCTTCATTCTGTGATCCACCACGTCAAGAATCCTTCCTTCTCTCCATTTGCGCCACACGAAGTCCACCAAAACGATGTCGTCCCCCCCCCGATTTGGACTCGATAGGCCTACGGCCACACGTGACTTCTAGCAGTAGAGTCCCGAACGCAAACACGTCCGAACTTGTCGTGGCTCTCCCAGTTCTCGGCAGCTCTGGCGCCAAGTACCCCAACGTGCCCACCACCCGCGTCGTGCCAGGGTGCGACCCGTGATCGTACAGTTTCGCAAGCCCAAAATCTCCGAGCCGACCGTTCATCTCGCCGTCCAGTAGGACGTTACTGGCCTTGATGTCTCGGTGTATCACGACCTTTTCATATCCTTGATGCAAGTACAAGAGCCCGTAAGCTACGCCCTTGATGATCCTCAGCCTCTGTTCCCAACTCAAAACACATTTCGGTTCATCAAACAAGAATTTATCTAAACTTCCATTAGGCATGAATTCGTAAACAAGTAGAAGTTCGCCTCCACGCCTGCACCATCCCATTAACAGGACTAAATTTCTATGGCGAAGCCTACCGATGCTGGAAATTTCAGACATGAATTCACGTACCCCCTGCTTTGACTCGTGTGAAATCCGCTTGACAGCAACTTGGGTTTTGGGATTTGACAGTGTCCCTTTATATACTCTACCGAATCCTCCGATCCCAAGTAGCTCGCTGTCCAGGAAACCTCTGGTGGCTTGCTTGAGCTCTTTGTACTTGTATCTGTGTGGGACAATTTCAAGCTCCCACGATTCTATCACTTCTGCGTTTTTGATTTTTCTTATCAAGTAAACAGCAGTCAACGTTGTAGTCAACACGAAAACAGCTGCCACAACCGAGAGGCGTACGATTAGGCCAGTGTGTTTCTTCTTGCTTCCCGGAGACAAGGGGAGAGAATCCAAGTCCAATGATTTGGCTTCTCCGTTCATTTTGAAGCTCCAGCCCAGAATGTAATGCGAACTTGCAAGCAAACCTGTCGAAGCCGAAAATCCAACGAACATGGTTTCTTCAAGAATCGGGGAGAGATCCACTTGGAGAGACAAGACAGGAATCCTGGGCTTGGAAGAAGAGGGTGAAAGTGTGACGTTCACAAGGTTTGTGACGGAGTCGTACTCGATCCAAGTCACGATGGGCTTGCTGCCCTTGAGATTGAGATCATTCTTCACCATGTCGTCACCAAAATGCGCTGCTGGAGCAGAATCGTTGGACTTCAAGCTGTTGATGTCGATGCCAACGTGGTTGTCATTAATGTCTCCGAACTCGAAATCCTGAACGGTGTCGAATTCGACTGCGAAGAGGTGGTTGGAGAAGTTTCCGACGTTGCTGGAACTGAACAGGCCGAGGTACTGGCTTGGAAGAGCCGACTTTAGTTCTTTGGAGCGTGCGATTGTGAAGGCTAAGCCATGGCCTCCGAGTTTCGGGTACTCGGGATGAATGGAAAACGCGAAACAGGTTGAGAAGGAGAAGACAGGGCCTGTCGTGGAGTTCTTAAACTGAATCGGTGAAGGGTAAAAGGCGTGTCCTATTAATCTTCTGGTCTCGTTGGTTAATCGAAGAACCCCATTGTGGTCGACTATCGCAACCCCATTTAAGCTTATGTTGGACTTTGGATCGCCGAATCCTGTATAGGTAAATTCATCAGATTGGGTTGAAGCTGGGATGGAGAAGAAAGGGTAAGAGAGGAGGAGTACGAAGTACACTATCATTGCAGAAAGAGAAAACACAGTTGTATGATTGCAGGCGAGGACAAGAACTTGGCGCTGAGTGCCGACAGCCCATGCTAGAGTGTTGAAGTTAATACAAGGTGGCTAAAACAGCAGCCATCCAACGGCGAATATTAGAGCCGGAGTCGTCGGTTGGGCTACGGGGGGCCACGTTTGGATAATGAATTCAATGAACTGACAATGTTCTTATCTGTTGTCTTTGACCTTTTCGTTTGCCACTTGCTATCGTGCCAGGAATCTGTCATAGACCCATATAGATTTACTCTATTATTTTTATTTTGTTTTGCATTTAAAAAAAAACATATTTTAAATTTTTATTTTTTATTTTTATATAAATTTTTTAAAAAATATATTTAAAAATACAAACTAACAAACTGAAAAAACGTACTCCTGTTGTCAGATTTTAAGATTCATAAGGAAATTACCTCACGAGGTAAATATGTTTTTTATTAACCGCAGTCACTCAAATATACCGTCTGCCGATCCGATCCTGCAAGTAGAGCAATGATTTAGCGGGATAAAAATTTAGTATGAAAATTTAAATATAGAGTAAAAATAAGAAAAATAAGAAAAATAAAAAATAATATTTTAATATACGTTATATTTAAAACAAATGATTTGAACAGTGTGAAAATTGGATCCAAACGAGATTTTGTCATGCGTGTTGCCCCTGTCAAAATCTTAAATTATTAATCAACTAATTTTTAAAATATAAAAAATAAAAAAAGACATTAAATATAATAAAAATAAAAAATAATGGAAACAAAATAAAACATGAAAATATTTAAAAATAAATAAATTCACGCGTACTTAAATTTCCAACAACAAGAAAAAAAATTGATGTTAAATATTTTTTCATATATATGTTCAGTTTGTGAAACATTTCTATATAAAAAATTATTAAAAACTAATTTTTTACTTTGTATTATTTTTATTTTATTTAATATTTCATGTGAATTTTTATTCAATATATTTTTTATATTTAAAAACAAAAAATATGAAAACATAATTTGTTAAAGCTTTTAGATGTTACCATGTGGCAAATCTCTGCACCCAACGTATCTGATTAGGTGCAGACTGAGACAAGTTTGGTAGACTCTGTTCATTAGTGTAGTGGATCTGATCGGGTGTAGATTGAGACAAGTTTTGTAGACTCTGTTCACGAGTGTAATGTACTTGAAAAAACAGATTGGGGCAAGTACTACTCTCTCTTTCATATATATATTTTTTATTTTTTATTTTAATTTTTCTTCTCGTTCTTTCTCTTTTTATTTTGAATTCTTTTTGGTTTCTTTTCATTTTTTGTTTATAATTTTTTTTCTATATATATATATATAGTTATTATTGTAGAGAGTATTTTTCAACTTTATTTTTTCAAAATATTATTAAAAAGTAAATTATGAAAGGATATATATATACACACACAGTTATTTAGAGTGTAATATTGGTGAAAATCTCAGATTTTTACAATTATATATTTTTAAAAATTAGAACAATAACTGAATGTAACTAAATATATTGGATATTATTTTTATATACGTATATATCAAATTGATATTATCAAATATATTTAAAAACACAGCAGAATAAATTTATAAAAAGATACAATTATCAAAATAAATTTAATTTGTTTATGTTTCAAGTAAAATGTCTTGAAAAAGTAAAAAAAAAAAAATAATGCAAAAATAAAAGATAAAATAATTTGAAAAATGAAAAGATAAAGAAGGGAAACCAAATTATTATTGGAGGGAAAAAGAAGAATTCAAAATAAAAGAATAACAAAGTACGGAAGCAAGGAGTGGAACAGTCGACTCAATTAAGTTCTGTGAGTGCAATGCACTCACGACCACAATCTTCTTAAACCATCGAAACAACCCAATCACAGGCGCCAAACTCGATAGTCAACATCTCCCAATTGGAATATTGAAGTCTAAGCCACGTGGGGAATAGTTTAGTAATTTTTAATTTCAAGAGGGAAAACCGGGGGAAAAATGGTGCTGCTGATTTATAAGACACAAGTGGAGTGTCCAACTGCTGGTGTAAGGTCTTGCTTAATGGTATCTACTGTTATTGATCGAAAAAGGTGGCAATCATCACAGAGGACTGGTTTCGCAAAAAGGACAAAAGCTAGGTGGACAGAAGTGTGCGAAATGGGTGGAAGTATTTATAAGTTGGTATAAGGGGGAGGAACGCGGTTTCTCGGGCGTTGTTTAATTTGAAAAATAAAAATAAAAAGAAAGAAGAATAAGAATAAAATCCTGTGGATTGACTTAGAGTGTTCAACTTCCACCAAAAATGGGATTTTAATTATCTTATGTCTTGGAAAGCAGGTGTAATAACCATGATGCGGGTTAAGGTGGTGGCTGGAGGCGGCTATGGCCAAAACTGGAGGCTTCTTGGAAAGCTGGGGAGTTTGAGGAAACAAAATTCCAAGGCTAGAAATGGAAGTAATGTCAGCTATAATCATCAGAGGGGAAATCCAAGAAAATGATTTATATGTATTTTCTTAAAAAATGTTGTTTACCCTTGGCTTTCATTGTTAAGCAGTGCATCCAAATAAAAACTTGAATGTCCTGTCTCCAAAAATGAATTATTATCTCATTTTGCCAAAAGATAGTCGTGCGAATAGTGAAGTTGTGGAGACTTTAATATTCATAGTCGTGCGAATAGTGAAGTTGTGGAGACTTTAATATTCTGTTCATTATATATATATATATATATATATAGTACCGAATATTGTGTGACTAGAAAAAATTTATACTCTGTGTGTGTATTTATTTACAAATTGTAAAGTAATTGTACTTTAATTAATAAGAATAAAATTATTTAAAATTTGAAAACATAATATTTTCAAATAATAAAATCAAAATATTGAAAAACTTGAAAAAGAGAAAGTTTGAGAGAAAAATAATAAGTTAAAAGAAAAAAATATAGAAAATAAAAAGATTAAAATATGAAAATTGTGTATATTTAAAATAAGAAAATGAAGAAAGATCAACATAATTTAAAAAATAAGAAAGTTAGGCAGAAAAAAACTTGTAAACTATAAGTTAGGCAAAATGAGAAAAATAAAATAATAGAAAGAATAAAAAAAGTTGGCATAAAAGTATTTGTAAAAATTCACTTTCTACAATCAAAATCTCTTATTTTCATAATAATATAGAATAGGTAAAAAATGCGTAAATATATTTACATATATACAGGGTGTTGGAGCTCCTAGAATATTTTGGATGTCGACTATTTAGGTTATAGACTAGTTATGGTGCCCGTATATTTAGACCAAGCCTTTCTTTTCTTTTCTTTTCTTTTTCTCTTTTTTTAGTAAATACATCAAGCATTTCTTGTAGAAGTATGTACATAAACATATTTTTTTATGTTTATTTTTAAATTATGATTTAAAAGTATACACTTAATTATTATACTTTTTAAATTTTTTTTCTTTTTTTTACTTTTATACAATTTTTGAGGTAAAAACATGTAAAAATATATGTCAAAAAATTGAAAACAAACAAAGCCATTATTATATTGTGCAAAAATGAACGTTTTTTGTATGACTGATAATTTATCTTTCCTATAATCCAAGTAAAAGTTGAGTAAATTTTGTTGGTCTAAGTAGGTCTGAAAGGCCATGAATTCTTGATGTAAAAATTTCAATTCCCATTCAGATCCAGGTAAAGCTGAGTAATTAGCAGGGCCCGAACCTTATGCCCGAATAACTTCCTATCCCGTTTGTGTCATCCTTAATTAATTGCCACGTCTTTAAACAATTGCTACGCATAATGCACTAACATATCCGATGAGTATATATACACAGGCTGAAGAGAGGTAGAACTGATTTCCAAAAAAGTCCAAACCAAACAGTAAAGACAGAAAGTATAGCAACTGTGCAAATTGCTAAGGCAGACTTCCATCCTATTTGGCCTTCGAAAGGTGAGTTTGGAAGGATGGGAGAGTTAGAGACGTTCACAAGGCTTTAAAGAGTTGTCACTCTAGGTTTGTGAAGACATGATCGCGATTTTCTTCTCTTTTCGTCTCATTAAAATACATACTTTCTAGGCATGCTGATCATCAATGAATAGTTTTTTCTTTTTTTACACACTATTTTTAAATTTTTTATGAATTTTATTCCCAACAAACGGGTGTACATCCAAACATAGTCGAGGATCTCTTAATTAGATATTGATTTCTTAAGGAATTCATTCTTGGTACTTGACTGATTGATGATTATCTTTTTTCTAAAATTAATAGGGCAACTTTTACCCTCAATTATTATTATTTTCTCTCAATATAAGAGTACATAAAGTGAGCTGAATCAGTCTCCCACCACCATAAATGATGTTAGAGTGCTCAACAAACAAATGAAAATGATACTGCAGTGGCGGTTGAAATGCCGTTTGCAGTAGCTTAAGCCTTATACAAGTGTTCAAATGTGATCTTAAAAAAAAAAAAAAAAGAGGGTTTTTCAAATCCTTCTATATACTTGTCGGTTTATTCCTTCTTCATTTGTCCAATTATTATTACATCCTATTATTTTCACCAACCCCCAGCCACCGCCGGCAACCGGTCCCTCTGTGAACCCTTCCCCCAGTCCAACTGCCTGCAACCTCCTTTCCCCACAGTCACGGCGGCTGGTTGGAGGAAACGTGGTGGTCATGAACAAGAAATTGGGGTTTTGTCAAATAAATCCTAGATTAATCATTTGAAGCTATCTATGTACACAGTCTTCTGTACATCATGAATTTCAGTCTGCATACGTTATGGTTATGGATACGACTGCCATATTAGATTTCTGAATTAGTGATTCTTACATTAAATAAAATCAATAAATATGACATCTTTCCGAGAGATAGACTTGATACTTTTTATTGACCTTAATTTGCTACATTTTTGTTATTCTCTGTGCCCGCGTGTACACAGACAAATATGGTAAAAATGTTTATTTACACAGTTTACACTCTATAGATTTAGAGGTTTTACGTATATTCATGAGAAAATGTACATAAAATAAATTCTATGGTGGTTTGTGTATCTGACTTCTATTAATTGAATGTGAGCAATCTAAAATAACTGCATGCCTTGTCGAGTTCTTAAGTAAAGAAACTGAATAAACCACTTAGAAAACATAATATAAACAAGGTGATTTTCCTTCACTTTTCGAATTTCTCATTTTTCTCATCCCCCCCAACCACCACCTCTCATTTAATTTTTTTCACATATACTATTGTATCTATTTTTAGGATTTTATTCTCTGCGCTGATTTACAAAAGTAGTTAATATAACATTACTTTATACAATATTTTAACCCACAATTACCATCAAAGCTCAAAATTTAGAGCACATGTAAGGAGTATGCCCAACAATACTAACTCAAATACATCAGAACAAGAATTTCTATTTTAATTTTAATACTAGACTCTAAAAGCATCTGTTTCATACATAAACTAAAACAATACTTCATATATCTGTTTGATTTCTTGAGGAAATTATGCTCGAAAAAAAAAATTTGATTTATTAATTGGCGACAAGTTTTTCTAATATATATAATTGCATTAATAACTAAATAATTGATAGAAATATTGACAATATATAGGCTAGGTTTACAGACACAGCGCACCAAACTACAAATTAACTGAAGATCAATTAGGTAACTCTCGTAGGCCAATATGTTCCATAATAATTCTAGAGAGTTTGTATTGGTGCATTTATCGAAAGAATTCGCTGAGGGTTTGATGCACGTACGTTGTGTGTTCTGTTTTACTTATGATAACCACGAATCACATGTTGCATAATATTCTCGATTTTTGTAATTACTTATTAATTAGAATCTTAAAAGCTGCTAATAATTTGCATTAATTCTATGTACATAGCCAATTACTGAAAAGATGAAAGAGAGGAAAAGAGGAGATAAACTGAAAAGAGGAGCAACCAGCACAAATAAAATTATTATCCACACATTCATATATACATATATATATATGTATATACGTATGTATGTATACACTGTTAAATTTGAAAGAACTAACCAAATATAAGGAAATCTCACTTCCGATCCTCCATTAAAAGTTGCACTTTAGAAGGGTTGAAGCTGGAAATATTTATGCATCCCCTACAATATCCATCCACCCACAGGTTACCACTTCTGAACGCATGACGAATTCTGAATGCTGAGAAGAAAATCAGTATAAATGAAATACGCTTCTTCCTGTATAAATCTGGACTACCGCTGTGAACTTCACGATTTTGCAGTAAGTTTTGCCAGTGGGTGGGACGTGTATATTACAACAACGGCTTTGACTTTGCACCAGGACCATCGGGCTCTGGTCCCAGTCGAAGTTCTAGGTCCAACTCCCCAGGCCTCAACTCCTCTCTTCCTAACTTCACATGCTTACTGCCGACACGACTACCTGCTGCGGGTTCCTCAACTGACGGTGCATCCGCGAATAACGGTAAGCAACCTATCAGATTATGATCTTTACGATCCACGTCGGATAAGTCTTGCGCCTTCTTGGTATGATCATCGCTTTCCAAACCCACTCCTTTTCTGCCAGAAGAATCAGAGGGAGGGCTACTGCCTTCACAGTCCCTGCTCTTCGTGGAATCCAAAGACAGCATGTTTTCGCTGGAAAACTCCCTGAGCTTTGCTCTGTCCCTCCTGTGGATGTTCATGTGACCTCCCAACGCCTGTGCGTTAGAGAACCCTCGTTTACAGAAGGTGCACCTGTAACTCCTCGCCTCCGCTAAATTTTCTGCGTAATCGTCGCCCCATACGATCATCTGACCGGTGGTTTCCAGGCCTGAGGGATCCATATGTTCGTCGCAAGACAAAGCTGGAGAAAGCAGGAATTAAATTGCAAAAAATAAAGGAAGAAAAGGGTTCAGGTCTTATGTTTCTTTGATGAGGAGATATGTTAATATAGGGGAGGGTCAAATGGTCGGTTGGTAGACTATTTTTTGGGTGTTGTTTAAGGTCAAAAACAAAGCCACGGCCAGCAAGCGTGCTAAAAGTTAATTTTCACATAGATAATCTATCAAATAATTAAATGTCAAATACAGTTTTATATATTTTAATGAAGGTTTTGGGATATGTTTGTGGCCTGAATGTCTTCCATAAGTTGCTTTTACAATTCCACTACTGCAAGTTTCCGGGTGATGCTGTTCCACACTTCACCATCAAAGTAATACTTCAAACAATTTGTATATAGAGCTTAGCACTAATGAAAATTAATTCTATGTTTGTTCTCAGGTAGACAAACCATTAATTATCGATTCAGAATATACATCACTCAAGTACACAATAAACTAAATATTGTTTGTTTCTTTAGAAGTTATATTCGCCTCAGGGACAGGGAAGCCGTCCAAGAACGCTGAAACTCATACTGGTTAATATGTTACTCCCAAATAATTTAGAAATTTAATTAAAAAAATCACACATGATGAAGACCTATGTATATCCCATCACGACAGTGTGGCAAAGGATAATTATGAATATAAGTAATTAACCCAATAAATACAACTAGTGTTCGTTAATTATATTGGGTTGGTCCGCCGTCGCAAGATGTGGCCATCTCTGATGGCAATCAAATTCAATTGCTTCCTAATATGAAATTGAAATATATAAAGTAACAGTTAATTCGAACGGGGCTTAACTATTTAAATCCATCTGGACGAATGCGCGCATGGAGAAGTACAATGTCAAGGTCAACGTTATAGTTTAATGTTGTAGATCGTTGTCACACTTAGCTTTAAAATTGCCAAAAAACAATAAAAGAAAAGAGCAGAGAAAAGAAAAATATACAGTTACAGTCAGCTCTCCGTTTTTATTCACTTAATATATGCTATGTTTTCTAAGTCGCTTCTTGTCTTTCATTAGCACCCTGTTTGGGGGACACAAAAAGAATTTAAAAGAATTTTGCTAATGAAGGCAGACTAGGTTTACAATCCTGTCTTAATCCTGCTGCTGCCTCCCCAGTGGATCATATACTTACTTACCACTATACATTTTATTCCATTTTGAAATTAACATCTTGTTGTCTAAATTGAGGTTCGGAAATTCTCTACAAATATGACTAGTCGGATTTAAATTATTTTTATTGATTTTCAATTTTTTATTTGTAGTTTTAAATATTTTAAAGCGTGAAGCTTCATATTATGAAGTGCTCTATTTATTACGTTTTGTGTTGGATGCCACTATGTATGTTACATGTCAACTTCTTTATAAATAGAATTCTCATAGTTCATTTTCAGATGAAATTCAGGTGGCTCGATGAATTAATTGAGATGTTGCAGTGTTTAATTTATATTCATTCAATCCAGAGCATCGTCGATGTTACACAAAGCAATTACTTCATCATTAATAAGTAATTGACATAACTATCACAAAATGAAAAATAAATCAATCTGAAAGCGCAGATGGAGATGGAGTGATTGTAACCACTAATCGTCATTGATTATGATAAAACATGCTTTTAGTCGTAGTCTAGTGTTCTACATGACTTCACCTTGCAGGTGAGAGGAGAAAGGGACGACTTATCAAATTACTTGGTCTCTTTTAACTACATTAATATATATGCACTTGGTTTGTAATTCATTTTTGGTTACAGATCGGTATAACAGCTGATATTTAGTTTGATTTGATGATGACACGTACAAGTTTCTATCTTCCTTCCTTTTTTTTTTTTTGGGTTTGTATGCTAAATAAGAAGTAGAGGAGGATATTTTATTTGGAAAAAAATAACTAAACAAACGGTATCTTAAATCAACAGTGGCATATTCTCTTGTATATGGATGAATAAATTAAATCATCTTGTACTATAACAAATGTAATAAATTAATATATATATATATATATTATTTATAATTAAGAGCTTGTCCTTAGAATAATTTGTTGTTAAAATATGAAAAAAACAAAAATATTTTTATTTTAATAGTTTATTTTTACTCTCTCTCTTTATTAATTGAACTTTTCCCACTTTGATTCATCTATATCAAAAAAAAAAAAAAAAACAAATATAAAATTAAAGTGAGAGAGTCACTTGAAAGGAACAGGATTATTAATTACTCTATAGCTCAAAATCGATGACTATTTAAATTCAGTTCCACTTAATTTTATGGATGTTAAACTCAAGGTTAAGTTTGAATCAAATAATAAGATTGAATTTTAAAAAATTTTAAAGTGTGAATTAAAATTTAATAAGGTACAAAAATATATTTAAGTGTAATCGAATTTCAATTGAATAGTTGGATTAGCCGTAGAACCACCTTATTTTCAATTGTCAAACGTCATCTGCCGTCTATGTCTGTTAGCAGAAATGGACCGTTTAATCTCAATATATGGGCTTTCTCTCCTTTGGGCCTCGAAAGTCAAATATTAGTTATAGTATTTTCTGTACTTCTGTAGGCGTGTCCCATGCTATTACATATCAAGTCTAGAAAATAAATTTCTGAAGATTACTTGATCCAATCTCAAGCCTCTTTTTCATTATTTTAAGATAAAAAAAAAAAAAACCTATAAGATGTCAAATTATTTTATTCGAACATAAATTTTTTTAGTTTTCATGCTGTTTCTGTTTCTTAAACTTCCTTTTAATCTGTAAAATTTATAATATATTATAAAACCAAGAGCAATGAACACCTTGCATTCATGTATTATGAGGATTTTCATTTCATCACAAAAGATTAAGCACCTATCAATCTAAAATAATTATCTTGTAATATTCTAGCCTGTGCTTGGATGCTAATTATGAAGGATTTTTATCTCATCAAAATACAACTTTTCAAACACACTACCATTAAAATAACACTATTATCTCTTTCTTTCTTTCTTTTTATTTTTGCACTATTCATAAATTATTTCACCAACTTTTATTCCTACCAAAAGGTGCATCCTAATATAACCCTAGAATTCATGCATTTGAATTTCCCGTTCAGAAAAGAAAAAAACCCAACTTTACTTCTTATAATAGTACTTTATTTTTACTACAGATACAGTATAATTTGTTAGAAAGTAGATTTGATTCAGTCATCCATGGTTACCGCCCATTCATTGAGCTTCGCCCGCGTATTAAAAATAATTACTTCAATAAACTAAAGCTAATCCACCACTAAAATTAATTATTCTTTAATTCTAGATTTAATTCTTATTTTAATTCTGTCCCTGAATGGCCTGTCGATTCAAACCAATATATAAAATAATATCAGATCTCAGGACACGAGATATCCAGGGCCATGCAAATATACCTCACAGCTGTCAGAAGAATTATAAACAACTTCAGAAAACAACAGCTGAATTCTGGAATCAATAACAGTAATTAATCCTCTAAGTTTCATACTTTAAACAATGAAGATCTTGAAACTACCAGATGCTCAGAAAGAGCAACACATGAAGACTAGCTGGCCAACTAAAAATTGCAACCCCACAACATACTTCACTAAAATTCTACAGTAACAAATTGCCATTATGCATGAATGTGTCAAAGGAAATCTTTTGTCTCTTTTTTCCACTTTGTCTCATCGTCTCCATATATATTTTCACCAGTAGATGGCGGACATGTGTTTATATAAATGTCGAGCAATACAAAACTATTTACCAGTTATACATAAATACGGAACAGGGAGATAGAGGCTAAAATAAAGAAGTGACATTTTCACAGGATGAATGTATATGTTTGTATAAATTTCCATATATCTACGGATTAATTATTCAGAAGCAGACAACTGAAACACCATGTACTCCTCCCATCATCTTCATTAAGTAAATCTCTGAACTAGTTTACAGCTTACTCAAATTAAAGAAGAGAAAACGTATCCAATCAATCTAATAAATTAAACCCAATTTCGCTCTTATTGGGAACCTCGACAAAATCAAAGTGAAACAAGTCTGTTCCCAAGTACTTAATATTCAAATGTGTAGAACAGAAGGGACACATGAAAAGAAAATCATGCACATAGAAATTCCCAAGATCATATCACTTTAATTTCATATCTTCTGTTCTTTTCCACTGCATCCACAATTAATTAAGAATCAATCAAAGAATCACGGGTCTGGATACTGGGTGGTGAGTATATACCAAATTCCTGATTACTCAATTAAAACTCATCGATTGGGAGAATATTATCTAAGATACTATAATAAGGAGGTACATTAATCCCATATATCGTAGTCAAGCCAAAGTTGAAATCACATTCCGTAGATAAGACCTAGGCACACTGCCTCGTTTGACTCCAAGGCATTAACTAGTAGAGTAAAGAATTAACAAAGAACAGTCATTTGATTATGTGACTAACATATGGAGCATATGCGTATGTATGCTACAGCCAGATAGGGTTTGATGAGGGGGGGCTGTTTATTCTTTATTCTTCTTCCTGCATATCCTTATTCTTAGATCACTGTTTGATAAATAGAAAACATATGTGCAAGCAAAAGACGCGTAATTAACGCCTAGGAGTCATATGACGCCTTAATATTCTCTATATGAATATATTGAAAAAGGTATTTGTGTGTAATATTTTAAGTGGATTGATTCCTTGTAGTTGGTGGCATTTTTTGGAAGGATTGAGAAAGAAAGGAGCAAAACGTGAAAGACGAGAACGCAAGTGCATGGCATGGATCATGTATTGCTCCATCACTAACGATAATAATACAAAGGAAAAGGGAATCCATGTTGTGTTGTATTTGACTTATCTGCGTGCTTGAAAATGAAAAAAATACGTGTCTTGCTTAGTGGGTGTTTGTTTTAGGCGAAAGTACTGATAGAAACATGTCAGTGAAGCGTACTCAGTGGGAAAACTTGATCCCCCTATTAGTCCTTGCAGTTTCCAGTCAGTTTCTTCATGTCTTCAACCTTATGTTGATTAATTTGTTCATAGCAATGTACTCTACCTTAAGGCACTGATCCGACCCATCCAGAATCAACTTTCTGTCTCTATGAGAGCTAAACTCCAAACTGTGTCATCAAATAAAATTAGAAACAAAATACTCATTATAACATAAATTAATTGCAGGAGGGAGATAGTCTTGTAATTTGGTAGTGAAATAAAGATGAAACAAAGGTTGCAAGAAAACACTGTTAGGGTATATGTATAATAGGTTAGATCCTCCTACGAATTGAATATTTACCTTGCCAGCTATGAGAACTTAAAATTAATAATTCTGCAGTCTCACTGCCTCAGTTACTGCAAACGGTTCCAATTTATAACTTCAGGGACAACATGCAATTGATGTTAATTTAATAATGTTCTGTCGTTTCCATTAGTTTGAACCTTCTTCTGCCACATGATTTTTCATACCTAATTTGACAAATTTACTGGGAGACAGGAGACATAAGACGTGACAGCAAATGCAACTATCAATTATATCAACTACTTACTGTTACTTCTAAGATCAATCTGATGATCTCTCTCATGCTTCACAGTCTTCTCTGATGAAACGCTACAAGACTTAGATTAATTTATACATGCTTTAATCTTCCCCATTTCCTGATATTGATAATTAGTAATTGATTCACCCATGTAAATTCCATATTCAACAAGAACACAGGAAGAAAAGTCATGTAGGAGAGTATTCAAGAGAGGAGATGAAAAACTTTCGGAGGATATAAAACACATAAAAATTGAGGAAAGTGGTTGACGTCTTTGTTTGCAGTTTTACTTCACCTTTGAAGCATCTCAAAGCCTTAGCTCAAGATCCAGCACTTCCTCAGAGGAACCAGACCGCAGTTTCAACACCTCGGGTTCGGGAAGACATCTGTCAACCGCACTCGACTTTGGAAAGAAACTTGAGGGTTTTCCTTCGATTCTCCTCCTCTTGCAACTACCTACTTCCTCGTCGCTAGATGCGTTCGTCTGCCTTCGACAAACGACTAAATGCAAGCTCGTTGATAAATCTTCGGAAACACAATCTTCTCTTTCGGTCTGAGAGTCCGAGGGAATAACATTCGATCTCCTATAATTGATCGAATCCAGAACACGATCTCTTTTATCAGCAACGAAGCTTGACCAGGATGGAGGTTGCGATGAATCTGAACTATCCCTCTCTCTTTTCAGATCAAGAGGTGAAAGCAAACAGAGGGTTGAAGTTTTTTCCTCAACGCTAGCTTTTGTAGCAGGAGGAGATGAAACCCTAATGACATGGGAGAGGGGTGACACCAACGGCCGGGTATCAGAAAACTCGGGATTAGGGTTATTGTACAGGAAAGCACACATATTAGGTGAGTACGGTGCATTGAAAGATGTACGAGGATTTAGAGCATGATTTTGAGCTGCAACTTCAGTTTGGGGAGCTGGAGATTGCTTCAATCTAGCCCTATCTCTCCTGTGAACATTCATATGACCTCCCAGAGCTTGAGCTGACCTGAATTCTCTTCTGCAAAAGCTGCAAGAATAAAATCTGGGAGGCCAAACACAGCCTCCGAGTATTCCTGCTGCGTCTTCTGCAAAAGCCTGTTCTTCCCACGAATCTCCGCACGAATCCATGGCTGCCGGTGGTAGTGGTGGAAGAGTGTGACGAGGATTCAAATCAGGATTCCTCTTAGCCCACGTCCAATATCTTGCTTGCTCCATTCCTTAAGAAAAGAAGACCCAGCAAATCTTCTGATGCGAAGCGATATATGGCGATAGAATGGGTTTGGAGGAAAGGTAACGAAGATGGTAATTAATGGATCATGATGATGGCCAGTCTACATCTGATTTCAATGAGCAGATGAGCTAATTTACTTAGGAATGTAGCTATGATGAATTATGTTGAAATGATTGGTAAGCTGAAAATGAGCATAGTTTTGCTGTGTTAAGGGTGGAAGGTAGGGATGGTGGGCACTCAAAATTTGGCCATTTCATGCAGCTGACATTTGTTTTTTAGTTGGGGTTTTCTAGGGACACTATATGTGATTGCCTAAAGTTATTTGACAGTGTAATTCGTTGGGTAGTATGAAGACATTTTTTTCTTGAACTTATGCGTATATTCTATTGGTGGGTCTCCGCGAGACGACTCTTTGGTCGGGAGAGTGCGTGGAAATTGGAATGTTGATTAAGGGTATATTTGGAAAGTATATTTTGATAGTTATTTTTTTTTAATAACCTTTTAATCGAAATCATATGGATTAAGTAATCTAATTTTGATAAAATTATGACTCCGAAGACCAATTAAGTTCAAAATTTCCTGTCAAATGACGACTCGTTTTGGGTATGTTGTACATCCCAGCTACGCTAGCTAACATGTACAAAGGTAAGGACGACGCTCAACCCGACACGTGTCAATTGTTGAAAGCATTCTACTAAAAGCAATCAACATCTGATGAAATTTGGACTTCACACACACACACACAGATATATATATATATATATATATTTTTTTTAGTGATCGTTAAAATAGAAGATTATAATATTTTTTTTAAAAAAAATTATATAAATTAGGCAATATCAATATATCATAATCCAAAGCTTCATCTACATATTATAAAATATAAACATTGAGCCAATTCAAGTAAGCACCACACTGATTGTAGGCATTCTTGGATAGCCTCTTTTAATTCCATTTTGAACCCATGAATTGTATAAATTTTTTAAATTAATTTAGTTTAGTGTTTAATTTTAAAACCTTGTAATATTTCTATTCTTTGATGATTCCATTATTCCAATATTCAATTTTCAAAATAGTCATTCAATTACAGATCAAATGATCTTATCTAAAACGACCTATTATTGTGTGCTTACGAAAAAAATAAATAAATGCAAACTATTTTTAATTTATTAGATCCTTGAAAATGAAATTCTGGTGCCATTGAATTTCCTTCTTATTAATTCAATATGATTCACTTTTTATTTGACTTTGTTCTCATGTTGTTGCAACTGGTATACTCTGCTACTAATTTTACATTAATTGTACAATGATATATTTAAATCTATAAATGGATAATGAACATAATTTTGTAAATTTAAATAACTAGAAAAACCATATTTACAATAATAAAATATCACCAATTATATAAATTAAAAATAGTTGCCGTCATCATACTCATTTTTGTTTGGTTTTTCTAAAAAATAAAAGGCACTTCAATTATTATATATTTTAAAATTTTTGATATATTTTTATAACTTTTACAAAAAAAATTAAAAAACACTAAAAAACTAAAAGAAAAATAAATGTATTTTTCACCTAGCATGTCAGATCCATATAAGGTTAGCAAAACGGTTAAAATTAATCTAATAATTATAACATTTTGAGGGGGGTGTTAATAAACTAAGTTATTCGATTTGAATTCAATCAAACTCGATAATAATTTTAAAACTTGATCTCATTGCTAAGTTCAAACTCAACATTGAATTCAAATTTTATAAAATTGATATTAGTGAAATTTGAGTAATTATTGAACTGATCAAATTGTTATTCGAGTTCCACTCATTAATACTCTTATTTCGAAGTGCTAACTTAACCACTAAACCCAATCACCTTACTCCTAATATTCACCAATTTGAAGTTTGAAGAACAGTCAGAATTAATCTAATTAGGGTACGACTATTGAACCAAATTCAAAGAGCATGTTACGATTCTTACACTTCATTTATTTTCTTGTCACTCCTTTTTCTTACTTATCATTTTATTGCTATTTTATATATCGAACCAATTTCAAAAAGCATGTTATTTTTCGTGGATTTCATTATCATTTTCTTCTCACTCTCTTTTTTCTCCTTATCATTTTTATTGTTCCTATTTATTTATTTTTTCTATTTGCATTTTTTAAATAGGTCTATCTTGTATCAGACCGGACGTGTTTTCTACATGTATACAACATAATCTTTGAAATAACCACGTTGGAACTACCATCTTTTGTGTGTCCTTAGCCCTTAAATAACGGGATTATGCCTGCAAAAGTCTCCCCTAATTGCGATAAGCAACAACACTTATTGTCTAATCAAGAAGCCAAGTATCTCGTTCGTCAGCTAAACAGCCAAAACGGTGTCGTGAGACACGATTAATAATCATGACTTAATGAAACACGGGCAGTTTGGACTTTGTCATCAACTTGTCCTCTGTCTGGTCGAAACAACTTTTCGAAATAACATGATTAGTACCTTAATCCCTTTTCTATTTCCAAATTCAATATTATAAACATTTTTAGGTTCATAATGCCGAACAATTATTGCCCTTCCACCATGTTTTAGACAGTCTGCAAGCTAATTAACTAGAATCTTTAGCCGCCTTTGTTTGGAAGCTGAATTGCAACCATTTTTATAACCCATCAAAATACACACTAGAAATTTTTTTTTCTTCTCTCGCTTTGTCTCTGTTTTTTTTTTTTTTTATCCTATTTCTAAAAATTCATACTTAAAACACACAATTTTCATTGCTTAACCATAGTTTTTTACATATATAATTTAAGTTTGAGTTCAAGGGCGGCATCGTCCGGAATTGTCACATCAAACTTTAGCAAAATTTAATTATTCAAAGAGAAATTAAAGCTACTGTAAATGAGTACTTCAACTACTAAATAATTTAATCATGCACTGTAGTCAATCGAAAAGCTTTTTAGTTTACAAGACGTGATTAATTATAGTGTAAATTAAACATAATTAAGACCGTAGCTCATTGGCGTGACAGGTTGATCGGAATCATCTTCATTCGTCTGGACGTTGAGTGTTGACCAAAGTAGAATACATTTTCATTTCACACTGTACACTGTACATTAGTTTAACTAACAATAATTGTTCACTTACTGACAGAAATGTGTAAGAGAGGAACTGAGTTAGTGTATTATGTATTAATTATCAAAATTAATCCACTTGTTTTCTCAAATTATTGTAATGAATTAATTAGAGTGTACAATAAAGGAGTCAAGGTATAAGTCGTCAAGTAAACGGTAAACCGAAAGATAATACGCAGTGGAGATGCCCAACTTTCTTCTCACACAAACCACAAAAGAATAACATTTGTCCTCAAATATAATGATAATAATAATAATAATGCATGAGATTAAGTCCGTCCGAATTGAGACATTTTACTTAATACGCATGTCTTCATTCTCAACTTGCGAGATTTAAAAAGGAGGGATGGGGCCCCACTCCAATTCAAGCTATTGCAACAGACATTGGTGTGTGAAAGATGCCTGGACTAGAAGTCAGATGGAATGCATACATGAAATGACAGTATTGGTACCATTAATTACGACTCGAAAAATCAAATTTATTCTCAAAATCTTAGCATGGGACAATGATAATTTCGTATGAGACGACACTGGTTGATCTAGATGTCATATATTGAAAAAAAAAAAATGAAAATTCTCTGATTATCATCAATTTAAATCTATAGTAATCCCATCTCTCTCTAATTAAAGGACTTGTTAATGTTTGATATGCTACTATACGTGATATCATGTATGTATCTCTCTGTATGAGTATCATTAATTATAAATTAACCTTGGTGGGGAATTGTAAAATCCAGCAAGTTAGATCAGCTTATATTAAATATTGCATTGTCAACATCAAAAGATTTTTAAGAGATTGGAGGTAATTTGTCGGTAAGTAGTTAGCGTAAAGTAGAATAACGCTTATTCTGTTGCATATTTTAATACGTGTAATGAAACGACAAATTTAGATGGTTACCACATACTTAATAATTGACGGGACTTTATTATTTTAGATGATTGATTCATCTTGAATTTTCATTGGGCACTACGAAAAGTAAGCATGAGTTTTTAAGAAATTAATTTTAGATTTTCATGTGTGTGCGTATCTTCTCTGCCAAGAGTGAAGCTATATTTTTTTATTAGTTTATATTTGAGTATTGGGCTTCAGAACTACAACTTAAATAGTGGGCTTATTTTTTGTTCATTGTGTTTGGGCTACAGAATGGCTTCTAGTGAAGGCCCAAAAGGCTTAAGTCCAAAAGGAAACAACACAATTTTGCTGACTTTATTATTGCAAAATATACCGATCTACCATGGAGTCCCAAAAATAGGAAAAATCCTTGGCTGTGTTCAAAATAGTTAAATAAAAAATAATTGTGTTTATTTGCATCGTTAAGTTTTCCCCACCCACATTCTTTAAAAAAATATATTATATTTGAATGTCCCATTTGTAAAGTGGAAACGAAAATTTCGACATCAAGTATAAATAATATAAATATGTTAAACCATACTAATAATTATGGAACGCAAAACACATACAATTTTGATTTCGAATGTTCAACTCACCATTAACAAATATTATGATCCCTTCGAATGTTAATTCATAACAAATAAATGGAGAAACATAATTAATTAATATTGTCTTTGCACTGTGCAGTGGCCTGTTGTACAAGACATTCATAGTTGACTCTTGTAGCATTAGTTGGCAGTCATTTTCCAGCCAATTGAACTGCTTATGATGATTGATTCCAAACTAGCATGACTTCTAAATTAGGTGACTAATGTTTCTGTTTGATTCGTTCTTAATCGTATTCTCCTATGACTATACATGTTTGCAACCTTTATTTCAATATCCTATCAAAATTTAGACAATTAAATCTTTACTCAACTAATTTTCTGTGCAGAATCAAATTCAAAATTTTTTATATTACATATATAATTAATTAATTATTTCACATATTCCCAATTAAATCAAACATATAAGCACAAGCAAAATCATGTTTATATATATTTATATTGTATAAACTAATTATTCTATATATATATATATATATATTATCACATCATTCAATTGTTACCATACATTTTATAAATATTTTCACATAATCAAAATTTTCAAAATATGAAAGTCTTTTAACTAAATATATTACTAATTCTAACACTATTCCCACCAAATATATTTATTTATTAATTAATTGGGGAAAAATATAACAGACATAAACTTTCAAAACTGCCGAAGAATAAGTAAACCACCAAATTAAAAACAAATGGATGGGATACGTAGTCTATTTCGTGCTTTGGTAGTATCTACACTTCATACTTTTTTATTTTCAACTTTCAAACTAGAATGCCACCATTGTTATTTACATTGTCTACTATAAGAAAAAGTAGAGAACGATTAGCAGAGAAAACATGAATCAAATTATCGTAAGATACCCTTAATTAGCCACGCATCGTATCTTACATTCAAGACTCAACATATATATTGATTCCTACCATCAACAGATTAGATAATATAGCAGTATCACATGTTCCATACTTCCAAATTAATTAAAATATATAGGCGAAATAATTATGCAATATTTGTGCATCTCTAATTGACAAAAATATCTCTGTAAAACACAATTATACGAATGCACATAAATTCAGTCCAAAGGATTCCCCGATCAATCTCATCTTAACAACAATTATTGACTTATTAGTTCGATAGGTTTAATGACAACCTTTATTGATATGCTTTGACTTTTCCTTTTTGTTTTTTTCTTCTTTTATCGGTAATTTCAGAATTGGACGTATATTATATACACATATGTATATGTTTATATATGAGTTATGACAGCGACCCACGAAACAAATCACCATGTCTAGACTCTTAAAACCCGGAGCCTGTAATAAGTTGATGATGGCTATAAATACCTAAGCAGTCCCAGCTCAGTTGCCTATACAAGAAAACCACAACACAGTCATATTGTTAGAACCAATTGAAGTAGTAAAAGACAGTGTATGCATATATATATATGGCAAGGGAAGAGCAGAGTTGCAGCAGAAAACAAAGATGGACTCTCCAAGGAATGACTGCCCTAGTCACTGGTGGTACCAAAGGAATAGGGTATGTGTGCGTGCGTGCGTGTGTGCGTAATTTCATCATTTCTCTCTTCTTTCATTTATTATGATAATTAGTTTCCGTGTTTCTGCAGACACGCCATAGTAGAAGAGCTTGCAGGATTTGGAGCTACGGTTTACACTTGCTCGAGAAACGAGGGTGAGCTGAGTGAAAGGCTCAAAGAATGGGAAGGCAAGGGGTTCGAGGTTAAGGGTTGGGCATGCGACTTGTCGTCAAGAACACAGAGACAGGACCTCATCAAAAATGTGTCTGCAGCCTTTGACGGCAAGCTCAATATACTTGTAAGTTCTTGCACTAATTCATATGCACCTAATCTCTCTGTTACGCGGTCAATTCCTTCGTTTCATTGCTTTCACTCATTTTTTTCTTCGTTGTTGTTGTTTTTTTTTTTTTTTTAAATTTTTGATAGTGGGGTTATATTGTGATTCTTCTTCACCTTGTTCTCAAACGTGGAATAAGGGTTTTAGATAATTATATTTATAAATGCGCTGAAAGCCATAAGGTAGGGTTTTCTTTTCCGTCATTTATCTTTCATTAATTAGTTCATAGAGCATGGACGGCTGTTCTAATTCAAAATCATTTATAGGACGAACAATATTAATTTGTTCATACATTTTGTTTGTTTTATAAAGGTCGGAAGAATAGTAATGTATAATTATAATCATACTCAAAATAAAAAAAAATAACTTAACATAAATCTAATCTAAACAATATATGCTCAGGCCTATTTCATGCAACAAATTAAAATATACTCAATATCAAACAAAATATTCTAATAAATATTTTAAATATTCAAAAATATTTTTATAACAGTTGGAAAATGATCAAATCAAATTTGGAGTAGCATATAAACTACACACACACACACACACACATAAAATATTTTAAATATATATGTAATAAATTGGAGTAAAAGTAAACAAGGAACTGGCGGGACTGCTCACGAACTGACATATATTTATAATATTAAATGAAAAATATATAGTTTAATTGAAGATGCCTGCGTGAAGAGTCCAATTAAATGTGCTAACTTTGGAGGCCCACGCAAGAAATAAATAAGACGAATCGATGAGATTTGGAGGCAAGTGCAACAAACTCGTGGATGACTTCATCCCAAATTTCTTATCATAACGATAAACCCTCCAGCGTGTGTAAAGCCAAAAACTTAGGTGACTCCACCTGTTGCTGTCTCCTTCCATGCCACATTTTCATTATTACACATGTCTCCCAAGTGTAGCAATAATTGTCTACGACAACAACAACAACAAATATAAATTATATTATTAATTATAATTTATGTATGTGGCTGAGAATATATATATATATATATGTTAAGTGCGCATGCAATCAGTTGCCCCCATTTGTTTGCACTTTAATTTGTGACCTGCTTTATCTCCATGGCTTTCGAATCATTGGACAACTAACTGTCTTACAAGGTTAATTTATCCTGATGATGATGTTTGCGGCTTACTATGCGATTTATCAAAGAGATGAAAAAAAATTTTAAAGACTTTTGTTGTGTTTACATTAAGTTTTCCAAGAATGATTATTGAATTCTTTCGTAATAAAATCTGGTGACATATATTCTCTACATTTTAAGGTATACCATAAATTTTAAAATTGTTAGCAACTAATTGATGGCATATCAATAGAAATATAACGAAAATTATGAACAAGAAACCTAATTACTCTTAAATTAAAATATAAATCTTGTAAATTTAAACAAGATATATGAATTTTTCTCTTTCCACCTGCATCATTTACATCTATTTTTTTTAGTTTTTTAATTTTTGATTAATATCTTTGTTTTTGTTATTAGCAATATAATAAATTTATATTATATAATTTTGCACATGCATTTCCTGCGCAACATTAGCCAATATGTAGAAAGAATTACTAAGCACTTTAATATCCATACTAATATAATTAATTTTTTAAACCAGCACATCCCATAAAGTAGGCTCAACCTTAGCCAACCTCTTCGTGGGAATAAATATAGACTGATTTCTGACAGGTGGGAAGATTAATGATATGTAACAAATAATGTTCAGATTTCAGCATGCGTGGCTTAATTAGCTAGTTTTCCCCCCCACAAATTGCGTAAATGGATGCCTATAATTCTGAATAAACTTCATTCAATCTAATGTATTTTAACAAGTATGAAAGGTTCAGACTGCCGAGTACTGCATTAATTATATCAGGTAAATAATGCTGCAATTAGTCTAATGAAGCGAACCTGTGACTATACTGCTGAGGACTACTCACGCATAATGGAGACCAACTTGGAGTCCCCTTATCATCTCTGCCAACTTGCTTACCCTCTTCTCAAGGCATCTGGACTGGGAAACATCGTCTTCATCTCTTCTGTTGCTGGCGGGACGGCACTCCCTGCTCTTTCTGCTTATGCTGCTTCTAAAGGTCGTATCTGCTGACTTGCTTACCCTCTCTATGCTTTTAAACAACTTCCATTAATTAACTTGCTATTTCATCATTTTTTTAATTTTCAGGTGCAATAAATCAACTAACCAGGAATTTAGCATGCGAATGGGCGAAGGACAATATTCGGATCAACACCGTGGCGCCATTTGGCGTTAGAACGACCATAATCAAACCTGTATACAGACACACACACACACACACCTCCTGCCTCACTTAATCTTCTTCTTTACCATTTTTTTAAAAAATTATTTCTCAACTTTGTAATTGCCTTATTGTTTCAGGAGGACGTAGATCCGTCGATTCTGGAAATGTTTGTCCCTATAATGGCTCGCACGCCAATGGGGCGCATAGCTGAACCAGAGGAAGTTTCTTCACTGGTTGCATTTCTTTGCCTCCCGGCTTCTTCCTACATCACTGGGCAGATCATTTACGTTGACGGAGGATACACTGCTGGTGGCTAGCTTCTAGCAGGGATTCGGGATACTGATGATGGATTTTCCCTGTTTTGGAAATAATCGAACGTACGACGTCAAGTCGTCCATGCATGCCCGGTGCCATCCAGAATTGTCCTTGAATTTTTATGGCAAGTTAAACAATCAAGTTAAATGCTTTGCTCTTTTGTAGATTTTAATGCACTCCATGTTAATGAAATTCACTCATGGGGTTGTGGATTTTGAATTCTGAATAAAATTAATTGCACTAGTGAATTATCATCCAACAATTTTATCTATGTTATATATATATATATATGTGCAGCATCAGATAAATTTTTTGTTTTACCAATATTATATATAACATGAAGGATACCAAGGGAAGGATGATAAAAATAAATTAATTCAGAAATCTCGCGGGTTAAACGCAAAAGAAAGGTTAATTAATTGTGTGGGAAATCTAACTGTCTCATACAGAATCCTTGACATCTGCAAAACGTGCGGAACATCCAACCTAATTCTTGTCAACAGAACCACAATATGGGATGTTGTGTTGTACTTACATACAGTCCAATTTATGGGACTTGTTTTTCTCAATAAAGTGATTGATTATATATGTTGTCATATTATTGAAAGAAGAATCCTGCACATTTGTTTATAATTAATGAATTAGCCTATTCATATATATTAATTACACCCATAGAATAAAGAGCGTTGAACATTGAAAGTTGGGGTAAAGGTCTGTCTTTATAGATAATGAAATTTCAACCCCTTTTCTTATTTTTATAAGTCCACTAAAAGAATACAAACTGCACTAGACAAGATAGACACTGACGCGAGGAAAAATCAAAAATTGGCAAAATGGGAACAGATCTCGGGCACGCTGATTTCAATAAAAGATGGTCCATGTGTTGTTATGGGAGACAGGACATATTTTTCGATGGATTAACAAAATGCCGGGTTGCCGGCACAAAAAGGAAAAATGCAAAAATAAGCCGGCAGAGGATGGGCGGCCTGAGATCTGTTGGTTCAAAGTGACGACAAGGGTGTAGCGTCCAGGATTTTCTTGCTCGCTTTTGCAGTTCACTGTGCGCGTATGCTATTAGAATTCAACGTTCAAGAAGATTATCGTTCAATCTAGCTTTTGCATGTCTTTTCCTTTTAAGTTTTAATCTGCATATGGGGCATATTTTGCCTGCATGCAGTACAAGTTGACTTTTAATTAAGCTCTTAATGAAGGTGAAAAGTGCTTGGGACCGGCTTCACGATATTCTCTCGTTGGTTCTAATTTCCTTCATATGCGTGTAAGTCACTGCCTACAGTAACATGCCTTAAAGACATTTCCAGTGGTTATTCGTGGTTGGCGCATGCTGCTGGATGTATGAGACAACCTCGTAGATCTTGGCTTGCATGGAATACGGCATTGCCCGTCGAGCGTAAAGGACTGAATGTTGTACTATTGTTTGCCTGCTTTTCTTCAAGGTCTTGTAAAGGTACATTGCAAATACATTAAACGATGAGATTACGACAAATAATATTAATATTTAATTATTTTTTTACTTTTTTCAATATAAGATTGTAATATTTGTTGCCATCTCAAGCATTCAATGCAAATACATCAGATCAATATTGAAATTGAAATGGACCTTTTCGGCAGTTCTTTTTCCCGCTTGGGTAGCCAGTGTTTTATATGGATAATTTGTCAAGGGAGATGGCTACAAATTATTCTTACATCCAAACAGTAATAGTTAAATCATCAATATGTAGCATAGACGTACCAGCCGATGATAATGTCACCTAAGCTCCAAGTTTCCAAAACCTTCTAAGGTAACCATGCCACATAATGCATCACACGGGGACTGGATAAAGATATACAGGAGAATCCCACGACCACAACGGACAGGCTTAAATCTTGCTCGAGACTGGCAGCCGACTTTGTTGCAAAAGCTTCATCAGTGGCCAAAATATATCCAGGCGCTGGAAGCTTCCAGAAGTCTGCAGGGAAGGAGATTGTGAGACAAGTCAACTGCACCATATATAAAGGACCGTTGGATTCTTTATACAGCATAGACAGTGTTGTCTTGGACGCTTTACTCATTTGTTTGAAGTGAAGTATTTTCAATAACCCCACTGTAAAATTGCAGGGGCTGATTTAAGAAACTAGCATATATGATTCATTTGCAAGTTCGAATGTCTGAATAGTGCGAAACCTTTCTTTTACCGAGTGAACTAGAGTCCCTTCAGTGATCAAGACTATAGTGTTTAAATGTCCTTCCATTGGTTCAAATGGACTTTCCATCCTTGCTTAAACTCAACATCGGTCAGTACTCAAATATATCCTTTGTGAGAAGGAAATACCTCAATAACAAAGCGTGCCAATGAATTATCAGTGCTTTTTTCCATAACGCCCTTGAGGACGGTTAATTTCAGTTGATGAATCACATCAGCAATTTCCAGAAAGCGACCATGGTCGGTGCACTGCATCTGGTTAAAACACAAGTAATCAGGAAACCTAATAAATGTTAACAGTCTATAAATACATTATTCGCCAGAATGATAGCTAAAATCTTGCTTTTTTTTCTTTTTCTTTTGCTTCCTCAAGAGGACAAGAATGCAGTACTATATGATAAACATACCTCTATAAGCATGTGTCCAGGGTGTTCGAGATCTTTCACAACTATTGGGCACAATTGTTGCTCACTTCCTAATTCTACAGCCCAGCTTGTCCCATTCTGGTGGTAATAGTTGACCTCAGCGGGTCTTCTTGTCTCTTCAACAGTTTCCTGAGAGGCAAAAATAATGAGTCAAAGTAACAAAATTGTAGATCAACATTTATTCTGTTTTCCAGCCTCCATTTTTTTTTTCTCATTCATCTTCATTCTCTTTTTTCTAATGATGGCACTGTTAAGGATAACCTAAAGAGTCAGATCTTAGAACATTAGGGTCTAAACCAAAATCTGATGTCCAAAAGGCAATTGAAAGAGCTAATTGCTATGATGAGAATGAGACGACTAAAATTGCAACAGGATATCCACACATTCCTACATTTCACCTCTGAAAATTCCTAGAAAGAACAAACCCCAAAGACAAATTTTGTTCTATATAAACGAATGAAATTGTTAAATCTGCCCTTAACAATAATCAGCATTATCTGTTTAGCCAAAGAAACATGCAAATGTGGCAGAAAAATAAAGCAAAGATTGTTGAATGCAAAGAAATCACAATCTTGACATGCAAGTGTAGTATTTGGTAACAGCACACAGATTTTGCAACATTTTTACCCCTTCGAAATCTTGGTGCCTCAACTTATCAGCCTGATTGGTTACACTTCTTAAAAAGAGCATGTGCTTTATAGTTTTATCGAGGAGTCCATCAATGCTACACTGTATTCAACATAGAAAACACATCAATAATAGCTTAAGAAGATGAAAAAAGAAGTAACAAGGAAACACTTAAAAAAAATTGCACCTACTGTTTCACTGTTTGGGACAAGCTCCCTTAGCTCCTTGATCCGTTCTTGAATCAACTGTCTATCCCGTGGTCTGGGCCTTTGATTGCCTCCAGAGCAGGGCCTTCTCTTGTTGGTGGATGATACTCTTGATACTTTCTCCAGGTTCTGGGAATCATGTCCTTTTTCCCCTTGCTGCTTATCAGACAATGCACTAATCTTGCTTTCAACAGAAGATACCGAAGTAGACAAATTAGATGCAGTGTTCATTTCCTGGGCAACAAATTCAGATGCTAAGAAGCTCCAAGGAATTTTATCTTTTTTAATCATGGCACGGTACTTTGTTTGATCATGTCTGTGGGAGGAAGCCAAATGTTTTCCTGGGGACATAGTGAATGAAGTAACATCGGACTCGTTACATGAATTGTTATCGAAACCATTACATGCATTAGCAACAACAGCTTCTAAGAGGTGCTCCATTTCCATTTCTTTCATATGAAACCCAACAGATTCTGCTTCTGAAACATCTATATCATAAGAGGGCTCTGCATCACCATTTGAGCAATAAGCTACATCTTGACTTGAGATAGACATGCCAAAGGAATCCTGGTAAGTGTTATCACCTGTTCCATGTGCTTTGTACACTTCACTGTCCCCAGGGAAGCTGAAAAAGTCACTTTTACTTCCACATATGGCACTATAGAAGTCATTTCCTGCAAAAGTTCCTTGAGTTGCATCTTCTTCAAAGTGAAAATCCATCAATTCATTCATGAAATCCCCACAAACCCTTCTATCTAAGTTCTCAGAATAGGGGGAGGCCCTTGACTTTTCTTCATTATGAAAATATTTCAGAAAATCATCTTTGCCTATAGATTCGTAATCTTCAAGTGATAGTTCACATGGTTCAGCCAGCTGATCCGTGCCCAATGGATGCCGGATAAATTCATCTTCTGTCCTATTTCCAAGAGTACCTGTGACCTGCCCCTTAGATGCATTGCAGAAATCTTGAACCATGAACACCGGCATCATATGCTCAGCAATTAAGTTGCAATCTTTTGTCATAACAGTATGAAAGGCATTTTGATCCTCAATTACTTTTTCTGTGGTAACAGTTGGTGGTTCCTCTAAATTCTCTATGAAAGCAGACATCAGTGAGAAATCCTGAGTCGAATATCTCAAGTCATGTCCATTGGGTTTTGTAAGCAACTCAAACTTATCTTTCACATAAGCAACTAATGCTTCATCTTCTGCTACCTGATTCATTCAATAGAAAATTAACTTCAAATAATAGTAATATTGAACCTCCTCCCAGAAATTTAAGAAGAAGAACAACAAAGATTAAGAAGAAACAGAGATAATATAGGTTCAGTAGCACAACAGCAATAGACCAAATATCTAACAATGACTGGAATATATATAAGAAAGATCAGAATATCAATATGATAAAGATCAGAATATCAATACGATGAAGAGAGAATACAAACCATTTGCAATGATCCAAGCTGTAGAACTCCATATGGAATTACAGGCAAAAGCAGTATTGTCTGCATCATGTGTTAATTTAAATAGTAAAGACACATCCCATGATTTTAAAAAGTCGTAGAACATAGTAGAAAGATATATGAAAAAGAGGATCATCTAATTTTGCCATTTGCTTACCTTGATTCCAGCTGCAAATTGAAGCAGACATTCATCTGGATACTGCTGAAAGAAAAAACCAATAAAAAGCTTAACTATGCTTGAAATTAGAGGCACATCCAGACCGCAGGTTTGGATCCAGAGACTGACCTGGTGAACCAAGACAGAATTGAACATATCAGTGGCTATGCTGTCTGAATAAACCCACTGAGCGTTCCCTGTGAAAGCTGCTCTGCCAACAATCCTGTTCAATTGCTAAACATAAGGAAATTTCACAAAATATGATAAAGCTTCTCTATCTGGTCTATAAGTCAATTCAATTCGCTAGAATTTTGTTACAAAATTAACCATTTTAGTTGCAATGTGAACAGTCAGCCACGCATATCCCTTTCCCATTGCTCAACAAATATCATGTTAGCATCAAATTAAATGCCCATAAGCCAATGTGGTTTCACAAACAATGTATACTGCTGAGCTGACACAAGATATTACTTTTCATCTGGATTACAAGTCCCAAAAAATGGAGATAACTAATTTCACAGGATACTGAAACCCCTAATAACAGCATATTAAAGCCCAAGTCCTACCACGTCTTACAAATCAACCGAAGAGAATGACAACTACCTGAAAAGCTTGTTAGTCCAATGTTTTATCATAACCACTTTAAACTTATTGTCCTCCCAACCAAATATACTACTTAATTCACAACACTATGTGATTCAATAGCTTATGACAAAGAGACGGAAAATTCTCACATCCAAATATGATCAAACAAGTTTTAAATGGCATCACAAAAGAAACAAATGATAATGCACAAACCAGCAAAACCAAACTAGTTATTTGTTCTCAAATGCTTCCCATAAAAATGATGGATAAAGCTTACCCCTTTCCCACTACATGAGAAGCACTTGACATTTCAGCTACCAAAAGTCCAATTGGATATTCACCAGGAGTCCCATCAGGCACACTTGAGGTAAAAGTTGACGGGAATCTCATACTTGAGCTCTCTAAGTAAAAACCTTCTATTGGTCTCATTATCGGATCTCTTGGCTTCAGATTGTCACAGAAGCCATCTTCCCATACCAAAATCCTGAAATGTAAGCAATAATTTGATTTTATTTATACAACAAAAGGAAACCATTTCAGTATGAAGCAAGCAAAGATTACATATGAACAACCAAAAACACATCTTGGCAAAAACTAAGAAAGTAACAGATAAACTCAAAATAGAGCTAATATAGGCCCATCAATAAGAATAATAATAAGGAGAAGAAGAAGGACAACAACAACAACAATAATAACAATAACAACTAGTGATAAAAGGCATGCATTAATGTCTGTGCATAATTATATAAATGAATAACTACAATTTAACATCGCTTATTAAATAAGATATAAAAAGGGAAAAATAGAATAAATTATAATTGAGGAAAATTAATGAAATAAAAAATAAATGAGAGAGCAGGGTGGCAAAAGAATGTGTATATATATATATAAATATATAATTAAGGATGGTTAGGAAATTATAAATAAACAATTAAGGATAATGATTTTGAGGATCGCATGTGCGATGAGCACCAAAATTGAGCTTCAATATGAAGTGAATGGACTTCTTATACTTGATTAAGAATTGTGACTGCATTAAGAGTACAAAGAATGCCCATCTAAAGAAAGCATACTTGTCTTGAGCAAGAACCTGTGAAAAGTGGAACCAAAGCTACAATAGTTTAAAGTGAATGACAGAGGAAATAGAGGAAGAAAATCAAATATCAAAATCATCACTTATTTTTAAACAAACTCAACAAGTTTTAGACCTAAATTTTACTGAAGCCAATGCAAGTTGTTCTCCATTTTGCAGAGAACAGTTTCATGAATTTGTGAAGGTGAGAGGAACTAAAGAGGATGGGTGAGAAGATACGAAAAAGGAACTGCTGGGAGCTTTCCAACAGGAAAGTACTGTTAATATCATACCACTGGGGAGCTATCCAAAAATTTTTATTTTTCCGAACAGATAAAATCTTTGTCTCAAATGGTAACCGGCTTCAAAAGGTGCATCTAAGATTTTATGATTTTGCTTTTTCCAAAACAGACAGTTGAAATATAAAGTTGAGTCAAATTCCAGATATGTAGCAATAGATCCCTCTTCAACCAACATAAATTTAATATGTACCGATGTGAGACAGAAAAAGGCAAAGCAGGTTGAGAATTGACTTACATTTCATGCTGATGCTCAAGCTTCCAGAACACTGCATAATTCCAAGGAGAATTGCAGCAAATGCTGTGGAGGAATGGTTGCAATAAACTAATCCCCATGGATTAATAGGTTATAAAATAAAAAATATGTATCTAATACAGAAAATATCCAACCAGTTATACCAAATCAATCACTAACTTCCTCGATATGATCCTCGTCCTGCCTGTACAATCCAAAGACCAGGTCTTCTTTTCATTGGTGGCTCCATTTGTTTTATTAAGTCCAACATTATATATATTTCTTCAACTGTGACTGGTATTGATCTCCCAGTATCTAATAAACTAAAATCAATAGGATGATAGAACATAGACTTCTATGCCAGAAATCTCCATGATCTTGTAATCCATTGACTTGTCAGGAAACTGTCAAACTTGATCAGGGGAAAAAAAACCAAGAATTGCTTTTATTGCTTTTGTGAAATATATGAGTAGCGCCAAAGCTGCTTCTGTGTAAGATATGTAAGAACCGGCAAAGCTGTTACTGCTGTTACTGGTTTATGATTTGGCGACCCGGCAAAGCCGTTACTGGTATAAAATTTGGAAACTGCAAAATTAATAAGTGTGATTAGCTGAGAAATAGATATAAATACAAGACATCAGAAAGAAAGTTAGAATCCCAGTTTAAACTAACGAAGCCAAAAGTCAAACAATGTCAGTATTTATACGTTTCTACTCAGACTATTCATTTTTGTCGCTTCTACTCTCTAAGAGAAACAAAAAGCCTGAGAATCCTGAGGGATGTGCTGTTATATTGAGAAATAATTTTCCCTCAAAATTCCTTCATAAGTTTGGAACTTGGATTTAAGTAAAGGAAAATCTCAGGAAGATATTTTTGTTGGTTCAAATAACTCTGTGCTTCTTTTCCAAACCAAATTTCTTGATCCAAGCAAGACTTGTAACCGTATCTTAATTTGTAGTTGGGCGTCACTCTTTGTCACTTATCTTTCTTGATGGCAAAAGCCAAAAAGGTCAAAAGCAGGACAAGTTCTAGACCAGAAACAAGGTTATGTTAGTTTTAAAATTTTGGAGCAAGACACGCTTAATTATTATATGTTTTAATTTTATCTCTTTAAAGAGGCAACAAGACCGAAAAAACGCACGTGAATATTCAAAAACAAGCATAGTTCAGACACATGTGAACAATAGCTGTATCAAGTATCCACATCTTATCTATTAAGGAGGCACGGTTCCACTAAAAAGGAAGAAAAAAAAAAAACAAAACAGAAAGGTTGGCAGCATTAAATCAGAAGCAAAAGAAATTACAAACACTAGAGTAAAAGTCTTCCGCCAAATTGAATTTTAAGATAACAAAAAACTTCATAACCAAGACCATACAGACAAACACGATCTAGGTAATAATTTCGTCGGTAAAAAAACCAAAGACGTCCGTTAGCTAATTTTTCTTACCCGATCCATCAACATGATAATTAAACAAAGATAGAAACGCCGAATAAGAAAAAAAAAAAAAAAGCGACCCAATTAACAATAACAAACGAGAGAGAAACTTACACTGACAATTGCACTTCAAATTACGGAATCGTGATAAAGCTCAAACTCGTTAGCCTCCATATTTGCTAACTCGCAGACGATGCAGAAAGTTCCGTTTGAGATTACAGGAAATTTTCGGTCTCGATTCTGAGAGGATTGAAGAATGCAAGGCAATGAGACGATGGCTAACAGCTACAGCTGAAATTGCATTTTGGTGGGAAGGCACGTCTGATAGCAGCGAATAATTTATAAGTTTTATTTAATAAATATATAAAAAAATAATTTATTTAATAAATATATAAAAATAATAATTTATTTAATAAAAAAATTGGGCTGCTGGCGCGGTGTTGAGTGGGCTAGTGCTGATTGGGGGAAGGCCTTTTTTCTTTCCATTCTTGTCGTTTTCCGGATTTCAAAATTTTCAGAGTTGAATTTAATGATTCCAAGGGAAGGTGTTGAATTCCCGGCCCGCTTTGTCCCCTTCGTCGAAAATTACCTCCTTAATCTTGTCGGCTATATTTGGGAGTGGGTTTTTAGTTGAATACAATGGTTGATAAGTGTTATACGAGGATAGATGAGCAATATCTTTGAAATAAAAATTTTAATAGAATAAATAATATAATTTATTTAAATATATATATAAAATATATAATAATGACTAAATAATATAATAGTTTATAAAAATAATAATTATATTTTAGAATATAAATAAAATAAATATGAGTATATATGACATATATATATAAGTATTAATTTGATCGTAGATGGGTGTAATAATTTAAAAATAATTAATTAATTATATATATATAAAATAAAAATTTAAATTAAAATTAAAATGTTGTTGAATGATATGTTAATTTAAGTTTCAAATATCACTTTATTGCCTTATATAGACATATTTAAATATATAAAAGAAAATTAGCAATATAAAAAGCAATTGAAAATGGTATCAGTTAACACTCGCATTTGCCTCAACAATTCAAGTTATCAAGGCAGCCTGAGCGAAGCCTAGTGCTGAAATAATGTAAACAGCCATTTGATCAATTGAGTAACTGATGGGTAAGTGTGAACTAATCAATACTTAAATAAAATAATTGAGACCCGCAACCTAATTACACAATTACACGAAACCTATGACACCATATTACGTTTATAGTAATAATAATTAACATCATTATAGTAAGTCAACTTGTGGCTATATTTTACTTTAGCATTGACCAATTTGAGCAATATAATTTAATATTTTGTACGTATTTGTTTTACTAACTCCACATCTGATTCAAGTGGTGAGAGTAGAATTTGAGCCCATTTCTTGAGCATGCTTTGACAAGTTGATAAGTTAAAAGTTGAGGAGTTATACTTCTTATTTTATTCACCTGGAAAAAGTAAATGTGTATCATCTAGAAGAGATTTTGAGGTTTTTAATTCAAAAAATGGTATATTTTTGTATCTGTGTTATAGGTTCTTTCTTGACAAAACTCTGTACTATTAATTTTACTATAACATTTTATTATTTGATTGTTAATAATAAAAAATTAAAAATAATCTTTTTTAAAATAAATTATTTATATAAAAATTCATGAAAATGTTTTTTTTTTTTTCTACTATGGAAAAAACTTATTCCATAATCTTTCCATTTGAAAACTAATTATTGCCCTGACTCGCTAAATCTAATGAGATATTGTGAGAAATAAATAAAATGAAATATTCAGATAGAATTCTTTTCAGAGAGTTTCAAATAATATTTTCTTAGTGATGAATTTTATACAGATAGTAAAAAGATCATAACTCAATAATATCATCTAAATTTACTTGAATTTTTTAATTTTTGAGAATATAGCTAAAGAAATCAATTAAGCGTAACATACAGTTCAAATTTGTCAAACCTCAGCAATGGTTGTGTAAAAGTTACAGTCTGAAAACTTTTCGAATTATATGTAGAGTGTAACGGATCTTCTGAATTGATAAATATTTAATGAAATTTCTATACGTAAGAATTTAATTCTATGGGTTTTTAGAACATTATTTTTCCTTAAATAAATAATCATCCTGAGTTCATAAATCATTGTAAGTCGATATATTTGCCGTAGTTGGGAATTTTATATAAATTTTTCCTACATCAAATCAACGACAATAAAAATAAATAAACAAAACTGTGTTGGTTGACTTCTTGCGGATGCGGCAGATTGTAGCTTTCGGCCACGTCACTAGTATTTAATTTAATGAGGGATGGTTTAGAAAAATGCATCCATATGTAGTCAGAAAATAGATCTGGCACGTTATTTCTCTTCCAAGTTCCAATTAGGTACTTGTTTGAAACATCCAGATACAAATTAAGCCATGAACTGATCAATTCTGTGGCAGCAATTTCAAGTTAATTGCGTTAAAAGTTGAGCAAAACCCAATCAATCGAGACACAAACAATAGTTTATGTTATGGGTAGATAAAATTAATTAATTAACAATATTAGCACTAATGTAGTTGAGTGGGTGTTTGTCCACCGGCCAACCAATAATCAAGCTCGTCCACTAACAATCTTTAATTATGAAGTCCACTCTCCAAATAAATTAATATGTCATACTTTTTACTTTTATAACCCTTGCTTTTTTCATTTTTTAATTTTTTTTTAAATAACAGCTAAAGGGATACTTCAAATTATTTTTACGCATTTAATGGTGAGGTCATTGAGTTAAAAGATTTTATACTGTTTAAGAATTAACTAGCACCAACTTATATATATAAACGTTTCGCGAGTATATAATGTCATGATAACATAAAAATAGAATTTCGTATATAAAACATACCTGCAAAGGACAAGTCTGAATGTCAATTAAGTAGCCAACGCTACACCAAATCCAGCTAATCAGACTAGGTAACTAACTTCTTATGTTAAGATATTTCCGCTGTTTTTTCTTCCTCTATAATTATTTTACGTAAGACGAGTCGACTGTATGAAAAAAGACGAAAAGTATTTTTAAAAAAGAGTAAGGATGGCCATATATCTTCTAAAGGGAGTATTATTTCTTCACCACCATGAGTAGTCACCTTTGTTTGACTTTTTCTCCTTGCAAAACGTCATTCTTCATTGACTGCAAATTGGGTTTCAGTTGTGAGTATCATTCGGTATTCTTCAAAGTCTAAAGTTTGATTACACTTGCACAAGATGTCTCATTTTTCCACAATTTTGTAGCAGTAGTAATTATTCATAAATATGAGACAGGGATGTATCTTGACATCATATGAGAGGGAGTTGCTGCGAATAAAGCGTAGCGTTTACATTCATTCTCAGTTCATCATTTTTCAAGTATCTTAGCATAGGTTGTGTGCAGATAATTATACCCTCAAAGAAATTACGTAGGTCATCAAAATAAATAAGTGGTCTAGGGAATGTTTGTGAATTGAAGGCCATTCTGGATTGGAAGAGGCAGTAGTATTGTACGCGTGTGATTCAATCTGTTGAATGAAATATGAAAAATTCAACTGAATTGGAAACAACATCTAAAAATAACACCCTGGGAGGATCGTTCTGTTGGCCACATATAAAAGCAGGACAAGAATCAAATTCTAAAGATATGACACGCGAGAGAACCACCCATGAATTAAGTAAATAAATATATTCAATGAATCGATTGCATATATATATATTAACACAAATTTTTGATACATTAGGTTTGTGAAGTGTTACATTTATATATTAGTTCTCCTTTTCATTTTTCGTAATGTGAGATAAAGACGATCATACTTAGACTTCTCAATCTCTCTGGAGAAGACGTGGTCTTTGTTGATTGGTGAATATAGGAGTGTAAAGCCCGCGAGATACCAAAAGAGTATGCCCAACAACGTTATCATCATCATCGTCATCGTCATCGTCATCATAATTTAATATATATATATATATATATATATATTCTTACTTTAAAATTTTATCCTTTTCTATTTCTTTTGATTTACTACATATCTTACTTTAAATATTATTATAGCTCTAATTTTAAATAATATTATTTTTATTATCTCAAATGTAATAATTTTATAATTTACAAATAATTTTACAAATGCATAAAATGTGTCGATGAAATTTTACTATTTACAGTTAAAAAAAGTGCTAAAAATGTGACAATCCTCCCAATCTACTTCCTTGAAACTGACAGTTTTTTTTGAAAGACTTGAAACTGACATTTTGAATCGAAAAACTATGGATTAATTGGTAGATTTTAAATAGCCACATGAACTAACGGGTTGGCCTTTAAATTATATATTCCTGACAGAAGAAATTTAAAAAAAAAAAACCCTAAAATTATTGATTAATTATTAGCGGTCTGTTCCACCCCTTGAGCTTGTCCTAATTTAAGCTGCTTATGGCCAGTGAAGAAAATTTTCACCTTCTCCAATGTGAACATGAGCACTTCTCACACTTTCACCATGCTCCTACAGATGAACAAGCGCACACACACACATGCATGCATATGTCTGTCTATCTATGCAATATTATTAAGAGTTTGGACTAATTTAGTTATGCATTGTAAATTTATAGTATTATTTTTAATTAGTAAATTAACACAATACCTTTTATTGCAAATGCTATACATTTAAATGTAATTACTAATGCTGCATTACTTATTTTCTATAGAATATATCTACACTTATGTTATAATGAAAGAAAGATTTTTAGTTGCACATTTTAAAATTGCACAACTACTGCTAATTAATTTTTTATTTTTCCATTCTTTACTTTTTTTTTCATTTCTTTTAACTTATTCTTTTTATTTATTTTTCTATCAATATTTCGCTATTCTTAAAAATCTTTTTAGTCATTATTTTTTATTTTAAATATTCTTTATATTTTTGATCTATATATATATATATACTATATTATTATGAAATGAAGACTTTGGTTACATGTTTTGTATTTTCTTATCCTTTTATTTTTTATCTTTTCTTTTAACTTATTATTTTTATTTATTCTTCTCTAAAAATTTTCTCTTTTAAAATCACTTTTTCTTTCATTTTTTTTATTTGAAATATTCTTTATATTGTTTATTTTAATATTTTTTATTATTTAAAATAATAAAATTTTATAATTTGTAAATATATTTGCACATATATAGAATGTGATAATTTTGTTAGCATATATAAGTCTTAAAGGGCCGACGATACAAAGTCACCTAATTCATAGGGCTGTCAGCGAGTCATGCTACAACTCGACTCCTCAAATAGTTCAACTTGAACATTAATAAAGTTGGCTTGATACTCAAGTGAGTAGCTCGACTTGATCGATTTAGGTATATATTTGTAGTAGCAAAAGGAACATATTAGATACTTAGCTTGATGGTGTGCCCTCCTAATGATGTGTGGAGGGTCACAAGTTAGGATCCATGTTGCGCCTCATCTTCCTTCATCTAGTTAGTATCATGGTTAAACATATAATCATATTGAATTGATTACATAAAGAATGCCTAGCTTCTTGGAAGCATGTTTAGCTTCATGAGCAAGAGGCTTTTATATAAAGTTAGTTTTTCATTTTTAAGAGCTCAAATAGACTTGATATTTGACTCATAAGAGCTCCGACCTTAAAAACAAATCTTAAGTTGGGCTTGAGTAGCAAAGCTCAACTTGAACTCAACCCGACTAAAGATTCTTAATTCGATTGGGTTGCCATGTGCTCGCTGTCCATTGAAAGGCAATGTTTCATCATATGCATCTATATATAGGGATCATGGTTAGAGCTCAACCTATTTGTGATTATTTTTCTGTATTTGCTGTACTTGGTAATTTATTTTAATTTAGTTCATTTGAGTGTATGATTATTCTAATGTGTGTAATTAATTAATATTTACATTTTTTAGGTATTAAATGCATAAATATAACTTACAATTTATTGCTGTAGCTAGGTTCTTTAGTTGGCTTGATTGTCCCAGCAGATCAACAGATGTTCTCAAATCTCTATTGCTCTCTTCTTCTTCTAATTCCAACTAGATTTTGATCGTACGTACAAAAAACGGAACTTAACAGATCCGTCAAGTGTTACTTATTATCGTATACATAAATATAAAAAATTTAACGTTGCATACATTATAAATGTCTGCGCTTTTAACAAATATTGGGTCAGTAAGCTTATTTAGTATCATGCCGAGAAGTACACTGGTTAAATACTTAAATCATACAAGTCAATTTTACAAATGAGAAAGGGTGAAGAAGTCACTTTGCATATGAACGTGTGACATATGAAAATAATATCTGTTTGTTTTCTGGCTTCATGCTTGAAATCTTGCACTGGGACTGCAAATTAATTTTTTCATGCAAAACGAAAGTTCCACAAATTAACAAAAGCCACAAGCATAATATAATTTTGGGACCATATCCGCATGCAAAAGTGAAGGGGAAAAAACAACTGATTAAAGTGCCTTTGCTACAAAAGAACCCTGTGTTGCCAGAATGAGACAAACATAAGTCATCAAATCTAGCAAGGATTAAGCTAGACGAACCGTTTCTTCATGGCCGTAGATGAGCATGCGTGCCTCCAAGTTGTCTTCTCTTGGGACCCCATCCATCAACAATATCTGAAACAAATGAAAAAGAAAAAGAGGTTTTGTTTTCGATTTAGGGATCCAAATTTGTTGCATAAAGTGTCGAAATTTGTAGCTATTTATAAACCAAAGAACTGCCCATTTCAATCAATAAGTACAACCAAAATTGTGACCAATTATAATACATGTAAAATGCTAGAAAGGAGATAGGTGATATTCAAACTTGACCAATTAGAATACATAGAAAATGCTAGAAGGAGGGGAAGGCGACCTCCAATTTTGACCAATCCAGTGTAGGATTTTAACTATAAATAGAGAAAGTTTTAGAGGTTCTTAGCATCAATTTAAACTTGAAAATTCAAAGAGTGAGTGTGTAAAAAGTTAAAGCTCCTTGTGAGGGTCATTTTAAAGAGTTAAAGTTCCTCCCAAATTCATGAAATTAGTGATATTTTGATAACTACAGCTTTAAAGTGCAAATTAAAACTAAAAGATATAAGACATGTACCGGACCTGAGGCTCAATTTAATTTCTATGAGAAAATTGGACAATGAAGGGTTCTCCAATTACTTTGTCGATGGAATATAGAAGCTAACGAAAAGCAATTTGATTATTGCCAAAGGGAGAAATGTCAATATTCTCTATCACTGATCCTAAGATTGATAGTGATGCTTGTGCCATGTTGGAATCATCCGTAGAGTTATGACACAAAAGACTGGAGCATAAGAGTGAAAAAGGTATGTCAATTTTGACTAAAAATAATTATTTACTAAAATTTAAAAAATTGGATTTCGTGCCTTGTACTGACTGTATAAAAAGAAAACAGTAAAGAATTGTTTTCAAAAATTGTCCCGCTATAAGGAAAGAAAAACCTCTTGAATTATACACACTAACATTAGTCAAATGAATAAAATAACTCTTGGTGGTGCTTTATATTTTGTGACTTTTATTAATTGATTATCTCAAAAAGTTTGGTCCTATGTATTAAAATCAAAAGATCAAGTTTTGGAGTCTTTCTAAAATTTTCATAAAGGGTTGAACAAAAATGGGTCTTTAATTGAAATGTGTTTGGGTTGATAATAGTTGAGAATATCGGGGACCATTCAAAGAATATTGTAACAGCTATGGGATCTGATTGGAGAAGACTGTCCTAAAAGACTCCATAACAGAATCATGTTGTTGAAAGAATGAATTGGACCATTATTGAAAGGATTTGAGCTATGTTATTACATGCAAAACTGTCAAATTCATTTTGGGAGGAGGCTATGAGGAAAGCTATTAATTTGATCAATCTTTTGCTTTCAGTTCCTTTGAATAAAGATGTTCTAGAAAAGTATTGTTCGACAAGTCTATTCATTTGCAATATTTAAAAGTCTTTGGGCGTCGAATATCTGTTCATATTCCAAAAAAAGAAAGAAATAAACTTGATTCTAAATCAAGAAATTACATCTTTCTAAGATATGGGCATAAAGAATTCGGATATAAACTGTGGGACTCTAATGAGAAAAAATTAATAAGGAGTTGGGATATTACTTTTCTTGAAATTAGACTATTGAAGATATAAAAAAAAAAGAAAATAAAAATAGCACTAATGAAGAAATTTCAGTGAAAGATTCTCCTTTTTAGTAAGTTCAACAAGAAGTTAAAGTCTCACTATAAAACATGGAAGATAAACGTAAAGTTGAAACTGCTCCAATTCTACCTCAACTTGTGAGGAGATCTAAGCAAGAAAGGAAACTTTTAACAAGGTATAACCCCGTTGAATACATAATACTGACAGAAGATAGTAAACTAGAATCCTTTAAAGAAGCAGTACACCATAAAAATAATTTGGAATAATGAAGTGCAATAGGAGATGAAATGAAGTCTATTCATTAAAATCAAACTTACAACTTGGTAAATTTACCTCTGAGAAGAAAGGCGCTTAAAAAAAAGGGTATTCTAGCTGAAGTCAGTAGAAAGAAATTCTCAATGAAGGTATAAGATAAGGTTAGTGGTTAAAGGTTTTGAATAAAAATTTGGTATTGACTTTAATGAAATTTTCTCTCCTATTATTAAAATGAATTCTATTAGAGTTGTTTTGGAATTGGCTGTAAATATGAATCTAGAGATATAACAGCTTGACACGAAAACAACATTTTTAAGTGGAGACCTTGAAGAAAATTTTTTTATAAAACAATTAGAAGGTTTCAAGGGGAAAGATAAGGAAAATTTAATCTATTAATTTAAAGAAAGCCTTTATGGACTAAAGGAAGCTCCAAGGCAGTTGTATAAGAAATTTAACTCCATTATGGCCAAACATGATTTTAAAAAAATAAAGGATAATCATTGTGTTTACATTAAGAATTTTGGTAATGATTTTATAATTTTATTATTGTATGTTGATGATATATTAATTATTGGCCATGATTTGAATAAAATCAACAAATTGAACGAGTTGAATGAGTCCTTTGAAATAAAAGACTTTGTACCAACAAAAAAAATATTGAGCATGCATATTCTATAAGATAGACTAAGTGGTAAGATTTGATTATCTCAAAAAATTTACATCAAAACGATGATTGAAAATTTTGGGATAGAAAATGCAAAGCTAGTAACAACTCCACTAGGTGGATAGTTCAAACTAAGTTCAAAGTAGTGCCCAAATAGTGAAGATAAAAAGAAGTATATGAATGAAATTCCATACACTTCAGTTGTTGGGAGCTTAATTCATGCGATGGTTTATACTTGACTAAATCTAATTTATGCAGTTGAACAAGTAAGCCGTTACATGTCAAATCTCGAGAAGGAACATTGAAAGGTTGTCAAGTGGATTTTAAAATATTTGACAGGAACAATCAAGCTTGGTTATTCTGGAACAAACAAACCTATTCTGGAAGAATATTCTGATTCAGACATGGCAAGTGATGTTGATTCAAAAAAATATACTTTTGATTATTTAATAACTCTTGCAGGTGCTACTATGTCTTGACAAAAAAAACTATAGAAGTGTGTTACACTTTCAAGCACTAAGGTAAGGTATAGTATATTGCACTCACCGAGGCATGCAAAGAGTTAATTTGGTTAAAGAAGTGCCTTAAGGAGTTAAAATGGAATCAAAAAGAGTATGCCATCAATTGTAACAGTCAGAGTGCGATTCACTTAAGTAAAAATTCACTATTACATTCTCGAGCCAAGCACATTAATGTTTGTTATCACTAGATTCGATAAGTCTTGGATGAAAAAGAAGTAAGTATGCAAAAGACTCATAGTGATGATAATGGAATAGACATACTAAAAAAGGGGCTACCCGAAGAGAAGATAGACACATACAAAGAAGTTGCTGGATTACAAGAAAGTCCATAAACAGCAACAAATAGAGAGGAATATTAAGGTTTGTAACTATTTATACACCAAAAAATCATCTATCTCAACCAATAAGTGAAAGCCAAAATTATAACCAATTATAATGCATAGAAAATGTTAAAAAGAGAGATAGATAACCTCTAAATTTGACTAATTAAAATATATGGAAAATACTAAAAGAGGGAAAGGTGACCTCCAATATTGACCAATTGGCTATATGGCATTTAACTATAAATAAAGGAAGTTTTGGATGTTTTTAGTATCAATTCAAGTTTGAAAATTCAAAGAGCGAATGTGTGTAAAATTAAAGTTCCTTGTAAAGGTCATTTTAGAGAGTTAAAGTTACTCCCTAATTCTTGTAATTATTTTTCTTCTTTATTTATACACACTCAAATATAAAGTATCATATTTTTATTAAACTGCTTAAGTCTAATTTTTCCCGACGTAAAGGGCGATTGAATTCATGTGTAGTTTACATAGAAGATGAATTGCAAAGATAGAAGGAACGTGTCGTCAGTTGGCCCAATATCCTTTATGGCATTCACTGAATGCTTCGTCTACCAGATAATCGTGCAGTTTTCGTATTTTAAAAGGAGGGCGAGTCATGATTTGGCCCGTGGGACAAGTACGTGTGGATGTTGAACCAACCACTGATTTATAAAGTCGTCTCAAGCGATTGAATTTGATCAACTTGAATTTTTGTTGGCCCATGAAAGGGCATAGCTTTCCATATGCATAGCCCAATGCCAATGCACACTTTTGTTTCGTACAAGAGTGTTATGAATTGCTTTCATTTGGAGGTTCGTTATCTTGTTTTGAATGAGATACAAATTAAACTTAATACTCGATAGACTTGAAATATTAAATATTGTGGTCATTAAATTGTATGTGATGCAAGAAATGACATCATCTTTGTGGCAAACGAATCTACAATTCAGTGGAACGGATCGGATATGTTGAAGTCAGTTGAGCAATAATAGTTTAAACTGAATCTTTTACATAATGTGCTTTTCACACTTAACAAAAGTTCAACGCCCATTGTATTTGCATAACTATCCATCTCCAACTTGTTTACCTGTTCGTATCACCATCAAAGAGGTAATATCGACAAATAAATAAATAAATAAAGGTTGGTAATTTGTCTTTGTAACTATCTATTATTGGTAATCGTTGACCTTTTTGGTTAATTTTTACTTTCCAAACTAATTTTGATGATAAAAAGAAGGGAATATGAAATATTTCATTGTGCCTTTTGTCCAATTGTGCTTAATTTACTTCATAACGTTGAGAATTGAAAGATGCACGAATCTCGATATATGGCTCTAATTAGTTAATTACCATAATGCGATGCGTTTGATATCTTCCTTAATGCACATTTTTTGTCACGTGACGTTTACATTTAATCCTTGAGATATGCCCTATGTATGTTTGATTTTCCAATGATAATTACAAACCCTTAAAATGCACCAGCAAGACAAGCAAGCCAACTGATGAGTTAAATTCAATCCTGAATATAATTAAAAAATCATTATTCATTAGGTGGAAACTCATTTTCATAAAAGTTTCTTCTTCAAGCCACACAATATATATCATTATCCTTAATTCCAACCTTGAGACTTCTGATCTACAAAAGTGAAAAATAATTCTATTTTATAAGCTGCAGTTCAGCTGTAGTAGGCCAGACATTTCATGCTGTTGGAACTGGCAATTAACTATGATGTACTCAAAAATCTTGAGAGTGTTCGGCCAAACTTATTTTTCACAGCTTATAATATCATATGTTTTATAAAATGTTTTAAAAGCTTGTAAGCAACTTGCAGATTTTATTGTAAAAATTAGCCAATAAAATACTGCTTGGTTAGAAATAAAAAGATCGTCTTATAAGATTTTGTTCAAATTCATAGTTGTAGTTGATTATAATCTTTTTTAACCTTATTATATACAAATAAACTAAATACTGTTAATAAAATGTAATTTAAGAATATTTTTATTTAAAAAAAATAAAGTAACTTATAAGATATTTAAAAAAATAAATTAAGACTAACTATAAGCTCCAAAAATTACCACCAACAATTACGAGGAACTTATAAGCTCCAAATTCCAAATACCCTCTAAATCATCTCGACATCATACAAGACATGGCCTTATCTGCAACACAAAATTCATTATCACATCCGGTGGAGTCATGTTCTGGTTGGCATTGAGAAAACTACACATTAGCTAACTCAATCTAATAACATGCATTAATTATTACATACGTAATAATATAACCTACTTCCCAAATACGAATTGAAGATGTGTATTATTTTTTCTTAAAAGAAACCGATAAGCGTTGTGTCGATGCTTTCTCCTAAAGCCCACCAAAATATGATTACAAGAATGGTTAAAGCCACCTGGAAGAAAGCTTAGGTAAATTATTAGTAAGTGTGGTAATGCCTTAAGGCAATATTCTAATGAGGTTTGGTGAGGTATAGTGACAATGTAGTTAAGACAGTACTTTCAAACATTAGCTTCAATGGTTCGCGCGCAAGTGTCGTTCACATTCACGCCCCTTTATGGATGCTTAATGTCGGCTTGTCTTAGCGTAGACAGCCAAGCTCCAATCCAAATTCATTACGATACGTCATCAAACCCTATCCCCACCATTCTTTCCCTTTTTAATGCAATTCCATAGCCACAGCCCTCGTTCCAAAATTCACACGCGCACAGAGAGAGAGAGAATGGAGGGCTTAATTCCATATGTGTACAGAGCAATAGTGCAGTACAAAAATGGAGGGCAACTAGGATTGATAGGGACGTGGCTGAACGAATCGCCGTCGGCTTCGTATATGAGGCTTCCGGGCGACTCGGGGCGGTTTTCGGCTTCTGATGTTGAGTTTCTGCGGCCAGATCGTGGCTTCTCCGCCTGTTCACCGGCTCACTCCGCCGCCAAAAAGAGTGGTTTCCACCGCAGTCCAGTCTCCAGGGCAACCACTTCTCGTTAATTCGTGTGTCAAGTGATGATGCTGTGGCGTCAAAATCTTTGTTACATGCATGCATGTCCGAGGAAAGCCGAGGGCATACATACCATGGTTAAATTTGTAATAATAATAAATCAAGTCTATATTTTCTCTCCTTTTTCTTTATTTGGCTTGATCATGGTCTTCAGTTCTTAATCTGTCGCATCATGTTTCGCACCTTCGGTTAAATCTTTAGTTTGTGGAAAACCATCATGGGTCCACATCCTTGTGTACTGTGTAAAAATCTGAAATTGTAAATAGTGTTTGTGCATCAGCTGCCAAGGGGAAATAAAAGAATACCTGTGTGTCTTTGCAATTTATATGCTACAATGTTTTATATTTTCTTCAGTTGTCACAGACATTAATTCATTTTTTACATTCAAACATACAAAATAAGGCTTGAGTGCAAACTATTGAGTCCCGTAATGTACAATTTTGTACACGTTTCCTTTCAGATTTCTTGCTCTATCTCTCTGGCATGTTTTGCAATACATGGGATATTAATTTTGGATAGACTTAATTGAATACAGAACTGGGCTTATAATCAAATTATATGATCAATTATAGAAATTATATATACTGGTAAAATTTACACACTCTATGCATATACAGATTTATTTATAAATTATAAAATCATTTATTTTAATTAATAAAAAATTATTTAATATTAAAAAGTATAAAGAATATTTGAAAAAATAAAATATAAATACCAAGAAATTTTGCAAAAAAAAAAAAAAGAGAAAATTTGAGAGAAACACAAATGAAAAAGTATATTTGGAAAAGAGAGAAGTAATTGATAAAAATAATAAAAGTATATTTGTGTAATTTCATTTTGTCCGACCATTAAATCTTATAGAAATAACAATGTAATTTGTGTGTGTGTCTGTATATATATATAATTTCTTTAAGACATAAATATTATTTTCAATTTACCAGCGTCCAAAATGCATCTCTCAACTTGCGCTTAATATTTTATTTATCTGAACTTCTTCCCATGGAGGCATGTCGCAAGCCACTGTCTTCACAGGGCTGGCCCGAGTTTTCAGACAGTTGTCTTTTGACGGCCGTTTTAATTTCTCCGTAAAATATGCAAGTTCAACGTTATCATCTTTTTGACTCTATAGTATCTTATTATTAATCCACACAACTAAACAATCGAAGATGCCCCTCAAATTTTGGTCACAGAAACTCCGTATGATTCTTTCCAATCACCACAGCCCGTCACTGACCTTTGTCGAATAGCTCCATGAAAAAATATATAGCACGGATAATATCCTTGTGCACGTGAATTTACTTCCCCCATGATTTTCACTTTGTTTTTCATACTATAAATCCGAAGTAACAAAAATAGGGATAACAGTGCCTGCTTTTTCAAAATGTTTCTCTTTTGTATTTCCTTTTATTCAGGTATACTCAAATTCCTTTTCATCAAATTCAAATAAATTTTCCATTCAAAATTCATATCTTGCATTAAGTTTTTGTAAATAGGCCTTCTTTATGCGTGCACAAACAGAGTATGCCAAATTAATATTGAATGACAATTGCTATTATTTTGTTCCAAAACTTATTAGCGATATTTTAATTTAATCTAATTTTCACCATTGACTACTGAGTATGTGATAAGCAATACAGTGTTTAATTTTTATTGTTACTTACTTGAAATCTTAAGCAAATGTTTCTTTTCTTTAAAAAATTAGTAAGAAACATAAATTGGATCTATTGACTAAATGGTTAAGTCATAATCAGATGATACCGTGCAGAAGTTCCCAACCCTTAGCGTATTGCTTTATTTAATCATCTGATAATTACCTAGAATGATTACATCATTGTCTGATTGCCTCTCCAAATTCCTGTGCTGGTCTACATGTAATGCTGTGTAATCGAGCTGATAATCACTCCCCCAAACCTGTTTTCTTATGAGCTCTTGAATTTAAAAAAGAAAAAGTGAATCATAACCATTATAAAACTATACAAAATATTAGACTTTTTAGACATACAAAATCTCATAATATCAAATATTTTTTAAATAAAATTTTGGTCGTATCAAGATCATTTTAGCAACGTCTTTCTCCTGAATTAACTGCCCCAATTAATCCCCACAGTTTGATCGTTACTCGATGCATTTGCAACAAGTTGTAAAACTAGAGTTTGACTGCAGGTGGACGGAAACCTAGAACAGAGTTTCTGTAACTGCTCAAGTACCAATACCATACTAATCGATTAATTACTCTTTCCCACGAACGAGAGAGATGGGATGAAAAGTGGGAACTCACAAACATAAAATGATTGCAGAGTGCAGCAATAACTTCACATAATCAGGGAAGTGCGTGACCAGCAGCATATATAACGCAGTCCGTACCAAGACCCAAAATATGCATGTGTCCTTCGTGATTGCATTCTGATCGCACCATCTTTCTCTGAAACTGTTTGTCTGGTTTGTGAGAAAGCCTAAGCATCGGACACAGCAGACTTGCATTCAAGGCTCATGCCTCCGATTAATCCAACTCATTTAACCTAGGTATGGACATCAGGAATACACAGTTCTACTCTACATAGCCCACTTGCTCAGTACGAGGTTGCTGCCAATGGACAAGCAAAGTAGAACCCTAATTTCCCAGATTCTTGCACATTTATTATGGGACAACATCAGGATGAGAGGAACATGAATATACATATAGTCATGACCAGTAGCGGCCTGTGGAGATAGTTTCACCTGCAATGGAGAGGTGCATGATTCCACAGTTCATTCTCCTAATGATCTTTCTGTCGTTAGCACACGCAACGGGTGACTTGGGTGGCGCGCCGTGCGGCAAGACTCCGGTGCCACTCCCTTTGAGCACCGTCCCAAACTGCGGCGATCAAGCGTGAAAGATCAAGTGTAATTTAACTACTAGCTCGCTGTATTTCGAGTCAAATGTGGGCAGGCCTTACCCGATTAAGTCCATCAACTCCAAAGCCCAGCGGATGGTTATCCGGCCGCTGCCTGTAATCCCGGATACTTGCTTCTCTGAAGATTTCTATAACCAAGGCTTTGAGATGGATGCTTCGCTTCCCTTCAACATTACCAGCAGCAATCCAGTCTTTCTGTTGAACTGCACTGACAATGTGTTGCATTTGCAGGTTTGCCTTCATCTCTTTGGACGTACTTTTCTCGCATGCACGCTTGCTTTGCTTCGTAGTGTTACATTTGCTACATAAATTATATGTGTGTGTGAACTCTGGTACTGCATGCAGGTGCCAATCAACTGTTCGACCATTTGCCTTTGTCACACTTACGTTAACAACACCCCGTCAGCTGATGCGTGCAATAAAGAACCTTTGTGTTGTTCGTTCCGGGCAGGGGGTTCTCAGAATTCTTACATTATTCGTGTTCATAAGGACGGATGCATGGCCTATCAGAGTTACGTGAATTTGGATTTCAAATAATTGACAGAAGAAACACACTCTCTCTCTCCAGCTTCTGTAGGCGTGTTTGTGCTGCTGCTCTTAACTGGATTCCCAGAGTATAGGCGGCGCCAACACAGAAAAAAAAGCAGCACAGAAGTCATTAATCAAAGAACGAGAGGAAATGTTAAATGCCAACGCCACTGGGAAATCGGCCAAGATATTTTCAGGAAAAGAAATCAAGAAAGCAACCGCCCGACTTCTCCAGGGAAAACCTGCTTGGATCTGGTGGCTTCGGTGAGGTCTTCAGAGGTACACAAGACGATGAGACTGGCATAGCAGTCAAGCGTGCCAAGACATAGGCAGTTTAAACTTTTAGAATCCAGGCACTCCCAAGCATGACAAGTGCAAATGAGTATGTATAACATCTGGCCCCTTCAAGTGTGTGATAATTTTTAATGCACTGAAAAACTTACTCCCGGGCGACAGGAAGGATATATTGAAAGTTCCAGTTGTAGCGATGGCTAGAGCTCGTGCAAAAAACTCAAAGATACAATTAACATACTTGTGCAGGAAATTCAAGAGAATACCGTGCATTGGCAAAAATTTGAAGAATTCAGAAAATAAAGCATCTAGTGAATGTTTTATACTCTGACTGATGATCTGAAAATAGAGGATCAAGAGAATTAATTATTATTTTATTTTATTCTAAAATATTTTTAGTTTTAAGCCACGTATAAATAAGTCTATTAGATATATAATTTTAGATGGGCTCACGGCTTACAACGCCGCCTATAAATATTACAATAGCTTTCATTATTAGACAGAGAGTATTTCCAATTAATTTAGAATTTTGTTTATTCTTAGAAATTGTGTGTTAAATTTCTTGTGAATTATTATTTTTTCAAATCGAGTTATTTGGACGTGATCTATGTGATTCGTAACGTATCAATTAATTGTCGGTGTGCTGGTTATGATTGTCTACGTCACGTTCAATTCAATTCCATCACGTTGGGTTAGGCGATCTTCAATGCACAATTTGCACCCCTGGGATTCAGAATTGGGTTCAATTACGCCATTGCTATCTTTACTACTTTGGCCGTTGTTCTAATCACGTCAGGAGATATTAGAGCCAATTATATCGAATTCTAATTTGATACTCAATCTTAGTTAAACACTCAACCATTGCTGAATCCTCACCATCAATTAATCCCAAGGCCGGATTCTTCATAACAAGGGTTGTCGTTCGAAGCCCAACCTGCCGCCAGCATTGATTGGAGTCAGAGACGTTGGAGGGGGAGGATTCCAGGCTGAAGCCACTGCGTGTCGCCGAGTCTTTTTTTTTTTTTTTTTATCCCTTTTCCTCGTAGAAACACTGCTGTGCCACCAGATTTGCATTGTCAGTCGTTCCCAACGCCTCCTCAAGCAGTACCTCGTATCATCATTATGGTAGATTGAAGAAAACCCCAGCCTGGTACGCCGCTACCAAACTGAAACCTTAATTGAGTTTTAGCAAAAATAAAAAAATAAAATTGAAGTTGGATTGGACCAGGTCATTAGCCTGGGTTGAAAGAAATATTTTGGGAAAGAGACATTGAAGTTGGGTTAGTGTTTCCTATGATAAGTTGTTGGGCTAGAAGAGTTCAAAAACAAAAAATGGCTCTGAGCCCAACTAGGCTGCATCATAGAGTTTTAGTTGGGCAAAAGGTTCTTAGGCCATTGCAAGCTAGAAATTTTTGCTAGGCTAACCATAGACTGACCTGGTAAGGCCTTGTTGGCTACTAAAATTGTTGGGTATTAAGGAGCTATTTGGTTATTGGTTTTGAAGAGAGAGAGAGAGAGAGAGAGAGGGAAAAAAAACAAAAAATCAAAAACAAAAAAAAAGCAAAAAAAAAGGGAAAAGGGGGGGAAAAGAGAAAGCGAAAGTTGCCTTGAATCTTATTTAGCCCATTGGATTTAATTATTTACTTTTTATTTAAATTTAGTACCCGTTCGTAGTCTCACTTCATTATACCTTATGCTTAATTGTACATCACTTGAGATTACTAAAACCACTCTTGAATCACACGAGGAGGGCACAAGGAGTTGATATTTTTGTGAGTTATTTAAGTGTAGTGTGACACAGGAGTGGAGGTAAGAAATAAGCGACTAAAAACTCATATTTGAGAGGTGTGAGCATAGTGAGTTGGTGATGTTATTTTCATTTACATACATTTTTCTACTTTTTCTATTTTTTTTTTTCCTTTCTGTACTCATTTAATTCGATGGTTAGTTATCATGCGGTTTAGGGTATTAACCCTGACAAAACTAAGTTTATGTTTAAGTCCTATACTGGGGAGTTGAAAAAACTTACTAGAAGTATAGAGAGCATACAGGATTAATTGGAGTGAGTGGAGGCATTTCAAGTTACATCACGAGATAGAGACAGTTCTGTACCCAGATTGATTGGGTGCAGAGACAATTCGGGGCCAAGACAAGCCAAAACACAGAGTAGGCATGGGCGTCCTTTCAGACCCATGAGGCAGAATCGACGTGGCTATTAAGATGAGTATGTGTCGAATGAGGACGATAATTGGTATGATTATGATAATGCGCCTAGGCAACATCAACGAAGGGAAGATGTGGACGTAAGGTACTGAAGGGAATGAAGTTGCAGCTGCCACCTTTCTAGAAGCATTCTGATCTTGACTCTTATCTTCAGTGGGAAAAGAGGATAGAGTTGATATATGATTTCCACCATTACCAAAGCATCAAAAGGTTAAATTAGTCATAGTGGAGTTTACAGATTACGCTATCATATAGTGGGATCAGCTGTACACTAGAAGGAGAAGAGTTAAAGAGGGGTCGATTCATACATGGATGGAATTGAAAGTAGCCATGAGAAAAGCTTATGCTGAGTCATTACCACCGAAACATTTATTAGCATTTGCAGACATTGACACAGGGTAATCATAGTGTCAAAGATTATTATAAGGATTTTAAGATGGCCGTGATACAAGCATATGTTGTGGAAGACAGGGAGGCTACCATGGTTCGTTTTTTGAGTGGATTGCACCCGAAAATAATTGATGTGATGGAGTTGCAGCATTACGCAGAGTTAGAGAAAATGGTACAAAGGGGGATTTATGTAAAGAGGTAGCTAAAGAGAAGGGGTAGATCTATATTCCAAGCTAACATCGCTGTGAGGCCCTTCCTTAAAAGGGAGGGCAAGGCAACCGTGACAAACACTACAGAGGCTAGGATTGCGTCTAGGGGAGAAGCACCTAAGGTAATTGCGTCTGCCCTTCTAGTTCATCCAACATATGAAATGGATAATGGAACACTAGATAGATTTTGTTTCGGGGGCATCCATAGAACCAACCCAGAAGAAACTAAGGAAATTCAGCAACAAATGGAGGAGCTGATGAGTAAAGGTTGGATCTGAGAGAGTATGAGCCTGTGCGCTATTCCAGTGCTGCTTATGCCAAAGAAATATAGACAATGGTGCATGTGCATGGATTGTAGGACTGTCAACGCTATTACAGTAAAGTATCGTCACCTCATACCTCGTTTAGATGATTTACTTGATGAATTACATGGTACTTTTTTGTTTTCTAAAATAAACCTTAAAATTGGGTATCATTAGACTAGAATACATAAGCGTGATAAGTGGAAATAACTTTTAAAACAAAATGTGAACTATATGAGTGGCTTGTGATGCTATTTGGATTTACTAATACACCAAGTACATTCACGCATTTGATAAATTATGTTTTGCGTGAATTTATTGACAAGTTTGTTGTAATTTATTTTGATGACATACTAGTATATAGTCAAACATTAGTTGAACATATTAAGCATATACGTAGTGTGCTTGAAGTTTTACAATAAGAAAGGTTATATGCTAACATGAAGAAATGCACTTTTTGTACTAATCACTTTGTTTTTGTAAGATTTGTTGTTAGTACACAAGGGATACAAGTAGATGAAAGCAAGATGAAGGCTATGCAGGAGTAGCCAATTCCTACATCAATATCTGAAGTGAAGAGTTTTCATAGATTAGTTAGTTTCTACAAGTGTTTTGTACAGGATTTCAATACAATTTCCGCATCCCTTACAACTATAATTAAGAAAAATGAAATGTTCAAGTGGGGTAAAGTTTAACAACGGGCATTTGATACTTTGAAGCATAAGGTTATACATGCCCCTTTACTTTCTTTACCTAATTTTAATAATATATTTGAAATTAAGTGTAACACCTCTAGTGCAAGTATTGGAGTGGTCTTAATGGAAAAGAAGAAGCTCATTGCCTATTTCAGTGAAAAGCTCAGTAATGTTGTATTAAATTATCCCACATATGACAAAAAATTGCATTCCTTGGTGTGAGCCTTGGAGATGTAGTAGCACTATTTGAGGCCAAAGGAGTTTGTGATCCATACTGATTATAAATCATTAAAGCATTTAAAAGGTTAAAGCAAGCTTAGCAAACGACATGCTAAGTAGATTTCCTTTATCGACACTTTTCCCTACATTATCAAGTATAAGATTCGTTTGGAAAATGCAGTTGCTGATGATTTGTCTCATAAGTGCATTTTACTGAGCACACTAGGCACTAAATTATTAGAGTTTGAGTATATTAAAGAACTCTATGGAGAAGACCCTAGTTTTGGCAAAGTGTACTAACTGAAAAGTGTGCTCACAACAAATACTTTAAGCATGAAGAATACTTATTCTATATTAACAAATTATGCATTCCACAGTGTTTCTTGCGAGAGTTACTCATTTTAGAGGCTCCCTATAGAGGCTTGATGAGGCACTTCGGTATCACCAAAGCAATGTTAATTTTGCAAGAGTACTTCTATTGGCCAAGGTTGAATAGGGACGTGGAAAGAGTTTAGAGAAATGGAAGCTAGATCTCATAACCAGTCTCATGGTATGTATCAATCTTTACCTGTCCATGGTACTCCTTGGACTAATATTTCTATAAATTTTGTCTTGGGTCTACCTAAATCTAGGAATGTAAAGATGTTATTTTTTGTTGTCGTAGACTAATTTTTCAAAAATGACTCATTTTATTGCATGCCACAAAGCTAATGATGCCTCACATATAGTTGACCTATTCTTTAGAGAAGTGGTTCATTGGCATGGTGCATCTAAGATCATATTGTCCAATAGTGATGCTAAATTTTTTAGCTACTTTTAGAAAATGTTATGAGTTAAATTAAAGACTAAACTATTATTTTTTACTAGATGTCATCCTTAAACTGATGGGCAAATTGAAGCTATTAATAATTCACTACGTTATTGCATGGTATCATTAGGAAAAATATTAAAAATTAAGAAGAAAGTTTGCCTCATGTAGAATTTACTTGTAACAGAGCAGTCCATTTGACTACGAAAATGTCACCATTCGAGGTTGTATGTGGCTTTAATTTGCTAACCCCATTAAACTTGTTGCCATTGCCTAGCAATGAGCACTTGAGAACGGAAGGTGGGAAGCGAGCTGAATATGTGAAGTAGATACATGAGCAAGTTAAGCAAAATATTGAGAAGAAGAATTAACAATACGCGCAACAAGCAAAAAAAAAGAAGAAAACGGGTAGTGTTTGAATCCGAAGACTATGTGTGGGTTCATATTAGGAATGAGAGGTTTCCTAAGTAGAGGAAATCTAATTTAATGCCCTGAGAAGAGAAGATAGAGCATTCAAAGTATTTGAGAGGATTAACAATAATGCTTATAAATTGGAGTTGTCAATTAAGTATGGGATTAGCGCAACTTTCAAACTTTCTAACTTGAGTTTATTTGATGTAGTATATGAACAAAATATTGAATTGAGGACAATTCCTTCTCAAGACGAGGGAAATGACATAAATGCCTCGAGAGATAGGAAGGATCTATTGGTGGTTCCAGTTGGACCGATAACGAGAACTCGTACAAAGAGGCTCAAAAATGCAATGAACACTCCTGTGCATGAAGTTTAAGAGGATACCGTGTGTTGGCATAAATTTGAAGAACTCAAAGAGGAATGCCAGGTGAATGTTCAGTACTGGACTGACGATCCGAAAATAGAGGATCAAGAGAATTAATTATTACTTTATTTCATTTTGTTTATTCTAGAATATTTTTAGTTTTGGGTCACGTATAAGTAAGCCCATTAGGGATATAATTTTAAATAGGCTCATGATCTACAATGCCCCTATAAATATTATAATAACTTTCATTATTAGACAGAGAATGTTTTCAATTAATTTAGAATTTCTTTCATTCCTAAAAATTGTGTGTTCAATTTTTTGTGAATTATTATCTTCCCAAATTGAGTCATTTCAACGTGATTTGTATGATTCATAGCATATCAATTAACTATCAGTGCACTAATTGTGGTCGTCTACGTCGGGTTCAATTTAATTCCATCACATTAAGTCGGGCAATCTTCAACACATGGTTCGCGTCCCTAGAATTTATAATTGGGTTTGACTATGTCGTTACTATCTTTACTGCTTTTGCCATTAAAAACCAAAACAAACATAGCTCAAGTTTTTACCATACAGAGGAAAGATGATGGATTACCGAAGAAATGTTACAAAATCTTCTTACAAACAACTTGAAAACAAACATCAATAACTTGCCATAGGTGCCAAAATACATGATTTCCAGTAGAAAGACATTGACAATTTCAACTAAGAAAAAAGAGTTCAATGGCAGCAACTAAATTTACATGAGGAAACACGTGGGGTATGTGTAAAATGGCAGCGAGGATGAGTTGAATCTGAAATCATTTAAACTGACGCCAAAATCCAGAATGTCGCATGAGAAGACATGGCAATAAGGAACCATGTGACAAAGGCCAGGGCTATGGAAAACTCAAATCTGTTGCATGGGAGATGTGGTGGACCTGTGCAAAACTTCAAGTCTTTCGCATACAGAACTGCAATCCCAGCCGATGAGCAGGCAGCAGCAAGTGATAAGGTAGCTGTTACCTGCATTTAATTTGTGATTGTTGAGTCAACTGATGCGAGACATAACAGATTTAAGACTGAACATCACCGAAGAAGGAGGTTTAAAACAGGAGATTTCCAATACAAAGGTGGACTTTTGATAGGAGATAGCCAATATGGACAAGGTCAGAAAATATTAGGCCAATGGCCAATTGCAGAGTTTTTACTAATTGCAGCAGAATTAGGTTATATGCGAACTCAATTGCATGGAAAAAAACTTTTGCTTTTGCCCAAATAAAATACTCAAATTACATGAAATCTATATGAAGTAATCAACTTTCTCATATTAGCTTCTACACGACGCTGAAGAACGGAAAATTTTCAAGACGTGATTTTCATGTAGAGATGGGGAGAGATGAATAGCAGCCTGAAATACAAAGGAAAGACTATAAAGTGCACCAAATTTACGTCCAGAAACTATGAAAACTAACGTATTGTAATGTGCACCTAAAGAGGAAAAATCCTCTTAAATTTCATAAATGCTATTTAAACTTGAAAATAAGGGGAAAATTTTTTTACAGATAGTTTTGCATAATATATGGCCATATTATCAAGAAGCATAGCTTATTTTGCAGATGCAAGCGACTAAATTTACAGGGCAGAGGAAGTACCCAATCACCAACAACAAACAGGCTAACTAGGACTGGATTGCAAAGGTCTCTTTTCATCTGCAAAGCATAGATATCAAGACATGCAAGTCCAAAGCTCCACAATGCTTGAAGCCCCATTGATGCGATGAGATAGCTGAGAAATAAGTTATATGCGATCAATTCTATCAAGGTGTAAAAAGCAATGATCTCACCATAAAATGAAAAAAAGACAAAGGGTCCCTGAGTGGGAGCAAACCAATATAATATATATATATATATAGATAGATAGATGAGGAAATCAAGCAACAATAATGACCATTTTTGTGGAGTCTCTGTTTGACGATATTTTTTGGCACATATACTGCTGCCAGCATATTTCACCCTTTGTGCCGATTTTGAGAATATAAATTGATAAGACAGGAATAATTCAGGCATTTACCAAAAATTTGTACGTCGTTAGCAACTTAAAGACCCATCTCAATAAGAAACTGCTGAGGGAGTGGGTGGTTTGATTGTGCATGTCCAATTTACTAGTCCTTTGCTAACTTTGAAAAGTCTTCACAACCAAGTACGAAGGCTCTTTCCACAAAAGTACACAGTAAGCATCCTAATTGACTCAGACAATTTCTATCAACAAGTGCCATTTCTGGACCAAAAAAATCCAGAGACAATACAATGTAACACTACTGCAGTGAGCCCACAAGCAACTGAAGAAACTTCAAATCCGGCAATTCCAAGCACTAAAGCATAACTCCAGCCATGCTTTTTAAAGGCATCCAAATTCAAGAAATATGATAACTTTCCAAGTATCATAGAAGTCCTTGAACACCACATCAGGATAACCACAAAAATTATCCTAATTATTTCATTTTCATTTATAATTTTTGCCGGGTGATTGGTTATACATGACTCCCAATTTGATTTCAAACACAACAGATCCAATCTGTAATGCATATGTGCATCAGACAACAATAACACAGTGTTGAACTATCAAAATAAGAAAATGCAAGCGGAAGTTAAACATACCAATAAGCAGTGAAGTCAGAAAAGCCAATTGCAGAAACCATGACTCCAACGGAGCCAGCTGCAAATACAAATTGCCCAATTCTCAACAGCAACCCACTCACAGTTCCAGGACTACCCAAAAACTCCTTCATTTTAATCTTCCTCAATCACTCCTCTCCTCCTCAAAAAGGGCCCGTTTCCTCAAAACCAGAAAGGGCCCCCTTCAAACCCTAGATTTCCTCAATCTTCCCCATCTTTCTCTCAAAAGCTACTGTCGCTATAAATCTAACACTAGCGGATGCTTATATCCTAAGTGGGTTTTCTGGAATCTTATTGGTAGGTTAGGGGATTTGGTTGCATAGAGTTGAATGAGATGGGACTGACAGAGATAACTCACCCCCTAAGCATGCAACCCAATGAACCGTTGAGATTAAAAAATTATTGATGGGCAGCCCTTATTATTTTACTATTAATACTCGCATTTCCTGCCTATTTCATTACATTAGTTTTGGTTAACAATTAATTACTTTCCCGTGTCGTTTTGTTTAGTTTGAATCGCTTTTCGCCTCGCTGGATAATGCTTATCGATCAATTAATTATTTTAACAATTAAAAAAATTGGAATTTAATAATTATAATCAGCAATTCTCTTCTACAATATATATAAGATCAAGAAAGAAATTATTAAACAAATCCTGTAGGATTGAAAGATAATCTAGAGTTATGCAACGGAAAGAATAAATTCATTGTAGGTGACGACAACTGGGTTCCGACAAGCAAGAATCGCGAATTACTACGACAGCGGTGACAGACAAATCAATTGCATATATAATGTGTACATTCGTATTATTTATATAATATAAACTTTAATTATTACAATCAACTTTAAATGATTTCAATTTTTTATTTTTTAATATTATAATTCTTTTATTTTTAGTTAATTTATGTTTATAACATTATAATTAGTGAAATTGTCTAGCTTATAAATAAATTTAACACAAATTGCAGTATCCATTAATTATGAATGAATCCACTACATATATGAGTAAAGTATGAATTCCTTGACACATTCACCCTGTATAAGTTATCCCACGAATAATGAGTATAAAGAATAAGAAAAGAATATAATTATTATTTAAAATTTTATTTTTATAATTAATAAACAGAAATAAACATATACTATGAATTTATGTACAATGGTAAAATTATTTTCAAATGATCATTTTTATATAATTATATATTAAAAATTTAATCGATATTTACATTTTTTAATACTTAAATTAATTTAAAAATAAAATCTTCTAATTAAAAAAGACGTTCATTGTTGACCAATCTTAAAGTATTATTATTTTTTCTTATAACATAGAGTTTCAATTTTTTTGAAAAAATGTTGATATAGAATAACAATTAAAAACAAAAAAATCATGACATTCATAGAGAAGATAGAGAGGAAAAAATTGTGAATGAGATTATAATTGCAAGTATGTGTTTGATTATATAAATATTATTTGCATTACTTATAAAATAAGGGATAAAGAATGGAATTTAAAATAGAAAAAATTAGAATAAATTAAAATTAAAAAAGTATATTAACCAAAAAATATGAATAAATTAAAATTTAAAGACACTCAATGTCTATGCATATAAACAAAATAATAATAATAATAATTTTTACATATAAATTTTATATCATTTATATAATTCATAAGATGATAAAAAAAATGAGAAATAGAAAATGTAGAATAAATATAAATTATGATACAAATAAAAATAAAAATTGTAGAAATATAATAAAAAAAGAATATATAGATAATTAAGAGTATTTTAACCACAATATATTATAAAAAGATAATTTTATTAAATAAAAATATTAGTTTATTCCATTGAGAATCAATGTTAATTCGAAAATGAGTATTTTCAAGTCAAAATTGTACCAATTGTATAATTTAGAATATAATTGGAAATGTTCGTTTCATTTGCACTAATTCTCGCATAGCAGCCTTATCCTAAAGTGTCGTAATTAATTAGCAGTAACAAAATATAATATAGGGAAAGTAAATCGGCATAACAAAATATTCCCATGAAAATTAAATATAAAATTATACTCACAAATAGTGTCCAGTGGAAAATTGTTAACTATTAATTTGGAGCACTGATCCATCGTTTATTGACATAAACATTTCTTGCACTCGTAAATACGATAAATTTCATATTAATGACATATTAAAAAGGTAAGCAAAATTTGAGATTTTAATTGGATTGGAAGAGGGAAAATTTGTAATAATTATGAAGAAGAAAGGGTAATAAAGATATCATAATTTAATTTTTCTTGCTGTCAATTGTATGGACAACAATCTGGGGTATGTTTGGTTCCTGGGGTGGAGATTTTGAGATTTAAGTAAGGATGAAAATTATGTTTGGTATTAAGTTATAAATTATTATATATATTTAATATGTACTAATAATTAGATGATGTAATAATATATAAATTTATAAAATATTTAAAAATATGAATGTCAGTGGAAAAAAATGGTAGGAATTGTTGTTAATTTGATTGTAGATAATTATAAAGATTGAAAAATAATTAGTTAGTTATTAAAAAAAATAAAAAAAATTTAAATTTGAATTTGAATAAAATTTATAAAATAAGAGTATGGTTTGTACAGTGATTAAATTGAAACCAAACAGTACCCTTATGATTAATTATAATTAACAAAATTGCAAAAGTGCCACATTCGCCACTGCATATAAACCCATGCATTCAATCCATAAAACTTACTACGAGGCTTTTCGATTCGTGATATATCAGAGCACTGAGAAGTGCAGAATCATTGGTGGCAAGGAATCGATTGAAAAATTAGAATGGCGAAGGCGACTCGGTTCTTCGAGCTGAACTCCGGCGCCAGAATCCCATCGGTTGGGCTCGGCACTTGGAAGGCGGCTCCTGGTGTAGTTGGTGATGCCATCATCGCTGCAATCAAGGTATCTGTCCGATAGAACTGTTTTCATTTTTCATTTACATCAATTTTGAGATGTGCTTCCTAGAAAGGATCATGTGAAGACAAGAGATAAATCTCTACTTTTGAATACATTGGGTAACGTACGAAAGTCGAGGGTTAAACTGAAGCCTCTGGTCGCATTGATTCCTTTTTTCTGTGTAAGTTAAGACACAATTCGATTTTGCGATCAGTAAAACTTCGAACTATGTTTGAATTATATGTTGCTTGACTCAACTCTATATGATTGCTTGATATCTGACCATGAAACAGAAAGCTCTGGGCGTGGAAAATTTGTTTTGTTGAAAGTGTGATTTTTTTTTCTTGGTGAAAGAAGTAATGGTGTTATTGATCTACCTCTGGAATGCAGGCAGGATACCGGCATATTGACTGTGCTCAAAGATATGGCAATGAGAAGGGGGTACTATCCACACTAAAACCATGCTGACTCTTTATTTTAATATATGTTGACACCTGTACAATAGTTATATTACTGATATTCAACGTTTACAGTTGCAAACACCATGCAGTTATGAATTTCGATAGATACTTACCTGGCTGATAAATGTTCTGGTGCTCTTTATCTGCAAGGAGTTTAGTTTCAACATTGTTTTGGGATCAGAATGTAATGCTTTGAAGCTGGAGTCTTGCGTTGATAAACGACTGGTTCCTGTTGCAGAATAGCCTTATTTAATAATATCACAAAATAGTTTTGTTACTGGGTGATGTCTATCTATTTCCTGCAATAATAAATACCACATAATGATCACATATTTTATGATCCATGAGTACTCTTGTTGCAGATTGGTGATGCTCTCAAGAAGCTATTTGAAGATGGGTTGGTGAAGCGTGAGGAGTTATGGATTACTTCTAAGCTCTGGTTTGTTCACTTTTCACATGCTCCAATTTATCAAGATCCCTCGGATTACAGATTATTTTGCTTCTGAAGCACATCATAATTGTTGCAGGTGTTCAGATCATGCTCCAGAGGATGTACCTTTGGCTTTAGACAGAACTTTGAATGACTTGCAGCTTGACTATGTTGATCTTTATCTGGTATGTTTAATGTGCTTAAACCTTCTTATAATGATTGTTTGGAAAGATGCTCTCATCAACAAAATTTTTAACTGTTGTCATGCCATTATGCTTTCTTATCATGATGAAAATAGAATACATATTATATATTATACCAAAAGAAAAAATTACATATCATATTAGATGTCTGGCCACTGACTTCTTTCGTGCCAGGAAAACATAAAAAAAAATGGTGTATTATACATTACTGAGGTTTTTTATATGTGAAGATGCACTGGCCAGTTAGTATGAAGAAAGGTTCTGTTGGATTTGAGCCAGAAAATCTTACTAAAGTTGACATACCGAGTACATGGAGAGCAATGGAAGCACTATGTGATGCTGGAAAGGCCAGAGCTATTGGTGTTAGCAATTTCTCAAGCAAGAAGCTGGCAGATTTGTTGGACATAGCTCGTATTCCCCCTGCCGTCAACCAGGTGGAATGCCACCCTTCATGGCAACAGCCACAGCTGCATTCGTTCTGTAAATCCAGAGGGGTTCATCTGTCAGTAAGTGTTATCTTCTGCAATGGTAGCATCCATCATCGACCTCAATACACTCACCTGAAAATGAAGTATTTCTTTCGGAACATTATACGCTGCACTTAATAATCAATAACACTCGTCCTCTGATTAGTTGTTGAATGATGTGATTCTTTGCTTGGTCAAGTAAGCAACAAATACGGTCTAATTCCCTTTGATTCCAATAAACTTGTTTATTCAGGGATACTCACCCATCGGCTCCATTGGCAACACTGCTCTGAAAAGTGAAGTGCTTAAAAACCCAATTCTGAATATGGTTGCTGAGAAATTGGGCAAGAGTCCAGCACAAGTTTCCCTTCGCTGGGGGTTGCAAATGGGCCATAGCGTGCTCCCCAAGAGCACTAATGAAAAGAGGATCAGAGAGAACTTTGATGTGTTTGATTGGTGTATCCCAGAAGACCTGTTTGCCCAGTTCTCTGACATCGAGCAGGTCAGTAAACTTGAGTGCTTTCATTTTAAATAAATAAATAAATAAATAGATGAAATAATATCCTGTTGAAATTTTACACTCTCCTCTACTCCTCTTCAAGAATTTTTCATAAACATGAAGCTTCATGGTAGATTTCCCCAATCAAAACTGAATGGACGAGCATCTGATTGATGAGTTTTGAGATGGCTGTGCAGGTGAAACTAATTACGGGGAACACGTTTGTACACGAGACTTTTGGCTCCTACAAAACCATACAAGAGCTCTGGGACGGTGAAATGTGAATTCCAAATGCATGCAACTTCATCTTTAATCTCAGTCAATTATGATCCATGACGCTTGTTATCGTCGTAACTAAATCTTCCATTCTTTTTAATTTTGAAGAAAGAAATTGAAGCAAAATAGCTATTACTTTGGTTTTACTATAGACATGGCATATTGTTTTAGATTGGAGAAAACGAATTCCTTTTCAATAGGATCTCTCAAATAGATATAGTTCTGCTGTAGCAAACTGCTGTACCCTGGAGAGATTTTATTTTTATTTTTATTTTTATTTTTCCTGTTATACAAAATGCAGAAAAACCATATCAGTATTTAGCTAGATTCAGCCAGGCAAGTTTATTTTTATCGATGGACTAGTTATTGATATAATTAATTTGAGAGGATGTTTTATGTCATAAATTATTTATTCAGTATTTTTTGGTATAGGAATTTTGTTATAACTTTACTTTTCTCTAACCCAAGTAAAATAATCTAGATTGATTATTGCACCATCTGTTTGCAAGAAAGTAATAATATAACCAGTAATAAAATTTGTAAACAGTAATAGGTCAAGGTTTATAATAAGCTTTTTATCTCTAGTCAAAACTATTAAATAATTTGAGATAAATGACACCTAATTATGCACATAAACGCATTTCCCGCATATTTTTGCTATTAAAATTTAGTAAAGTGCATTATTGAATTCAAATTTATTTCTTCCTCGATTTATTTTCATAAAGTGAAAATAAAATGTGGCTTACGCCACAAATCCATTTTGGTAAATAATTCATCTTGCGCAAGAAGAGGCAAACAATTCATTCTATAATTTACAAAATAAAGTACAACAATAAGAGAACATCAGCAAATCTTTAATGTTTATATGTCGTGATGTGTTATTTACTTCTTAATCATGAAATAGTACTCAATTCATAAAAAATTGTGTCCAATTAATATTCATCGAGGATTGATTCGATTTATGCAAACTTTGTTGTCCTTTTAACCAAAACCACACACGCTCTTTACTCATCATACCTCTTAAATTTAATTTTTTTACCTCTTATTTTTCTTATGTTTGCTATAATGTATTTTTCTCTTTAAGCCTTAGCTACATTTGTATTAGAATTTCACGCTCTTTGAACAGCATTAGATTATGGATGCAAATCAAAAATTATATATCTCTTTCTCTCTCTCTCATTTTATTTATTTATTTTTATATTTTGACATCTATTTTCATCTCCAACAAATGTTCACGTATATAAACATGTCAAATGTCTTCCTCAACTGGACTGGACACAATTTTACTAATACTCTTTCTCCTCGTTTATTTTCTGTGGCCATGCTTCGGAGACGAGTTTTTGTTGGGTATAATGTTTGGTAGAAGTTGTGTTGATATAAATAATATGTGTGTGAAGAATATTTTAATATGATGAATAGTATAATTTATTTTAATATATATAAAAAAATATATAATAATGATTCGATGATATGATAATTTATAAAAATAATAATTATGTTATAGGATAAAATAATTAGTTAATAATATATGCTATATATAAAAAAATATATAATAATGATTTGATGATATGATAATTTATAAAAATAATAATTATGTTATAGGATAAAATAATTAGTTAATAATATATGTTAGAGAATAAAAATTAAATTTTAATCTAAATAAAAATATTATTAAATGCAGTATTAAATTTGATAAGATGTTTTGGAATTAAAAATTGGGTTCAAACATAACCCTGAAAAGCACTTTACTGTATTTTCCGCATTGGTTTAGTTACTAATCTCCGAATTGCCGTCCAATCCACCTGACTTGGTCTACACACTGTGTTCACATGTCCATCGTCAGATGACTGTACAGAAACCCGAAATTAACGGTCCAGATCTGAATGCCAAATCAACATTCTTGAAGGTTGGAGATTTGGAGTTAGAATCGCATTCCTCCCGCTTGTAAATGCCCCCCTTAGTTTTGTAGTTTCCTATTCATTCATCAATTGTTCATTACCTTTTGCATTAGCTTGTTCTACTTTTCTCTTGATCTTTTCTGAGGTTTGGAAGAATGGCTAAGGACATTGTATACTTTGAGTTGAACACCGGTGCGAAAATTCCTTCGTTGGGACTAGGTACGTGGCAGTCGGATCCTGGCGTCGTTGGTCAGGCGGTCGAAGCTGCAATCAAGGTGTGTATTATTGTGGGTGTTCAGATGTTTTCTATATGAATTTGCAGATTTGAGAGGACCAACGTCTACCCGTGTTCTTATTTTTACATTGTTTTTATTTTGTCTGTGAGTGATCTCAAATGTTTATGACGTTTTCTTCGATTGGTGGTTATGTGTGACGCTTCTTTTGCGTTCTACCTGGGACAAACACTTTGCGTTGATCACTGTATGCAGTTTATTGTGCCTGATGTTTAATGATAAGTCTGGACCTTGATTCTGCTTAAGAAAACATGAATGCCTATTTCTTTTTATGGTTAGATGGAAAAACACCAAGAGTGCCTATTCCATCCTGCTTAACTTCAATTGCCTAAATTGAACGAGATATGATTTTCGACGATCTGATTTTAGGCATTTATGAAACGTGTCCCACTGACGAATTTAGTGTACTTCATATGGCAGATTGGTTACCGACACATCGACTGTGCTAGTGTTTACGGCAATGAGAAGGAGGTATGTAATTCTTCGGTCGGCCTTGTCCAAGCATGCAATCATTTTCTTTCTGATGATTAGCAGAAAAATCATTTAGCAATCTCACTGAACTCAGCCATCGCGAACCGAAACTTTTTTTTCTCCGATTTGAGGGCAGGGAATTGGTGTTTCCTAAGCGTACTGATGTGAATATCTTTTGACATGCATTAAAAGTTATGCAAATAGTTGTGCTGGAGGGTCAATGGGATGGATTAGACCAATATAATTACTATCGCTCACCTTTTCCAGTTATTTGAGCACAATCATTGGTACATCAAATTTCGAACTATCAGAAGTTTGAGATTCGGCATCACCTTGCTTGTCACGAGACCTTTTTCCCGAGACATGAATAATGCGTTCAATTCTTGCACGTTTGTCGTAATGGCAAATTATGGAAGTCACCAATTAAAAATTACTAAATCTCTTGCGAAAGCTCAATTAGTTAGAGATCCACATCATGCTAAAGAGATTGACAGTGTGCACACAACACCAATCGAGGAAACGCTAACACATCACATGCACGTGTGCATATGTGAAGATATTTATGCATGTCTAGGAGACTTATCCACTGATCATGCTTTTCAGATTGGCTTAGTTCTGAAGAAGTTGTTTGATGCTGGTGTTGTGAAGAGAGAGGATTTGTTCATTACCTCCAAGCTCTGGTAATGATGTTAAGATAAGTGCTGAGTTATTTTTCGTATATTTGATTTGGGAATAGAAGAGTCAACTGTGATTGCCAGTGACTGAATATTGCTATTATTTTATGTGTGAAATTGAATGGTAAAATATACTAATTCTATAGAAAGGGACAAATAATATTTTTCTTTATAAAGATTGAATTGAACCTATAAGATTATTGTTAGGCAACAATATTTTTGGTTACTAGTATTTGTCAATAGTTGAGTATTTGTCAATGGTTGAGTATTTCTGTGTTCTGAGCAATTGCGAATGTTGGGCTGACAGATGTTTGGTGCAAGAATTAATGCCCCTTACAATCTTCCTCTGCACAGTTGCATTTGTCCTTTTGTTTCTTCTCTTGAAATGGCCTCCTGATTTCTGCAGGTGTACCGACCATGCAACTGAGGATGTACCTGTGGCATTAGGCAAAACGTTGGAAGACTTGCAGCTTGAATATGTTGATCTGTACCTTGTGCGTTCTGTTACTTGATATTTTATCAAGGTTTTAATTTATTCTTCTGGACAAAGAGCAAAATGATGCTGCTAAAGTACACAGTATGTAATAAAAATGGCAAATATATGAACCAAAGTAATCTAGTGTAAGATCTATAAGAATGAAAGATAAAACTTCATTGACAAGACACCTCAATGTCTTTGTTGAAGTTTTAACTACCTTGATGCTGTCTTTGAGGATTTGCTTGGCTGGATGTTGACATAAATGGGTTTGGGATTTGAATCTTACATTTTAACATGGGTGTCAATCGGTTACAGACAGAAGTATATATGATTTTGCAGATTCACTGGCCCGTGCGGATGAAGAAGGGGTCTGTAGGCTTTAAGCCTGAAAACCTTGTTACAGCAGACATACCTGGCACTTGGAAGGCCATGGAAGCACTCTATGATTCTGGGAAAGCCCGAGCCATAGGTGTCAGCAATTTCTCTATGAAAAAGCTGGGTGATTTGTTCGATATAGCAAGCGTTCCTCCAGCTGTCAACCAGGTTGAATGTCATCCCTCGTGGCAGCAGGCTAAACTGCGGGAATTTTGTAAATCCAAGGGAGTTCACCTATCTGTGAGTTGACAAAATATTCGTTGACTTACATGTCAATATATCCCCACTAAAAGTGGAAATATATCCTTAGTTAATAAAATTTTTGGGTCTCTGTTTTTCACTATGCTCATGATTAAGGATAATTATAACCAATCCTTTCATTTTGACCTTTTAATATCTTATAGGGTTATTCACCATTGGGCTCTCCTGGTTCAACGTGGCTGAAAAGTGAAGTCCTCAAGCAGCCTGTTATAGTTGCCACTGCAGAAAAATTGGGTAAGACTCCCGCCCAGGTTGCACTGAGGTGGGCATTGCAGATGGGGCATAGTGTACTCCCAAAGAGCACGAATGAATCACGGATCAAAGAGAACTTTGATGTTTTTGGCTGGAACATACCGGATGACTTATTTGTTAAGTTCTCTGACATTGAGCAGGCGAGTTGTTCTCATCTTCCCTTCAATCTTCCAAAATGGCCAGTTGTGTAAGTTCTAGTTAAAATAATAAATTATCACATCTTGTACTGGGAGTCTTTTGTTAGAATACGCCCTCCATTGCAATTATTTGCCCATTCTGCCTATTTTATCTGTACATACATATTAGTACAAAGTTGGCAACATCTATTGAATGCGCACCAGTTCGCAACGTTTAACCATTTACTGCAGTGAAGTTTTTGTCCGGATGCATGTTCAGGTCTCAAATTGTTGTAAGAGTTTCCTCGAATTTCTTCTCCTAACCTCCTAAGGTCTATTTGTTTCTATAATGCAGGAAAGATTGCTCAAAGGTACTTCATTTGTTCACAAGACACTGGGCCAATACAAGACAATTGAAGAGCTTTGGGATGGAGAGATCTGAGCCTGCTGTTCACTATCCTAATATTTCTGAGGCAATAGGAAATATTTTAGAATAATGATATTTTCTAGGAATTTCCACCTCATTTAGAATATTCGGTATCTCCAAGTAACGGGCGACGCTCAACTTTTATCTTCAAACTCTATTCTAAGAAATTATGCTTGTCATGCGCGGACATTTGTCTTTAATTTTATTTTTTGTTTTTGTCAAATAATTGCGTTATGTTCTAGTGAAGACACATTGCTTGCTTTTATCCATCGTGCATACCTTGCTGGGATAAGTGGGGGAATAACTAGATTGTGCAAAAAGCATAATTTAATGCCTATTCACGGTTAATGCAATGCACCAGTAGTGCCTGTGGCCTGATAGTACAGTGCGTGCCTTGTCTTATGTGCAAACGCAGCCATTATTGATCCATACATACTTTACATAAATTTAGACTAGCAAAAACTACTTGGTGTGCATAATAATTAACTTCGTTTATTATCCATAACGTTATACTATTGTATTTTTAAGCATTTTAATAATTAAAATGAAGTTAATTACAAATTAAACTTATATTAGAAATTTAAAAAAGGATAGAAAAGAATTTATAAGTGAGAGTGCACATGAAATAAAGCGTATATTCATAGCGATTGAAAAGAGGAGAGAGAAAAAGTTAAAAAATCGAAAACAAATTTCAAAAGAAAACGTCAAAAAGTTAGTTTTTGAGGAGACCCACCCTTGACGAGATATGGCATCAGTCACTGCATGTTTGAGTAGGTCGGCGAGACTGAGTTTTTTATACGACGGCTCAAACTAATAAGCCTTTACTTCTGAGTGGCCATGTTTGTTTTTAAATTTGGTCGCACGTTTTCATGTGTCTTTATTTTAAAATTTGTATAAAAATATAAAAATAAAATAAAATTTAAAAAATACAATAATTATATATGTGTTTTTAAAGTGCAAAACTACAAAAACAAACATAACCCACAAACAACAATTGAAATTGAGCTTCAAAGTTCTGAACCCTTAAGGGCGAAAATAAAGATCAAATATTCAAAAAAAAAAATTGAAGATGACATACATACCATTCAAGCTCTTATCTATGTTGAATTTAGTTAGCATTTTGAAATTGGATTCAGAGTCGAAATCATTCATACTCAACACGTTTCCCCACATTCGGCTCAATGCATCGTGTTGGAGTTCTCCATCACCAGTCACCACGTCCTATCAACTTTGGGCCCGTTTAGGAATTAGTCCAATGTTGTGGGCATGATGATAACGGTCCATATAGCCCGTTAATCACAATGATTCCCCACCGTCAGATAGCAGAAGATCAACGGTCTGGACACGTCAGCGACAGGCCGTTCATCCAACGCTTTTGAGTTATGATGAGGTGCAGACCGCAGACGTAGACGTTTGAACTCTGGACGGCAAAATTTATTTCAACAATTTCAATCACTTCCCTGTAATGATTATTCACAACAGAACAGATCATCATTAGAAAAATTGTTCACATTTCACAACTTCGCATTCGTTTTCTTTCTACGTCGTACAAAAGGTTCCTAACAGAAAAAGGGGCTGAAGAAATGGCGCAGGAGATTCGATACTTTGAGTTGAACACCGGGGCGAAAATTCCTTCCGTTGGGCTTGGCACTTGGCAGTCCGACCCGGGCCTCGTCGGCCAAGCTGTCGACGCGGCTATCAAGGTCTCCGCACTCTGTGTGTGGTTATGCGTCTGTAGTCCTTGAATTCATAGCATCAGTCTTCCGTGGAATTTTTGCTTAATTATTTGTCGATAGTTTTACTAATCCTTTGTTAAGTTCGATAAACTGCGTTTTGTTGTTTGATAATTGAGATGACATTTCGGATGGTTTTCCGATCGGTTTAAATGAAAGCACAGCGTAAGCAAGGCATCGCTCACGTCTGCTGGTGTATCGAAAGCATAGCTATTGGCCGTGTGTTTGATAGTAGCTTCTGTAATTTAATTATAGTTAGAGAAAGCAAATACAATCATCCGTTTAGCTTGACTTTTTTCCCTTGTTTTTAAGGTCATATTTTGTTTCAGTTGCACTCAATTTATTGTGAAGTATGTTGTTTAGATGTTCACAAGTGATTGATATGTCTGCGTTGTACTGTCTTGGTGTTTTATGAATGTCGGGAAATATAATATGAGATCATGTAAATGTGATGGGGTTGCCACAAGTGGAAACTGAAAGTATATGCTTAATGATCTTAATCCTTAGTTAGCTGTGATTAGTTATTATTGATATTATTAGTAAGAGACTACAGAAAGTTAATATTCTGTTCTAGAGTCATCCACTCGATTTCATAGGATTTCTCAGAAAGAAATTTTGTGCTAATATCCTTTTGCCATTTATATGACAAGTACCAGTATTCAATTTTTGTCAATTTCTCATTGCAGATTGGATACCGCCACATTGACTGTGCTCGAGCCTATGGGAATGAGAAGGAGGTACACAGTATCTCCTATCACCACTTTTCTGGAATTATCATTATTTTTCTTATTAGTATTGGTCTTACAGTTAGAAAGATGCATTAGTAAGATAAGTTCAAATAAAAATAGCTCATCTGCTGTACTTGTAGTGGGTAAAGAGTTATGCTACGGTTACTTGGTAGATGAGGAACAGATGAAAAGTAACACATCACCCACATATTTATGCACACATGTATATATCTTATTTTTCTTTTCAAAAAATAGCATTCAAAAATCTTGAACATGCACAAAGTCCAATTCTTGTTGGTTATAGTTATATTGCTTCTCCATACAAAAAGCATTGATAATAACATAAATCTAAACCCTACACGATGTCCTCTATGATCGAGGTTGTTCTAAATTTGGTTGTCATCCAAACTTGGCTTAATGAATATTTTTGATCTTATCAAAAAATCTGTTCTTAACAGACTTGGAGATTTCCATATTGGGCAAGCCATTATTCCATCATTTCTCGACTTCTTGGGACATCTGAGCATGATATTGATGCTTACGTGTATGTAGTTTGCATAAACACGCGCAGAGAGACATGCATGAATGTAATGTAGGTAATTATCAATGTGTATGAAACTTAGCCAATGTCCCTTTCTTTTCAGATTGGTGCAGTTCTGAAGAAGCTGTTTGATGATGGAGTTGTGAAGAGGGGAGATTTGTTTATTACCTCCAAACTATGGTAAATAGATTTGGTTAAGTAAAGTTTCAGAGTGTTGAACACATCTCTTATCTGTTTTAGAAAAATTGAAAACTTCAAGTGTTACTGTTGATGTTTTTTAATTTTACAACAAGAAGTAGCATGGTCAAATTTATTACTCTGATTGAGGCACTTCCAAATTAGCTAATTTTTCTGAGATTTTGACTAGAACTTATTAGACGATTGTTGATACTTGATTTGGGTAGTTATTTTCATCTGTGAAGTTGAGTGATTTGTAATTTTTACCTAGATAATCACAACCCATCACATTTTCTAAGTCTGAATCTAACATATGAATTGTTTTGCAATTTTGTGAGGCCTAACTTGTAGATATTTGTTGTTTTGTAAGTGCTTGAGCTACTCTTGGATTGTTTGGTGGGGAAGACTGGAGGAAGGATTGGATCTTGCCCATTCTTTTTGGAAGGAATTAGGAGAAAGGGAGAGAAAGAGGGAGAATTAGTTGACAGGGGCTAAATCTATTTGCATTCTCTCGCCCTTTCCCTCATGATGCCAAACAGAACCATAATATCTTTCACGGACTAATTGCTTGACTTTTCCCCATCTCGTGTTACTTCATTTTGATTAATCTTCTGTTGGTTAAAGTCTCTTAATAATTGCAGGTCTAGAGACCACACACCTGAAGATGTACCTGTGGCATTGGACAAAACATTGGAAGAGTTGCAACTTGACTATGTTGATTTATACCTTGTATGTAATTTTTTATCAAATTTTCACTCTGGAGTAAAATAAATGGTAGTCTTCAAATCTAACGATCTTTAAATATGGATCAATGTAATTATGAAATTTAGGAACACTGATGTAGTTTAGCATGTTTATGTCAAGTACAAAACATGTGTGGTAATGCATATATGTATATGTGTACATATTGGAATTGGCACCATACGTTACGAATGTGATTGTTTGGACTTTCAGATTCATTGGCCAGTGCGGATGAAGAAGGGATCTGTTGGCTTTGGTCCTGAAAACCTTCTTCCCACAGATATACCTGGAACATGGAAAGCCATGGAAGCACTCTATGATTCTGGTAAGGCCCGAGCTATTGGAGTTAGCAACTTCTCGACAAAAAAACTGGCAGACCTGGTAGACATAGCTCGTGTTGCTCCTGCTGTCAACCAGGTGGAGTGTCATCCCTCATGGCAGCAGGCAAAACTGAGGGAATTTTGTAAATCCAAGGGAGTTCACCTATCTGTGAGTTGCAATATCTTCATTGCTTGTTGATGTTTCAAAAGATTTTCAATGTTTCTTCTTTCAGTTTATGGCTTCACTGGAAAGAGAATATATATGCTGGATGATATTTAAGTTTGTCAATGCACACACTGCTCTTCTTTGTCTGAACTTTGTAGATAGGGTACTTAAATCATTGCTTGCCGGCAATACATTTGTGTTCATGACACTCTACTCATTTTTCTTGCTTCATTTGTGCTTGTTATATCCTACAGGGATATTCACCATTGGGCTCTCCTGGCACAACATGGCTCAAAAGTGATGTCCTCCAGCACCCTATCTTAGTTTCCACTGCCAAACAACTAGGTAAGACTCCTGCACAGGTTGCTCTCCGGTGGGGTCTGCAAATGGGTCATAGTGTACTTCCAAAAAGCACAAAGGAATCGAGGATCAAAGAAAATTTTGATGTTTTTAATTGGTCCATACCGGATGACTTATTTGCCAAGTTTTCCAAGATTGAACAGGCAAGTTCTGATTTTCTCCTGAACTTTTCTACGAGTTCCAAATCTGTATACCTTGTTCTATGCTACTGCAAACAATTCAGTCTTACCCTAGAACTTATTTTCCGAGTTCATCACACAAATACAATATAACCAGAGTTAAATGTTAAAGCTAAGAGTGGTCGGATTCATCCCTTCATGTGAATCTTTTGATCTCATCAATATAATTGCAGTTATGTGGTGCCCTGCAGTGAGCTAAATACACGACTTATTTCCCAATGTAGTTGATAGTTCTTCTGGGCTTTCGTTCCAAAGTTTTGAAAAGATGTTTTTCTTTTTCTTTTTGAATTGGCAGGCAAGACTTCTCAGAGGTTCCTTTGCGGTTCACGAGACACTCAGCCAGTATAAAACGGTGGAAGAATTGTGGGATGGCGAGATCTGATATCAAGAACCTTGTGTTGTGATTGTTGAAAAATGGCCAAACTTGTCATTTATCCACGTAAAGCCACCATCTCTTTGTTTGAAAGGGATTTCATTGCATGTATGGATAATTCATTGTCTCGAACTTAATTAGTTCATACTGTATTTTGTGAAGTCGTACGCTCTTCAGCGCTTGTTATAAGATTTATTTGAAAGTCGGTGTATGGAGTATTATCGTTCAATTTCGGTTTTATTCATCTATATTATGCTTGTATGGTCATGGGGTGAAATGTGATTTGGTATTGCATATGAGGATTGGTGAATTGTTGTAGAGTAGGGACAAGCATAGGTTATGTGTTTTTTCAAATATTTTTGTCTCGAAAAAAATGAGTTAATTTTTTCTCAAAAATTATATAAAAATAAAAAAAATAAAAGTATGGCGTGTTTTTGAACATAAAAATAAAAACAAATATAACTACAGTAGATATTTGACTCTAAAGACATTCAATGCTATTAGTTACTTATAAAATTTTCCACAAAAGAAAATCGATCGATGTATATGTATTCCTCATGATAAAGCTGTTGGGGGTCAGTTCACCTGCCAAATTCTTAAATTCACCACCTACCACCAAGCTACATGCAACAAGAAGTATGTAATCATATCAATACTGCAAAGTGTTGTCATGCAATGAAGGAAATTGTTCTTCTTCAATACATGTTCATCGCCTTAAGGCGAACATCATCAGTTGCACACCACAAACCTAGGGGTAGAATTGCAGAAAACAAACTTTGCGAAGGAGTGTATATCCATCGACGATCTCATGCACCAGCTACTCCCAAGTCTAAACACCGAAATAACCACCGTCGCAGCTGCAAGCGCCAGTGCTGCTGCTGCTGTCTCCGTGCGGCCGCGGTTTGCTGCAAAGGCAACAGCAGACCAAGCCGATCAACAGCATGAAGCTGCAGGCGGTGGCCAAGGCTTGAGCCCACTGCCAGTAATATCCCATTTCTCCCCTCATCGACTTAGCTGCTGCGGAACCTCATTCTAAGCCTGTATTTGTATCCGAATTCTGTTGGAGGAGGGAATACCATGAAATCTTGTATTCAAGGTACGTCATCATATATGTCTATATGTACATACACAATGGAAAAAGGGTAAAAGAAATTGAAACAGTCGTGCACATGAGCTTAACTTGAAAGAGGGCAACGAAGTACATGGGCCAGCCTGTGAAGCCAGATAGCGACGCGAATCAAAATCTCTGCCCACGAAGATTAACAAGATTTGACTTGATAAAACCTCTGTTAACTGATGAAGGATGATAGAAGACAGCTATTTGATGGTGTACTTTTACGTTTGCAGTAATATAAAGTTTGGACGCAATTGATTGCGTCTGGAAAAGGGCATATGATGCCCTTAAAAAATTCTATACAAAATAAAGATTGGTAAAAGTTCATTTTTCTAACGATAATGGGTTGGGTAGGCTAGCTGATTAATTAGATTAATATTTCAGTGTGGGATTTATAGTGATGGAAAGGTATAGATTTGGGGGCAATCCACATTCAGTGTGGAGTATGAATGGGCTGTGGGTCTGTTCGGACCCACATTTCTGGTGCATTAGAGCATCAGTCAACTTGTCATTTATTTTTTAAATTATTTATTTAATAAAAATATAGATAAAAACACTCTCTAAAAAAACAAAACAAATATATAAATTATGACTAAATAAAAGAATAATAGGTGGCGGAAAAAGGTAAAAGCGTGTGAATGATTAATAGGATGAAGCATAAGCGTGTGTCCGATCAACCGCTCATATGGGCACGCGTGTGCTCCGCTGTTTCCACTTTCTGCTTTGCTTTTCTTTTTCTGATTCCCATCATCCCTAAATGCAATAAAATTTTATTAAAGTTACGACAAAACATTCTTTTGTTTTCCTTTTTATTAGTAATGCAACCAGAAAACAACTTGGAAGTTAATACGGGGGCAAGACATTTTCCAGATCGGATTGCACATAAATACATTTTTAATTTTTAAATAAAGAACCTTTCTACGAAGGAGAACACCGAGATAAAGAATCTTCAGTATGAATTTAAATTTTTCCACATAATTATGTGATAGATCCAAAGCATTAAGAATAGCTGGGAGGGACAGAAGAATTGCATACTAGGGGCGTGCTGTTCATCTTGTCTAATTACATTCGCAGTGTGTGTTTAGATCCTCCCATAATGCATCCTACCACTGTCTCCTCTAAGGTGATGCTTCAGCCCACGTGGCGAAAGTCGCGTCATCAAATCAGAACCCTAAATTCAAATGCTTGAAACCGGATTTCAATTTTGCACACACCATTGGTAAAGGTAAAACGAGCAACGCTGATCAAAGAATGCACTCCTTTCTTTCATCCTCCCTCTAGAATTTTACAGAGAGCTTATTCGTCTGTACAACAATTCCATTTCAAAAGCTAAGGTTTTGGAAGCAGAGCGGGTCAATGTAGCAGTTCAAGACTCGGTTACCTTTTCTATGACTTGTGCTTTTTAAAAGGACAAATGCAACGAGAATTTCTAGCAACACAATCCACAATGAAATTAGGGAGAGAAGGCCATTACAAAGGGTGGGAAGGTCCAATCAGCTTCAATATCTTTGCGTTATCTCATAATTCAACAAGGTAAAATAAGATAATGAAATTTCCTCACAAAGCATTCTATGCATTGCACTTGTATACTACAGAATCTTACCAAACTAGCACAACTTTCCATACCATGGGCTGCACAGACAGTCCATATATTTAGGATCCCACCCTGATATACAAATTAAGAAAGCTTTCTTTTTCTCCTTTTACTTCTAGCTTTCTCTTTTTCTTTTTTCACTTTTTCCGCGGGCGAGGGGAGAGGGGGGGGGGGGGGGGGGTTGAAGATAAAAACCTTAATTTGCTTATATAATTATCCAACGAACGAGTCAAATTTCATCTTAGTCAAAATGACCTACCGCTCAGTCATTTGAAGATAAAAGCACAACGTACATATTTCCAAGGACACGGCTCATTGTATTAGTGAAAAATTTGTACCATCTCTTACGCTGCAATAAAATCACTTCACTTCACAAGCACTAATGGCGAGCTTCTTTACATTAATTTTGAGAAATATTTAGTGTAAACCCTAAAAATTTCTCAAAACCATATCATTAACGGTGAGAATTCATGAATTTTACAAACTTGTACTGATCAACAAATCTTAGCAGCCTGTGTTCTTGAGAATCAACAGCCGAAATGAAGAAATGAGCATGAGGACATAATGCATCATCTTCATACGAGGACATAATGCATCGTCTTCATAGGCAACATAAGCCCCTACATAGCAAGCAGAAATCATGCAAAAATATTGACATCAGGGTTTCCACGCACATTTCCAAAGAGCAAAGCAGGAGTTCTAAAAGCATGAAAAACCATAAAGAAACCAACTAGAGACCATAGTTTTATCAGCCAAAGGAGTATAGCCACAAGAATTGGTGCCTGTGGAGATGGGGTGGGCTGGGGAGGATACCAGTAAAAAGTGAAGAAGGTGAGATAGACCTAAACTAATAAAGAGAATCTCGGGGAGATAAGAAAAATATTATCAACATTCTTCCAAGGAACAGATTCACATAAATCCCCGTCAGTCACCGTGTTTAAATATCATGCAGCAAAATCAATATCTCCCTCACCCACTACACAACTTCCCTCGAAACTGATATTTATAGACTATTATAAAGCTGCAGCAAAAATATAGACATCCAGCAGCATCTAGTGCAGAAAAAAAGCCTAAAACTCTACAGAAGCCTGAAATTTCTTCACTCAATGGTGCGAACTGCAAACCACCAGCCAACAATCAGGCTAGAACAACTACAAGCAATAAGTGCCTCCAATTCTAGATCGTTATGAATGAAAAGATGAAGATGGATATGCAACACAAGGACAATTAGAGGTAGCAAAACTGACCCGTGAATTGAGATATTCACAAGCTACAGCTCACTATAATTGCGCCACACAGCACGGAATTCCTCGCGGAATGTGTTCAAACGAGCTTTCAGGTTTGGTGACCTAAAGCTTGCATGAATGAGGGTGGCTATTTTGAGAGAGAGAGAGAGAGAGGTTAAAGACTAACAAATAAATGCAAACCAGAAAAGAATCTCAAACTGAACATTAAGTTACCAAGAAGGCCAATAGCAAATGTCCACAATACAATAACAATACCACAAGAGGCAAACCAGAGGATGAAACTCACTGCAGGGAGAAAAATTGCTTGTAAGGCACAACAATCATTAATCCCAAAATAAAAGTTAAAGACAATCGATGAGACTAAAAATCACTTACAAATAGAAAATACCAAGACAAACACCCATCGAGGCCGTCCACATATATGTACCACTCGTTTTGCAGATGGACGCCCCCGAATAACAGGCCTGAATAATAAAAAGATCCCAAGTAAGGAGCAGAGTCTAATGGCTAGCATTATAAGTGCTACCAGAGCACTTACGTAAGTGGTGGTCTCATTTTGGCAGCTAGATGGGGAGAAAACTGCCTGACCGTTCTTGTGACTTTTTCACTGAAAGTACCTGCAAAGCTAAAGAAACAAATATTGACAACATAAGAAAGTTAAAATGAACAACAATCATATGGGCACTTCATAAAAAGAATCATATATGCTAGCTCAAATTCAGCTTTTATGAAAAGAAGTTAGAGGAAGCATTATATAAGGGCAAAACTTTATAATCTTATCACTTCTGAGGCCCTAAACCCATAGTTATTTAACACAACAATTGAGGATGAACCTACAAATAGCTTCTATCTTCTCCACACATGAACATGTTAGGCACAAAAATTACACAAAAAATTAACAGAACGTAATCCACATGCAAAGCATACGACTAATATAAAAAGTAGGAAATAGCCATATAAAAGTACCATTTTACAACAAGTGATTTATCGTGTTTCCAACTAATCCATTTTGAAGGGAAAAAGTGGGAAAACCTTGGGGGTGGGGAATTACACAAAATTTCTTAAAACATATGCATGCAGTAATAACAGAGCTGGCTGGCTAGCCAGCTCCTAATAGAGGAAGTGGATACTGCACTTTTACGTTCCACTGATGTCAATGCACCTCTTTGCTGAACAAGGCCAGGATCATCCAAGCTCCTTTCTCCTCCCATATTTTTCCTTCCCATCAATCCCTCCAATTTCATTTCATCCTAAGAGACAAAAGTGTTGTGTGGGAACTAAGTGTTTCCTAAAAATATGTATCTCATGTTCATGGGTTGTTGCATTAAAAACAACCATTACCATGTTTCCATAGTTACAAAACTACAGAAAAGGCCTAATAAGTTCCTGCTAGAGTTCAACAGGAGTCTTCAACAGTTGAAACTACTCAATATTCATTTGAAAGCATAGAATAATATCCTAACAATAACACATACTGAGACTACTGGCTATAGTTAGGCTGACAAAGAAGGGAGCTTCTGAAAGCAAGACTACCAATTAGATGACACACCCATTCTGGGGATGACAGTTTCTATTTCTATCTTTCCTAAATAGAAAGTGAGTGCCAATTTGACTGCATATCTGTATGCAGTGTACAAAAGATGCTGCCCTGCAGTTGTTCAATTCTATCCTTCTTGTCCTATCATTCCTTAGTTTTCTTTTATGTTCATTTCATCACACTTTATAGAGAATACTTCCATCATATCATAAGGGCAATGATCCATTACTGAGCTAATTTTTTTTTATGAAGTGCAAATGGGAGAATTTATTGTGGAAGCAGCAGAGCTGCTGAAACCATGTGAAACTAATGGTACACTTGAAAACTCATACCTATCATTTAGAAAAGCAATGCTCAGAGCTGTCATCAGGGCAGCAACAATTGCTAGCGGTCTTCTAAGAAACCCGATTCCTGAAAGTCAGCAAAGTATAACTATAATTAGTGGTCAGACAAAAAAAATAGGCAAGAGATGAGTATAAACCGTCATCTTTAGCTCTCTTACCAAGAATCAAAACCATCATGATGAAATAATTGGTCCTGTAGCTGAAAAAACAAAATAAAATAAAACAAATAATCAGACAACAGGCGCATGAAATGAATGATGTATATGAAATAATAGCTCTAAATAAACCTTCATGCCTGTAGGAAGAAATATTAAGAAGCTACTTTTCAAATATCATGCATAATTTATCTTCTCTTTTTTTTAAAAAGAAAAAAGGAAACTGCGGATATGTAAAATCCTCCCGTCATTAAAAGTTTCTAATTCTTCTTCTCCGCCTTCCCAATCAATCTAACCAAGAAACAGTACAAGTTCAGAGTATAATCCAGTGATCAATCTATCAACACAACATTAAAAAATAGAACAACAGCTATAATCGTGATTTTGTTGATGCTATAGAGAGATACGGTTGTGCGCGTAGATACAAAGAAAGGATCGTACTAATAGAGGTTGCATTTGAGGCGACTGTTCCATTTGGCATAAGAACGCGGCAAAGTAAATCGGGAGAAGAATTCCGATAGAGGACGCGGAGGCGATGACCAGTCCACTTCTCGCAGCGCCTCAATCAGATCCCCAGCCGTCACGTTACCCCAATCCATCTACTTTAAATTGATCGACAGACTAAACTTGGAGAAACCCTAGGCCACAAATGAAAACGCGAAAAATCGAGGGCAAAAAGTGGGAAGTTCAAGGAGATTTTGAGAATTGCAGAGTTGTAAAATTAGAATCCCTAAGAGGGTTTGATTGGTTAATTTGGGGATTATCTATTTCATAAATATAGATACGATGAGTGAGGATGAATACGTATTAGCGATACGGTTTCGTATGGGACTGCCGTGACAACGGCCAACCTCGTGATTTTTTGTCAAAATTTTTGTTTAATTACATGTTGAATGCTGAGACTTGAGTTCAACTAAATTAGAATTTTTTTTGTCTTACTAAACTCAAATTTTAATTTTAAATTTTTTTTTTACCTCATTGTCAGTGTTTAATTTAAATTCATACCAACTTTAATCGAATTGTCCCTTGGGAAAAACCTAATGGTCTATAAACGATGGGTTTAAATATTTAAGAGTGTATTTGATTTTAAGAATCTAGACTATGTTTGGTTTTTGGAATTCAACGGGGAAAAGAAAAAAAATATTAAAGAAAAAGATTTAATTATTTAAATAAGAATGAAAATCTTATATAAAAATTACAAAAAAAATTACAATTTAGAAAAAAAAATTATTTTTCTTTTAAAATGATTAAAAAAATTATTTTAATTCTTATTATTCATTCAAAAATTTTCCTAACTTTATATAGAGTTAAAATTATTTTTCTTTCATTTTTTCATCATTTTATGATAAAAATGAATTTTTTTAAACTACAATTTAGTCATAATTTTTTTTATAAAATTTTTTAACCAAATAATTAAACAATTTTTCTTAATATTTTCTTTTCTTTTGCTTCTTAAATTCTCAAGACCAAACATGGTGGCGGAGGTTACGTTTATTGATAAGATTAAAAAATTGAATTAAATTTGAATAATTGTAAACTCGTGAATTACTATGTAAATTCAACTTCTTAAGTTGCCCTGTCTAATGTAATAAATAATTTTTTAAAATGGTGTATTTGAATTGAATGATTTAAAAAAATGAATTCAAATATATAATAATAAATTCACCAATTTATTTAAATAATTTTATTTTACAATAAATTTAAATTTAAACTATATTTTTACTATTTTCTAATGAATTTGAAATTATTTTTCTTTTAAGTTATTTAAAAGTCTTTAAATTAAAAACTTTAATTCAAATGAAGGTAAAGGCCCGTTTGAATTGAATAATTTGGATCTAAGAAATTATTTGAGAAAAGAATTTCAAATGACAGCAATATAAAAGTAATTTCAAATTTATCCTAATTACAAAAATTATAATTCAAGCTGAGTTGAGAATTTGAAATACATTGTCATCCAAACTAGTGTTTTAAAAATCAAATTGGTGCTCAAATTGAGAAATTTACCAGTTATTGGGTTATTAGCCTGATCAGTTGAATTGTTAAAAAATCAGTTATTTTAATTATATAATATTGTATATATTAGTATAAAAACAATTTACAAAATAAATATAAGTCAAATTAATAATATACTAAAAAATGAGTTTTAGATGTAATGTTAAATATTAAATAATTTAATTAAAATAAAAATTTATTACACAAATTAAAAAAGATGTTAAATTCAAATGATTAAAAGTATAAAATTGAAAAAATAGTTTTGAAAAATAAATAGATTAATTAATGTGACCAATTTTAATTTTAAGATAAAATAATTAAATTTTCAAAAAATTGATTAAAAAAATAGAAGAATAAAAATTACTAAAAACAACATTCAAAATAAAAATTATATATTTAACTAATATTAAGGAGCTGCAAATGTAAGAAATTTTTTAAAAAAAGTAAAAATTTATTTTGTAATCTTTTTCAAAAAGATTGTTAAAACTTTCTCTTTTTTTTTTCAAAATTTTTAGATACAATCAAGTTGACCGATTTTTTAATCGGTTTTTTACTAGTTCACATTGCATTTGACTAGTTTTTGAATCAATTCTTATTAATTTTATACATTTCTAATTTTTATACTTTAATCGTACCGAAAAATCGATTGATTCCTATTCAAATCAATTGAATTGATTAGTTTAATCTAATTTTAAAAATAATGATTCAAACAAACATAATTGACTCGTTATTATAAATTTAAAACTCATTCTATTTGTGACGAAGGATTATGTTTCAAAGAAGAGTTTTGACAGGAGACAAAACTTGATGGGTGTTATGTTGAAATTAACAAATTTTGTTTTAAGATTTTGATATTTAAAAATTTTTAATTTATTCATATATAAATAAATATACACACTACTAATTAAATAATGTGATAATATATATTATATAGAGACAATGATTAGTTTTTAAAATATAAATTTATATACGTGAGTGTGTATATGTATAAATATATTTATTAATTTAATTATAAATAAGTATAATGATTGAATAATTAATTAGTTATGTATGTAAAAGAGAGTAATTTTAAATTTAAATTTGAATGAAAATTTTATTAAATTATATGTTTGATAGTGGAAAGTTTAATAGATTACATGAAAATAAAAAGATGGAAGATTTTTTACCCATTAAAATACTTTAAAATTATCCCCCTTTTAAAAATATTTTTATATCATTCTTAAATTAAATTTTAGAACCATTTTTTATTCCAACAAATCTGTATCCAAACAAAGCCTATATACATATCATTTGATTACTCTGTTAATTTACAACACCACCCAAGATTACTAAATTTGCACTGTCCTCGCTTACTTAATGAAACTAAACATACTTAAATATAATCATTAATATAACATTATTTTTATTTCACATCTATGCTATATTATTATTGAAAGCAAATCTTTTTCTAACACAATATAAACCTTTATAATGAAATTTATTTAAATTATTTTATTTTTTCCATCATTTTGATACTCTCTCTCTCTTTTTTTTTTAATTTTTAGTTTTATGCATAGTTTCTTTCATTTTTTTTTTCTCTTTTCAGAATATTGTTATCCTTTTTATTTTTTGTTCTAATTATTGTCATATATTTTTATTCTAAACAACTGTATCTCTTTTATTTTAAATATTTATAATTTTATAATTTATAAATAAATTGGTAATAATTTAACCAGTTGTTTTTTATTTATACTTAATACCATCGATCAAAAAATTAGAATATTTAAAGGACGCAGTGCAGAAGTCCATATAGGAAATGGAGAAGGAAAGTCCGAAACGCAACGGTCTCTTAGAGTTGCGGCAACCAATGGCGTCCGGCCACGCTTGGATAACAACGTTGTATATCAAAGAATCAAGCGCTAGAGACAACGGGGCTTTGGGCAGGAAGATTGATAGACAGAGAAAGAGAGCAACAAAAACCCCCTTTGATTACCCCCCAACAAAATTTAAATCATTCGAGTTTCTTTGCGGTGATTAAACCCACAACAGTATTCACACGCCACATTATTTAATTCAAACAAACAATCGCATTCGAAAGCCCTTCATCGATACCCTTGCTCCCATCCCTCTTCCGACGCAATTCACTCCTCCCGCGAAACGATTCCAGCGAAGGAATCAGGATCAACCGAAGGGCAAACCGTTATTATTTTGCTGCTTCTTGATCCCCCCTTTTCTGCTGTTTTTGGAGCTTGTCGAAGTTTTCCAATGGCGGAATCGGGGAGTAGGCATGACATGGTGGGAGACTATGTGGTTGGGAAGCGGATAGGGGCAGGTAGTTACTCGACGGTGTGGCACGCGCGCCACCGTTTCCACGGCACTGAAGTTGCAATCAAGGAAATGGACAAGGCTCGGCTGGATTCCAAATTGCAGGAAAGCCTTAAGTCGGAGATTTTCATTCTTAAGAGAATCAATCATCCTAATATTATCCGCCTGCACGACATGATCGAGGTCCACCCTGCCTCTCGCTAAATTTTTTTCCTTTACGTACTATCAGTGTATTCGGAGCCAGACGATAAAAACGAAGAGAGATGTTTCTTTGTTGTTCAATTTCTGTTTTCTGGTTTTATTATGTTGGACTGATGAACTTTGGAGTTGATAGCCGGCTTGATGTTGGTGTTTTTGCCAGAGATCTTTGAAGTATAATTCTGCTAGATTTTTGGGATATTCTGACATGAATAAAAATTGTACATTGTTTTTGGATAAAATATTTAGGGTGTCTTTTTTCTTTTCTTTTCTTTTTTATCTCCCGAGGTGTCTGAGGGAGAGAGAGAGAGAGAGAGAGAGAGAGAGAGAGCTAACAGAGGAGTAGACGAAAACCAAAGCAAGTTAAAGAATTTGAAAGGAAGAACTAGAGCCATACTTGTATGGTCACCCACAAGGGAAACGAACAATTTTGTTCCCCTGAGGTTCTTGTTCTTAATATCATTTATAGGCTATTTTTATGATTTCTGATTTGTGGCTGCACATTTTTTTGTGATGATTGATTATTTGTTTATCTAATGGTGGTTGGCACCTTTAATTCTACTAGTTCACAACGTACTTTTTGCCTTCAGATCTATAACAAAATGGCGAGGCATTAATTGTTATTTTATTGTAGAAACTTTATTAGCATTTGGCTGTTTGTCACTTCAGAGAATTTTTTGTTTTGTCGGGGCATGTAAAATAGTAATGGTTATATTTTACTTCAGCATTTTGCGGTGTACATCAAGTGTGATGTTATAGTTGTGTCACCTTCTCCGTATTGGACTTATTAGGAAACCAAAATACAATATGACTTGTGTCCATTGCATGTATTTAAAGGCAAATGATGCGTGCAGAGATTCTGAATGTGCGTTAGAAACTCTGAAAAATATTTCTTTTCATTGGTTTTAATCAGGTTTAAGTGTTATTTGAATGTTGTTTGACTTAGAATATTATTATATATAACTAGGAATCTGGAAAGATATACATTGTTTTGGAATATTGCAAGGGGGGTGACCTTTCAATCTATATTCAACAACACCAAGGAGGAATCCCTGATGCAACTGCCATGCAATTTATGCAACAACTGGGTATCCCTTGTTTTCCCTCTGTTTCCACAGTTTCTGTTTTGCGTATTCAATAATTTGGGAGCTTATTTTATAATCTAAATAATGCAGCGGAGGGTCTGAAAGTTCTTCGTGACAACAACTTTATACACAGGGATCTAAAACCACAGGTTTGCTATGAAAACAAACCTTACACTTCATTTATCTGTGTAGTTTGTTCATTGTCATCTTTAAAACCACATAAACCTTAAATCTACTTTGTTTATCAGATGTCTTAACCTAGATGAGCAACGCATGAATTTGATGGCCATATTTCTAATTTATTTCTCTCTTAATTTTTCTGTGAATGCATCCACATTTTATGCTGGTTTCTGTCACTTCCTCAGCCCCATCCTCCCCGCACCAAACCCCCCCCCCCCCCCAAAAAAAAAAAAAGATCTTTTCATTTACAAAGATATATGAGATTATGTTAGGTGATATGAATTTATTAGCAGATTTAATTTTTGAAAACTATTTAGTTTTAAAACAAATTTTCTTTCCAATGATTTATAATTAAGGTGTTTTCTATTCTTCATAAGTTTATTAGAAACATCAATTACTGTAAGTAATTGGAAGGCCAACTTTAGCTTTATGTCCATATGTTTAATTTATCATTGAATATTTGAAGCTTGATGAGTTTTAAAGTTCTAATAATGTAAGGATAAAGGGTGACTCTTGGGTTATGTAAGCGAACTTATAAAGGATTATTTTCTTTTGAGCTTTGCTGTTCTTCTGTTAAGATTCCTCATATTTTAAAGTCTAGACTGTATATTTCCTTTCTTCACTTGAAAAAATCCCTTTCCAAGTTCAATCAATTAGACTCAATCATCTTTTTCAAGTGAAAATTCTCTCTTTTCTTGTACTTGACATGTATACTAAATCACTAATAGGATAAATGTTGTGGGTTTCTGCACTGGGTTCCTATATAATGATAACAGAAAATGGTCATTATCTGAAATATCGCATTTGTGTGTTTCTCATTCCTATAACAGAATCTCCTTCTTTCCAATAGCGGTGACAGCAGCATCTTGAAGATTGCCGACTTCGGCTTTGCAAGGTCTGGCTGCTTTTTCTGATATACTTGCTCTTCTAGCTCCTCAGCATGATTTTGAGCGGTACAAGGTGGTAGATTTTCATTTATTCCTATGTAAATTCTGTCATAATTCTATCAATTTCATGCATTTATACACTTGTATGAGATTGTTTGTGTTGAATTGATATTGCATACAATATATTGGATTCATTTAAAATCATCTGCTCCAACTCCTTCCATCCAAACACAGGCTTAGGTTGTCAAGAAGCATAGTGTCCTCTGACTTGGCGTAACTAGAATCTCATGATCTTGAATTTTCTTGCTGAAACAATATTTATGAAATATCAGCACGTGCTGAGATACATAGGCATGATTGGTTGTATAAACCTTGAAAGTTGCAGTTCAGAAATTCATTTTTTATCTGGCAGATCTTTGCAACCTAGGGGCCTTGCAGAAACAGTATGTGGCTCACCATTATACATGGCTCCTGAAATAATGCAGCACCAGAAATATGATGCCAAGGTGAGATTCACTTTTGTGTATATTAAAGCAATCACTCAAATATGAATTCACTATAAATTTGGAACTAATAATGCAGGCAGATCTCTGGAGTGTCGGTGCCATTCTATTTCAGCTTGTAACTGGGAAAACTCCATTTACAGGAAGTAACCAAATGCAGGTTGGTTTGTCTTACTTTCTCCTTGGAACTAAAAACAGTATTTTTTTTTGCCTGTGTTATACTTGCTGGTGACTGAATCATGTTGGGAACGCCATTTGCAGCTGTTTCAGAACATCATGAAATCAACCAAGCTGAAATTTCCGCCAGAGGCAAAGGATCTGAATCCTTACTGTGTGGATTTATGTAAAAAACTACTGCGGCTTAATCCAGGTAGTCCACTTGTGTTGAATTTCAGTGTATATAATCTTGCAGTTTTAGCTGTAGTAAAATGCTTATTTTTCCTCACATTTTGTCTTTTAGCTGTTAAATTCAGAAACTGTTCGTTTGGGAAGGTTGTGCTTATCAGTAATGTTATAAGTAAACTTACCTGATTTGGAGTTGACATCCCACCACCTACCTTTTTTCCCCCTCTACAAAGAACAGAATTTGTGGTTTTGACTTTTTTATTCTTAATTTGATTTAAAATTTTATATATCTTGCTTGCTAATACCCTGGTCTGCATAGTGGAGCGGTTGACATTTGAAGAATTTTTTAACCATCCGTATATATCTCAGAGACAGCCAAATGAATCCTTCAGGTAAAAGAAATTGAAATGTTCATATTACCTTGTGATTATAAGCTACCCTCTACTCTTGTAAACATAGACTTCCTTTCTGCATTTAGAAAGAAGCAATCAGAAAGATCATTAGATGGCTTCCCTCATTCTGAGAGGACAGAGCAAAGTGCACAAGAAGATTGCTTGCCATTCAGTCTAGATGACGATTCAAGTTGCCCTGATGGCGAACCATCTTTTCCAAGGGGATGCATCATGAAATCCATATATGGATTTTCTGTTGATTTGGAGTCTGATCGAAAAGATAAATCTAATCTTGCAAACAGAGCAGATTCTTCTGTGCATAGTAGCGTCCCACAAAAAACAAAAATTACGAGGTCTGGTCTTGGCAGTCGCCAGCTGTCAGAAGGAAACCTCCAAGAATCTCTTAAAACCAGGGACCTTGGCTTGCTAAATAATCATCTGAAAAGTATGTACTTTTTTATTTATCCATATTTCTTTTTCTGTATATATTTTCTTGTTTTCTCTATGTATTAACATCACATTTGATCTTTCTTGGAGATCTTTCTTTCTCACTGTCTAATTTGCATTGATTTGACTGTTGCAGATTCGATGGAGTCCATCGATCAGGATTATGTAATGGTCCCAGGTCCTCCAATGGACTTGTCGGCTTTGGCATGGGCTTGTAAGACAAGTCATTTTTCATCAAAGAGTGGCAATCCACCTCTTTATGGAAACACAAAGTCCACACCAAGTGTTCCATTGCCAATAATTGGTGGAGCAACTGGTAGTGTTGATCATGCTCAGGGCCTAGAAAGTCGACTGTCTGCTCCTGGGACTTCACAAGGATCAATGGGTATAGCCAACAGTCTAGAGAAGCCATCAACTGACTGTATGACACGGATCAGTTCATTGCAACTTTGCGCAGCTGCTATCACTGAATTAGTGAATGGCAAGGTAACTTAAAGAACTTTGTGTTAAAAATTTATAAATTGAAGGTCATCTTCTTGAAATTTCCTCAAATTTTAAAGTCCACCTTCCTTCTTTGATGTTTGGGTGCTTTTATGCACTGATTTCTATTTCTAGGTGTTTGACCCCTCAATAATTTTTCATATGCAGTATCCCTATCCATAGGTGGTCCAAACTTGATCCTTTGTGCTGAAAGAATATTGCTTTGAGCTTTGTTTTAGCTCTTTTCTTTACTGCATTGAAATATTTTGCTTGACTACTAATCCTTGTCACCTGAGCCACCAAAGCTTTTGGGAACAAAAGCTTAATTTCTATTGTACTATGGGCAAATTCTGTGGTCATAAATTAAATAATTGTGAAAATTAAATATAGGTGAAAGTGATGCAAGGTACCCCTTCAATTATGTGCTAGTAAAACGATACATTCATATACTTGTCTTTGGAAAGTATCCATCACCTAAAGCTAAATGGATGATACCATAAGTCTTTCAAACAATTAAATTGTTATTAAGGGTTCTGTCAGGATTAACAGATCAAACCCCTCTACTGTAAAGAAGCCCTCATTTGTCTCTTTTGGCAGCCTGTCAGTGGCATGGTTTCGTACAACTTGTTTTTATATTGTGGCGTGTTTCTGCCATCATTTTTATAATGTCATGTGAAGAGGTGTTCCTGTCATCTTTTGTGATTAGTTTATGTCCAATTGATCATCAAATCTGCAATAGAAGTTGACAATAGACTACTCTAAGTCTCTGCCATAACAGTGTTTATGTTGAGACCTTTTTATGGATCATATTTTTTTGAATTCTGTGCTAAATAGCTGTCCTTTGTTGATAATACGACATATATACTTTTATGATGTGGTGATCATTTTTTAGATTGAGGGAGTAGAGCAACTAGAAGCCTTTTCCATTCAGCTTGTAAATCTGGCTTTATGGAAACAAACATTGCATATTTGTCGTACCCACACAGCATCAGCTATTGAAGGGAGTCCAAGCAAAGAGACTACAAAATTGAGCGAAGTTTCTAAGGTTCCAAATGATCCTGATGTCCAAGAGTGTCCCAATATTAATAAAACACAGGAGTCACTAGATATCTGTTCACAGATAGAGAGAGCATTTCTTCATGAAGTTGGTAATGCAGAGGAGCTTGCAAAAGGGATAGACCCTGGTACGATTATGATGGATTCATGTTTTTCATTTTATAGCCTGCATTCCTAGTTAGTTGCTGGCAGACATGGACTCACGACCCCTTCCTGTCAAATGATAAATTAGAAAATAAATAAAAAAAGGAAGCCAGAAATGGAGGGAAAGAAAAATGAAAGGAAATGAAAGAACATTCTTATGCACTCGCAAATTGAATTGGATAAGAAATACTAAGACAATCCTGAGAAAATTGGCAAGCCTATCAACAACATTATCATCTTTTAGCCTTGCTACTTGGCATGCCTTTAGGCGTCCACATGCAGGATAGATGCTAATTGGTGTCCATAAATAAAAACCTATTTCTGAAAATTGAACTTAATCTACATTTTGCTGAAAGTGTTACTCTTGATCAGGATCCAGAATATTCAATGTGCTATCGCCATATGCATATGTCGCTGTGCTATGACTTATGCAATGATTTTCTTTATTTCAGGAAATGTGGAGATGCCAGATGCTATGGAATTAATATATCAGTCTGCCCTTGCTTTGGGCAAACGTGGAGCAGTAAGCATATGTTTCTGTTTCTGTTGGTAGCAGTTGCAGTGACTAAGTTCTATACTAAAATCAGTTCTGATATAAAGAAACATGGTGAGAAACAAGTTATTGAGCTTAATCTTAACATGAGAAAGAAATCTTGTCTTTTGGGTGACAATGGAAGTGATGCTCTGCAATCTGGATAGACATACAAAATGCCCAATTGCATTTTGTAAGTGTCAGCAGTATGCCTGCTTAAACAATTCAATGTGCATAGCTCTTAGGTACTTGATTAGATAATCAACTTTGATTGGTTTGCTAGAGGAACATGTTGCAGGCATGCATGAAATAAGGCAGAAAATTAGAGTAAATTATGTAATGTTGACTTTTATACTGGTTGACGTTGAACCCATGGTTTTGGTAAGAGCAAGCCTAGTTCTTTCAGGGGAGGGCCGAACTACTGCTATCTGCAAATTACATATTGGAGCGTTCTGAGACCCATGTTAAAGGCTAAATTGAATCTCATTTTACTATACCTGGTTTGCAGGTGGAAGAATATATGGGTGATACTGAAAGAGCTGTAGTTTTCTATTCAAAAGCAGTGTGTTTATTAAAGTTTCTTCTAGTGGAAGCACCTTGTCTTGTTTTGAATCCTCCATTTTCCCTGACGAAGTCCGACCGATGTCGTATTCAGAATTACATTGATGTTCTCAATTATAGGCAAAGCATCTCAAGGTCTCAAAGAGTGGCTATTCTGAAGGCTGAGGATTAGACCTGTCCTATTCGAAACTGGTGGTTATACGTGATTCTAACACTGATTTTTTTCGAGTGCGTGTGCAGTAATTCTTTGGTGGGTGCGGGAAACAAACTTTTTAGGCATGTGGAACAAAATGTGTAAATTACACTCACATGTGGACAGGGTGCTGAAACTTAAACGCTGTACGAAGATGCAGTTTATGGAAAGCTGATTTTTCAATGCAATTACATTTGCGATCCTTGAATATCTCTCGTCAAGCGTCACTCATTATTTGAATGGAAGCTCTTTTAAGCAGAAATTCTTTATTACCTTGTGAGATTGTTCTTTTGGCACTTTGATGGGTTTGTGAACTGGTCACGAACTACTACTTCAAGGAGAAAAAAAATGAGTAAGAAAAAGAACAAATAAAAGAATTGATGCATGCAATGTCCTAGAACAACACTGCATGTGGATTCTAATGTATGAATTGCTGTATCACGAGGTTTCGTGTGAGAACATGCCATGCAACCTAGTCAAACTCCTTGGATCACCTAACCTTGCCTAATGCTCTCCTTTCTTAACCCTTATTGGAAAGCTTTTGGAACAATCATCCTGGTTGGTTCAACCTCCTCTTTCCAACCCAACCCCTTCTCTTTAAATCATGGTGGTGATTCCCACCATCTACTCCAACCACAACTTGTCTCTGGTGTCTTGGAGATGGCCGCATGCTTTCAGCCACCGAGGCCAAGTCTCGAAGACGATTCCGTGGTACTCTTCTCGACGGAGGAGTCCACCAGTCAATCTTCCTCCAGCAACCATTCCCCAATACAGCAGCACAAAAACCATACAGCTTACAAGCTAACTGTAACTAACCTATCCTACACCGTAAGGCAAAGTGCATGGATTTCCAGCCTGGTTTTCCATGGTGTGAAGAAAGAGAAACCAATCAATGTTCTGAAATCGGTCTCTTTCACTGCAAGAAGCTCTGAGATTCTTGCAGTCGTTGGCCCAAGCGGCACTGGTAAGTCTACGCTCTTGAGAATTGTTTCTGGCAGGGTAAGAGACAGAGACTTTGATCCCAGGAGTATTAAACTCAATGACTTTGCAATAACAAGCCAAGGCCAGCTGAGGAAGATCTGCGGATTTGTAGCTCAAGAGGACACTCTCTTCCCTTTCCTCACGGTCAGAGAAACGTTAATGTTCAGCGCAAAGTTTAGGCTAAAGGAAATGAATGCCCGCGAGAGAGAGGACAGAGTTGATGGCCTAATGCGGGAACTCGGCCTCTTGCACGTAGCCGATGGTTTCGTTGGAGACGAGGAGAATCGTGGGATTTCCGGTGGAGAGCGGAAGAGGGTGTCCATTGGGGTGGACATGATCCATGACCCGCCCATTCTACTGCTGGATGAACCGACTTCCGGGCTCGACAGCAGCTCAGCCCTTCAAGTCATCGAGCTGCTTTCATCCATGGCCAGAGCCAAGCAGAGAACCATAGTCCTGTCTATTCACCAGCCAAGTTACAGAATCCTTCAATACATCACCAACTTCTTGATTCTGTCCCACGGTTCGGTCGTCCACAACGGCTCCCTCGAATCACTGGAGCTCGCCCTTACGAGCCAGGGGTTCAGAATCCCACCCCAGCTAAACCCCCTGGAATTCTCCATGGAAATCATCTCTTCTCTCGAGGAGTTGTACTCTCAAAACCTCCCCTCTGAAGTAGACAGAGAAGTACTACATCCCCCTTATTCATTGTTTCAAACAGAACCAGCCAATAAAGAAACATCTGCAGATTCGTTTCTTTCAAGACTGTCAGAAATAACAGTACTTTGCCTTAGGTTCTGGAAGATCATATACAGAACAAAGCAGCTGTTACTAGCGCGCACGATGCAAGCTATTGTGGGAGGGTTCGGTCTAGCGAGTGTCTACGTGAAGTTAAGGAAAGATGAACGTGGAGTTGCGGAGCGTTTAGGCCTCTTTGCATTTAGCCTCAGTTTTCTTCTTTCTTCCACAGTAGAAGCTCTGCCCATTTACCTTCAAGAACGCCATGTTTTGATGAAGGAAGCATCAAGGGGTGCCTACAGAATTTCATCATACCTATTTGCCAACACCTTAATCTTTTTTCCCTTTTTGTTCATAGTGGCACTTCTTTTTTCTGTCCCACTGTACTGGATTGTGGGACTGAACCCCTCCACTTCTGCTTTCGCGTTCTTCACGTTCGTCGTCTGGCTGATAGTGCTGATGGCCAGCTCCTTGGTGCTGTTTCTGAGCGTTATATCCCCGGATTTTATCTCTGGGAATTCTTTGATCTCCACTGTTCTTGGTGCATTCTTTCTGTTTTCGGGTTACTTCATTCCGAAGGAGTTGATACCCAAGTACTGGCTTTTCATGTACTATGTTTCACTTTATAGGTACCCTCTGGATTGTCTGGTTATCAACGAGTACTGGAGTCAAAGAAATGAATGTTTTTCCAGAAAGGTGGGGGATGACATATCAGATTGTTTGCTCACTGGGAGAGATGTGTTGGAGAGGAGGGGATTGGATAAGGACACAAGGTGGATCAATGTTGGGATTATGCTGACATTTTTCGTGTTCTATCGGCTGCTTTCTTGGATTGTTCTTGCTCGGAAAGTGTCAAAGACAACGATCTAAGATCACGAGGTGGTCAGGCTATCAAAAAGAAAATCTGTAAATGATTCTTCTTTCCAAAGATGATTGTTCATCTTCTTCTTCAAGGAGCGAAAATCCTCCATTTTTCTTCAACTGTGTCTTACTTATTTTGGGTGTAATTTATACATTTTTATATGTAGATTACACCAGCTATCTTTATTGATTTATTTGTATCTTGGATGGTGGCCTAACAATTCATCAAGCTATGAGCAACTAAGTTGCAGCATCAGTGTAAGCACCTGTGTGTTCACTCTGGGAACTTCGATAGAAATCAGTTCTGGAACAAATAACTTTTGGTCTCTGAAAACATCATTCTGTTCACCCCTTTAGATCATAAAACGTTAACCTTGGATGGAACATTGACTTCAAACCATTTCATGCCTGTATGACAGGAAGGGTCCTTATGAGCTCAGGTCCACAAGTCTGACTTAACGAAACAAACAGCCGAAACAAATCTTCTCATTTACAAAGTAAACATAAAATTGGTATATTTCCTTCTTAATCCTAACATGTCACCCAATTTTGAATGGCACATGCAGCTACATAACATTTAACTCGATCTAATCCATCAGAGATATTGCATCATCCAATTCTCCCCGTTGCAAAGTCAACTTTCAGTAGCTTTATCTTGGAAATTATGACTCATTATGCATCTGCTGTTTTCCTTTACTCTACCCCATCCTCAATAGTGTTGCTTGCTTTAGCGATTTTTGTTTTTAATTTTTTTTGAGGGGTTGTCATGTGCAAAATTAAAGCTGACCTAAATTGATAGATGTCCACTATTATCAGCTTCTTCACCTTTGCACATGAATGCATAATACATGCTGCTCATATATCCACAGTTATAAATTTGGCAAATTCTTTTCCACCTAGAAGATGTAGAAATTAATACAACCCACATTTTCTTTCCATAATGGGAAGCCTTATTCTGGAATACCTTTATCTTTTTCTCTTAAGCCATTTGTCCTCTTTCCCCCTTCAGCAACTTCAAGTTCTCTCATATTCGTTTAAAAAGGGGCGACTCTATACTTGTCAGGAAAGAATCACAGTTCATCACTTCCCCTGATAATACATTTACTTGTGGCTTCTATGGCCTGGGAACCAATGCCTAATGGCTTGCCATATGGTTCGCCAATTCCATGGACAAAACTGTCGTCTGGACGGCTAACCGCGACAGGTCAGTCAACAGCAGGGGCTCAAAAGTAACCATCAGTGGAGACGGAACAATGGTCTGGACAGATGTTGATGGCACCGTTGTACGGCAGACTAATACTTCTACCACTGATGTTGCTGCAGCTGAGCTTCTTGACACAGGAAACCTTGTTCTGAACAAGCCAGAAGGCGACATTGTCTGGCAGAGATTTGATTTTCCCCCAGATACCCTTTCGCCTTCTCAACCATTCACCAAGGATACTAAACTTACATCGGCGTTGAGAAAGTGTTCGGAAAAATTGGACTCAAAGGAGTAAAGGAGTTTACTAAAAAGGTGGACTTTATATTTGAGTGTGTATAAAATAAGAAAGAAAAATAATTACAAGAATTTAGGAGGAACTTTAACTCTCAAAAATAACTCTCACAAGGAGCTCTAACTTTACATACACTCACTCTTTGAATTTCTAAGCTTGAATTAGTGTTAGGAACCCCCAAAACCTCCTCTATTTATGATTAAAAACTCTACACCTAATTGGTTAAGTTTAGAGATTACCTCCCCCCTTCTAACAGTTTTCAAGCATTCTAATTGGTCAAGTTTAGAAATCACCTATCCCTCTTTTAGCATCTTCTATGCATTATAATTGATTACAATTTTGGCTTTCACTTATTGGTTGAAATAGACAGTTATTTAGTATATAAATAGCCACAAATCTCAACATTCCTTCTCTTTTGTTTCTATTTATGGATTTTCTTGTAATCCAGCAACTTCTTTGCATGTGTCTGCGTTTTCTCCGGATAGCCCTTTTATTAGCATGTCGGCTCTATTATCATCAGTATAAATCTTTTGCACACTTTCTTTCTTTTCTTCCAAGGCTTGCTGAATCTAATGATAATGAATATCAATGTGCTTGAATCGAGAATGAAATGTTGAATTTTTCCTTAAGTGGATTACACTTTGGCTGTTACAATTGATGAATTACTTGTCTTAACTTTATTTTAATTCTTGAAGGAACTTTTTCAACCAAATTAACTTTTTGTATGCCTGAGTGAGTGCAATATACTCTGCCTCAGTGCTTGAAAGTGCAACACACGTTTGTAGTTTACTTTACTAAGACACAGCAACTCCTCCTAAATTTATTAAATAATCAGAATTATATTTTTTGAATCAATATCACCTGCCATATCTGCATCAAAATATCCTTTCAGAATAGACTTGTTCTTTACTCAAATATAACAAAGCCAAAGCTTGATTATTCCTTTCAAATCTCTTGAAATCCACTTAACAGTCTTTCAATGTTCCTTTTTGGGATTTGACATGTAACGGATAAGCTAAGTCTGGTCGGGTACACACCATTTCATACGTCAAGTTCCCGACAGCTGAAGCATGTGGAATTTTACTTATATACTTCTTTTTACTTTCATTGCTTGGATACTACTTTGAACTCAACTTAAACTGTCACCTAGTAAAGTTGTCACTGACTTTGCATTTTCCATTCCAAAATTTTTAATTATTTTTTTTAATGTAACTTTTTTGAGATAGTCAAATTTTACTACTTAGCTTATTTTGTAGAATATGCATGCCTAAGATTTTCTTTGCTAGTCCTAAGCCCTTCATTTCAAAGGGCTCATTTAATTCTTTTTTCAATTTATTGATTTATTCAAATTATGGTCAATAATTAACATATTATCAACATACAACAATAAAATTATAAAACATCATCAAAATTCTTAATGTAAATACAATTATCACCATTTGTTTTTCTCAAATCATGTTTGGCCATAAAAACAATCAAATTTCTTATACCATTACCTCGAAGCTTGCTTTAGTTTATAAAAGGCTTTTTTTAAGCTAATAGATCAAATTTTCCTTATCTTTCTCCTTCAAATCTTCTGGTTAATTCATAAAAAAAAATTTCTTCAAGATTTCAATTTAAAAAGGTTGTTTTCACATTAAGCTATTCTATCTCCAAATTCATACTTGCAGCCAATCCCAAAACAACTTTAATAGAGTTCATTTTAACAACAGAAGAAAAGATTTCATCAAAGTCAATACCAAAGTTCTGTTCAAAACTTTAACCACTAACCTTGCCTTGTACCTTGGTTCAAAACTTCTTTCTACCGATTTTAGTTTGAATATCCATTTATTTATAAGTGTCTTTCTTCTCGGAAGTAAACTTACCAAGATGAAAGTTTGATTTTTATGAATGAACTTCATTTCCTCTTCTATTGCCTTCCACTATTTCTTGCTATTTTTATGGTTTACCACTTTTCAAAAGATTTTGATTCACCGTCTTCAGTTAACATTAGGTCTTCAGTTGTTGAGGGCCTCCTTTCTCGTTCAGATCTCTTCATAGGCTGAAGTAGAATTAAAGCAGCTTCAATTTCATGCTTATCTTCCATGTTTTCTAGTGGAACTTCAACTTCCTCTTGAACTTGCTGAAAAGGGGGATCTTTCATTGGAATTCTTCATTAGTGTTGTTCTTATTTTCCTTTTTCAAATTTTCAATAGTTTGATTTCAAGAAAAATAATGTGACGATTCCTTATTAATTTTTTCTCATTAGGGTCCCATAATCTATATCTGAATTCTTCATACCCAAATCTCAAAAAAAATGCAATCATTTGACTTAGAATCAAATTTATTTCTTTTATTTTTTGGAATATGAACAAATGTCTGACACCCAAAAACTTTTAAATATTGTAAATTGATAGTCTTATCGGATCATACTTTTTTTGGAACATCTCCATTCAAAGAACTGAAGGCAAAAGATTGATCAAATCAACAATTGTCCTCATAGCCTCCCTTCAAAAAGGATTTGACAACTTTGCATGTGATAGCATAGCTCGAATACTTTCAGTAATAGTCTGATTCATTCTTTTAGCAAGCTATTTTGCTGTAGGGTCTTTGGGACGGTCTTTTTCAATCGGATTCTATAGTTGTTACAATATTCTTCGAACGGTCTTTGATATTCTCCATCATTATTAGTCCAAATACATTTCAATTTGAAGCACATTTCTCATTCAGCCCTTTTATAAAAAATTTTTAAAAGACTCCAAAACTTTTGATTTTAATGTATAGGACTAAATTTTTTTAAAAAAATTATCAATAAAAGTTACAAAATACAAAAGCACCACTAAGAGTTCTTTCATTTATTTGACAAACGTCACTGTATACAAGCTCAAAAGGTTTTTCTTTCCTTGTAGGGGGATAATTTTTTAAAACAATTATTTATTGTTTCCCTTTTATATAGTTGGTACAAAACATGAAATTTAATTTTTTTAAATTTTGGTAAATAATTATTTTTAATCAAAATTGACATACTTTTTTTACTCATATGCCCTAATCTTTTGTGCCACTGCTCCACGGATAATTCCAACACAGCACAAGCATCGCCATTAATCTTAGCATCAGTGATATAGAGAGTATGTACCTTTCTGCCTTTGGTAATAATCAAATTGTCCTTCGTTAGCTTTCATATACCACTAGCAAAGTGACTGGAGAACCTTTTAATATCCAATTTTCTTAGAAAAATTAAATTGAACCTCAGGTCTGGTATATGCCTTACATTTTTTAATTTTAATTTGCACTCTAAAGCTGTAGTTATCAAAATACCACAAATTCCATAAATTTTACAGGTGCCATTATCACATATTTTCACAAGACTATTTTACACAAGATAATAAGAGGAAAAGAACCTCTTATGTGGAGTAACATGATAGAAAACCTCAAAGTCGATCACCTAAGAAAGATCTTAAAAAATAAAATTTAAAGAATTTTCATCACTACTATTATTACTTAACCATCTCAAACTGTGGCAGTAGTTTTTTTGGGCATATTTTTTTGCTTATTTTGCTCTTCTTTCCCTTTGGTAGAATCCTGTTTTTATACCCAACAATCCCTTTTGATATGGCATTTCCTTTTACAGTAAAAGTATTTAACTTCTTTTCTATTAACACACTTACCCCTTGAATATTCTCTTCCTCGATTTGGTCCCCGACTTTAGTTTCGTCTACATCTTCCATATCTTTCAAAAACTAGAGCTTGACTTTCAACTTCTTGTCCAAGCTCTTTTCTTCTTGTTTCTTCATTAAGTAGGTCTTCCTTAATCATATCTAAGGTCAATACTCCGTTTGGAGTAGAGCTAGAAATAGTGACAAATAAGGTTTCCCAATTATCAAGTAATAAATTAAATAGTAAAAGAGCTTGAACCTCACATCTAAATTTAATTTCAAGATTACACAATGATTAATTAACCCTTAAAATTTATTTAAATGCTTCGACATACCAGAACCCTTCTTATAACAAACACGAGTAATTTTCTTTAACAATGAAGCTTTATTTAAATCATGTTTTTTTTCATACATAGTTTCAAGTATCCCTTGTTTCTTTAGAAATGTGATTAAAACTACTTTGATCAATCCAAGCATGAATTTGGCCTACTGTTTTTTGTGCATCCTTTCCTATTTGACATCAGACTTACCTTCGAGTTTTACAGCATCTCCAAGCATTGGATCCCACAGGTCTCGTATGATCAAGTGACCATCCATTTGGGGCTTTTAAATAGCATAGTTGTTGGTGTTCAATTTGATCATGGTGCCGGTTGATTCCTCAATTACTCATCAAATCAAAATATCAAAACTGTGACTTTGATATCACTTGTTGAGAAAAATTAGACTCAAAAGAAGAAAAAAATTTAATAAAAATGTGACACTTTATATTTAAATGTGTATAAAATAAGGAAGAAAAATAATTACAAGAATTTAAGAGGAATTTTAACTCTCCAAAATAATCTTCACAAGGAGCTCTAACTTTACACACACTCACTTGTTTAATTTTTAAGTTTGAATTGATATTAAAAACCTTCAAAACTTTCTCTATTTATAATTGAAAGTTCTACATCTATTGGTCAAATTTGAGGGTCGCCTTCCCCTTCTAACATTTTTCATGCATTCTAATTAGTTAAGTTTGGAAGTCATCTATTCCCTTCTAACATCTTCTGATGTTATAATTAATTATAATTATAATTTTTATTTATTGGTTGAAATAAAAAGTTATTTAGCGTATAAATACCCAAATGCCTCAACAGAATGGGAGATTTTGGATCAGGCTACTTTAACCAGCATTTTGACAGTGACGACATTTTGAGGTTGATATCCGACTGCCCTGACACATCAATCCGTTACGGGCCTGATCCTGATTATTCTATTTGCGCCAACGGCTGAACAAATTACAACAGTAGCAGGATAGCAGTCTTCGACGATGAGGGCAGGTTTCTGTCCAGTGACCAGTTGCAATTCAAGGCTTCTGATGTGGGTTATGGAATCAAAAGGAGGCTGACAATGGATTACGATGGGAACCTCAGAGTCTATAGCTTGAGCAATTCAACAGGGCTTTGGGCTGTAACATGGCAAACTCTTGCAGAGCCGTGCGACTCAAAAGGTGTGTGTGGAAGAAACGCCTTATGCCTCTCTGCACTGGAATCCAGGTGCGCGTGTCCTCCTGGATTCGAGGTGAGCGATCCGAGTGACTGGAATGCGGGTTTCAAGGCCACGTTCAACCTAACTCTCCTGAATTCCCGACAGGTGAAATTTCTGGAGATCCCTCTCGCTGATTACTGTGGCTTTGATCTTAACACGGCATATCCAGTCACGTTGGAGAGTTGCAGGGACATGCGTTTGGAGGATTTCTGTTGCCTGGCCTTCTGCTACAGGCTTCCGGGACAAAGGCATTATTTTGTGAAGAGTGCACTGTTCAACGGCTCCGCCTCTCCAGACTTCCCTGCAAGTATATACGTCAAATTACCTGAGAGTGTGGAGATATCTAGGCCTGATATATTCCATGCCTCCAGCACGACTTGTGAACCTGTTGAGAAGGAAATTCTCATGGCCTTCTTCCATGTATGATTTCAACAAGAAGAAAGCAAGATGGGTGCATGCCTACTCATGCTGGAATCCTGGGTGCGATTGAGCTGACGTTTGTGCTGCTAGGCTGGTGGTCAAGCACGGAATTCTAGCCTCAGTTGAGGCTGGATACCGCACGGTATTCAGCCAGTTCAGGTGGTATAGCTATTCAGAATAGAAGAAAGCTACCAATGATTTCCAGGAGATGCTAGGCAGGGGTGGCTCAGGCATTGCTTACAGAGGTGTTCTAGATGAGAGAACTGTGGCAGTGAAGAGACTGGGGGATGTTTTTCAGTCACAAGACGAGTACTTTGCAGGAATCAGCACCCTTGGGAAGATCAATCACATGAATCTTGTTCGGATTTGGGGGTTTTGCTCGGAAAGAAGGCACCGGCTGCTGGTGTATGAGTACATCGACGACAACTTGTCCCTGGACAGGCATCTTTTCGGGTCCAACTTCCTGTGGTGGAAACCAAGGTACGCAGTGGCGTTGGGCACAGCCAAAGGCTTGGCCTATCTCCACCACGAGTGCCTGGAATGGGTTATCCACTGTGATGTGAAACCGGGAAACATACATCTTGACCGTGAGTTTCAGCCCAAGATTGCTGATTCGGGCTGGCAAAGCTGTCGCAGAGAAAGGTCCTGGTTCAAAATTCGCGTAACAAAGGGCTACACGGCTCCTGAATGGACGCTAAACCATCCCATCACCACGAAAGTCGATGTTTTCGGGTATGGAGTGGTGATCCTGGAAATGGTGAGGGGAATAAGGGTTGTCAATTGGGTTGTGGAGGATGATGACAGGCAGGAGGAAGCGGCCTTGACGAAAGTCGTGCGAAGCGTGAAAGAAAGGATGCAGTGTGGAAGCCCGTCTTGGGTTGAAAGCGTTGTGGATTCTAGATTGGATGGTGAGTTTATCAGAAATCAGGCGGCGAGACTGATTCAGACAGGCATTTCTTGTGTGGAGGAAGACACAAGAAAGAGGCCGACAGTGGCTTCTATGGTGCAAACTTTGCTGGAATGTGAAGATGAAACAGAACTCTTAAAGAGTTCCAGGTATGCAATTTGCCACTGCAGCTAAAATTGTCCCTTCGTATTTGACAATTGTATTCATCGCAATATATTAAAGTGGCCCTCAATCAATATTCCACATTTACGGGGGATGTTCAGCTTTCACGTTAGTCTTCTTGATAAATAATGCGTATTTGGACTTTGCCTTATAAAGTATGCATTTTGCAAATTAAAGACTGATTTTTACCAAAGAACGTCATTTGTTTTTCAGAAGTATCCAGGTTAGTTACGCATACACATAAAAAAATAAGTAATAAAACCGAACGTCGACGTGGACAGGGTGGAATATGAATTTAACGCCATACTGTCGCACAGTCTTGGGTTATGTCTAGAGATTATACGAGGGACCAATTATTTGACAAATAGTCCTATTTTTGCACATGAATAATTAGAGGCCACGTAGCTTGACTGACATTTAAATATTTGTAGGGAACAATTTTATTTATCCAACGAATTTCATAATTAGTACTATATCAACTAGGTTTGGAAATATTAATAAAGAACACTTAGATGCCTTCGTTTTAAAATAATTTATGGAATATTTTAATTTAAATTTACTAACTAATTTTGTAAATAATGAAGAACTAGTCATAAAAATTAGGCATACTTACGTGTAAGCGTGATCAAATAAACAAACAATAATTTTTTTTAAAAAAAAATTAGATCATTTATTAAATTAAATAAAAGAGAAAAAAACTGAGAAAAGAAAATCAAAATTGAAAGAAAAATATAATAAATTAAAAATAAAGAATAAGTAGAAACTAAAAACCCTACTGCCCACACGTGCGAAACTCATTTAAGACAAGCTGACGAGCCGCTACCTCCTTCCAATCACCGGTAAAGTACCCCCCGCCACCTACTCCCCTCGGACGCGACGTCGTTAACCTCTTTCAGTGTGTCATTTACCTGTGACATTTCTGAAGGAGAAACCGAATAAAGCCACCGCCGCACCAAGGCATTGACCAAGTTTCGTCAAGGTATAGGCTTTTTTATTCACGTCTGAAGCTTTTCTGTCGCATCTCAATAATGTTCAGCATCGTTTTTGTATAACTTCTTGTACATTTGTTTATTTATTTGTTTGCAGCATTTCTTCGTGCAAGAGTTAAAATTTGTCGAACTTTCACTCTTATTCGGTAACGTTTATTGGTTTTTCATAAATGGCGGGTTCTCCATCAAGTATCAGAATAGGCCATTGTAAGATTTCAGGAAATGAGGTCCTTCTGTCTAGGTGTTTTAGCTCCAATAATCTGGCATTTACGAAATTTCAGTGTTCCAGAATTAGTGGAGGGAAAACCAATGGCCATTTATTGAATAAATGGAAAAGGCAGAGTCTTGTGGTTGTCAACATAATGAAGCCTGAGGCTGAGCCTCAGTCAAGCCTAGCAGTGTCGACGGTTACTAAGCAAGGCGAAATAGAATATGTGGAAGAAGATGCTAAGGTCACGGAAAGGAATTCTGGTTCTGTACCTGATAGTGACAATGGCGGCGGTGATTTCTTTGATGGAAGTGGTGGAAATGGTAAATTTTTGGGTGGAGGAGGTGGTGGTGGGGACTGGGATAATAGCGGTGATGATTACGAAGAAAAAGAGTTTGGGCCGTTACTGAAGTTTGACGAGGTGATTAGAGAGACTGAGGCACGAGGGGCTGGTCTTCCGGCTGATATGCTAGAGGCTGCCAAGACCATGGGGTTACGTAAAGTACTCTTGACTAGATATTTGGACTTGCAGGTAAACATTGTCATTAACAAGTGTTGCTTGAGCAGGTTATAATTCCTGCTGTTCTGGCATTTGGTTTGACAAATGTTTTTGAAATTGAGATTGCAGGGATCAGTGTGGCCACTAGGGTTTTTAATGAGGTCGTGTGCCATGCTCAGGAACAGGATGTTGGCAGATCCATCATTTCTGTTCAAGATTGGAACGGAGGTGTGTGAAGCTTGTTTCTTGTGCTTGGTCAATACATCTGCAAGCACATTTTGACGGTGGATCTGCTTGCATTAAAGTTTCATCATCTATAAGCAGTTGTTATGAGTAGCACTGTAGATTGCATGGCTGCTTTAGATGTTTGGATATCCAAATGATGTGAACTTCAAGAGAAGTGTGACGCATTAGAAATTCAACAGCAGAACATTTTCTTGGCATAATTAATTCTGCTAGATTTATGAAGTTGGAATTGATTTTCATATGTAGATAGTGATTGATTCCTGCTGTGCAACATTTGCGGAAGTCCAAAAAAGAGGGAAGGACTTCTGGGCAGAATTTGAACTCTATACAGCTGATCTTCTAGTGGGGGTCGTTGTTAATGTTGCTCTAGTTGGTATGCTAGCTCCGTATGCTCGAATTGGACAACCTTCTGCATCTCAAGGATTTTTTGGTCGTATGATGAGAGCCTATGGGGCACTTCCCAGCAGGTACCTACTTCATACCAGCGGCTCTACCAGTTATAGTTCTTGAAATTTGTTTTGTTATTCAAATTGTTTCTTACTCGTGTCTTGTACTTTTGTTTTAGATATAAGAGTGTGCATATGTGTGTATGCGCGCGCGTGCAAACTGATTAAGTTTTAAATGCTTTGATACACAGTGTATTTGAAGCAGAACGGCCAGGGTCAAGATTTTCTATTAATCAGAGAATTGCTACGTATTTTTATAAGGTAATGACATCTACAAGTGTTGTTAATTGTGCCAGTTGTATAATGTCCGCACGGCCATCTCGTGGAATCTTAAGTTTATATTCACAAATGTATTCTCTCTTTTATTCTAAGCAATTTAAGCTTTTGTTTTCCGTCACCCCTTATCTTGTGTTGTATGCTGAAATAATCTGTATGGTTTTCAGGGAATTCTATATGGATTAGTTGGGTTTGGATGTGGTATTATTGGTCAAGGAGTTGCAAACCTAATAATGACAGCCAAGCGGTATGTTTTGTTAATAGATACTGAAAGCATGCATATTTGCACAAGGGACATCATCAATGATTGGATCACCACTCTTGTTTGTTTGTTTCATTAGGATCTAATTATGATGGGTAAGTCCGAACAAAAGTTGAACCTAAATCATTTTCCTCCTCCTACCTCTCATCCAATGTTTTTAGAATCAACCATGTCACTGAACTAGTGAACGACCTTACTGGTTCGCTAGTTCGATGCATTCAATCATTTTTAAAAAATTAGTTAATTCGTATATGTGTGTATATATATACATATATTTATACATGTAAATTGATTGACATGTAAAAAGTATATGCACATTCATACGTAATTTTTTATGCATGAATTAATTAAATAAAAATTGCAATTTCCAAATTAAATAAACCATCAAATCTAGTATAACAAATATATTATTTCAAAATCATATTAGAGTATTGAAATGTAGCAATTAAATCATGTTGAGTGCAACCTAAGAATAATATTATCTATGCGTAAATAAATAATCATTGTATTTATTATTTATATGATTGCACCACAAATTCATTTTGATTACACCACATAGTCACTTTTTTTTTTTTTTTTAGTTTAAGATCATTAACATTCAGATAAATTTTATTTTTCTTTCACCAAATTTTTCTAGATTTTTTTCCCCCATAAAATTTTCAAAGGATATCATATGAAGAGAATATTACATTAAATTTGACATTTGATAGATAAATACATGAACAAAAAGTAACTAACATTTACAATAATAATTAATACCAATTAATGTATGCAAATATTAATGAACCTCATTAATTTTGCATGGGAAATCAACACCCAAGCAGCTCCATCTCTTCCACTGTAAGTAGCCGTTTCCCTCACCTTTTTAATGAACCGGCCCAGCCGTTTTTTACCGGATTTCTGGTTTTTTACCGATTTTTGCAAATTTTTTTATAACTTTTTGAACCGGTCAACTTGCTTAATTTATTGGATTGGTTTGATTGATTCAATTATTTTAAAAAAATCAATTGACCTGTAAATAAATAGATACTTACACACAGATATATATATATATATATATATTATCGTTTGTGTGTATATATACATATTTATATGTAAGTTTTGGTCACGAAAGATAGAACAATTTTATTGATTTATTTTTTTCATTATGTTTCTTAACTTTTGGACTTCCATAATTAATTACATTAAAAATATATAACTCAAAATTTTAATAATTAATTAAAATTTATATATGCAAACAAGGTGAGCGAACGTCATTTAACCAAACCTATAATTATGTTATATACATAATAATGAGCCGCATAGGAAAAGCAAGGACTCTGTCTCCCCACTTCACTTGCACGGACTCTGCATTGGGAAAGCAAAATCTGCAACATCCAATCCTTTTCTTCCTTTTCATTTATTATCTCCTTTGTTTGGTTTTTTGTTTTTACTTAAACTTTTAACTAATAAACTGGCTAGTTCGATTTAACTGGTTCCAACCGGTTTAGCCTAGTTTTGGTTTATATTCGGTTATAACTATTATTCGAACCGGACACTGGAAACTGGACCGCTTTTTAGTTAAACCGGTTGAAGTGATCGGATCGAGTAGAGTCGGTTTTGAAAACATTGTTTTTTCCCGGTTTGGCCGAATTTTTTGAGCTTCGCTTACTGTAAACGCCCGGACGCCGTTCCCGATTAAACAGGTTGGACCGCTCGTCCAGTTCGCTTTTAACAGCATTGCCCTCATCTGTATGCAATCTAGTTTGACCAGATCTGTTCCCCTCCTGTATCTGCATTTTTACTCGTGACATTTTTCAAGGGATATATACATGAAATCCAATGTTTCTTATAGAAGCATTTTCCACTTTTCAGGAGCATTAAGAAAACAGAGGATGACATTCCAGTTCCGCCTCTTGTTCAGAGTGCAGCACTTTGGGGTATGTCTTGCTTCGTCGCCCTTTCACCTTTTTTGACGAGATTTTATCAATAAAGAAATGCATGTCCTATAAATCAAAGAGTTAATTGCCTGCCATTTACTTGGGAACGATCAACTTTACTAATCTATGTTATGCCTGTGAATTTATCGATGTGCCTATTCCCCCTTTCTGCGGGATAAAAGCGTTGTACAACTTGCCATTGGATTTTATGCATTGAATCCTTCTCCACCAAGTTGTCTCACTTTCAACTAAGAAGTTATTTTTATCTTGTCGACTTATAAAAGCATAACCAATAATATGGGCAGTAACATTACATGTAGCATTTTGCAAGTATTTTGGCCCAAGTGAAATTGCAATCCCCTTTCAAGTACGGATGTGACATCTTTCATATCTTATGTATGTATCTATACTATATATATTAAGATAATAAGTCTATGATTGTATAATGTAGAATTACATAATTGTCTTTATTTTAAAAAATTTTATTTTTTATTTTATCAAATTCTTACTATCTTTTCTTTAGCTATTCATTCTAATTTATGTTTTTTTTTTCAAATTCCCTTTCATTTCAAATTCTTTCCATGTTTCTTTATTTTTTTATTATAGATAGTTTACATACTTTTAATTTTGAAATAATTTTATTTACATTGTTTAAAATATAATAATTTTATAATTTATAAATAAATTTACACACACATAGTGTGCTACTTTAACTAGCATATATAATACAAAGTTTGAATATTTATCCAACTTATTTCTTTCTTCTTTATTCTTCTTTAGAGTACAAGTACACTTCTTCTATTTTAGTTTAGGTTTATTTTATAAAATCTCATTTTTATAAAAAAAAAAAAGAATGAAGAATTCTTAGAGAGTCTTTATGTCGCATTACGGGGACTCTGTTTCCAATGATACGCCGCTTGGGGGCTTTATCAGTACTAACTAACAAACAGCTTCTACTGTGTATCCAGAACATGGTATAGGGTTTTTAGAAACAATTCTTGGCTAATTTTTTTTTTTTTTCTTATTACAACAAATATTTGGCCCTTCTTCCTCTTTTGCTGAAGTATGACATAAACCCATCATGCAGGTTTTTTCCTGGCGGTGTCCTCCAACACTCGCTATCAGATAATCAATGGGCTGGAACGCCTGGTCGAAGCATCTCCATTGGCAAAACAGGTTCCACCTGTTGCGATGGCTTTTACAGTCGGTGTGAGGTTTGCAAACAACGTCTATGGTGGGATGCAGTTCGTGGATTGGGCTAGGATGTGTGGCGTGCAATAACTGAGTAAACAAGCATCCTACTCCTCAGATCCCATGTTAGAATGCCAGAGACAAGGGTGGTGGCCCGTTCTGAATCTCATCGACCTGCATAACATCCTTCTAGCATTATTTCTCACCGAATGAAGCCATTTTCTTGAAATAAATAAATAAACTACCTAGGCCTCAATGTTATTGTCATATTGTTGGCCTCATTGATCTATGAAACTGAAGGTAAATCTGATGGAATTCTTGTCTCTATTGACATGCTATTGTACGAGCCTATCTCTCTACCCAACAGGACAATGCACAGACACAGAAATATATACATATATATATATATATGTATATGTATATGTATATATGAACCGTATGTAGCAATTGAATGATTTCCCATTCCATAACCAACTGACGCATGACAAGTGTAAACTTCTGTACGGCCGTCTGGGCATTCAATGGTTTGTCTGTCTCGCAAACATCATGCAGCTTTCATAGTTCATTCAAAATCCACTCCACATCACCTTAACGGCTACTTTTACCATCCCGCCATTCACTCGCCCTAAGCCCTTCTTCATTCCTTTTATTATTGTGCAATATGCATTGCCACCCTCAGCCAATTTTCCTTCCATAAAAGCCACGCATATTCATTCCTCGGCTTTTCAACCTCCCACCATCTCCATATCCAACTTGCTTTTCTAATCAATAGAAGGTTTTTTCCTTGAAACCCTTTAGACGTTTGTCAAGAAAATGAAAGAGGCACAGCACTGATCATGACAAAGATGGACGCTCTTCGTCGGTTCCTCCTCCCCTGCCTCCACCCCACCAGCACCCGCAGTCCTCCTCCGCCAGGCACTACCAACAAGAAACGCCTCAGCACCTCTTTGCGTGACGGCCCTGACGACGACGACAAACGCCGAGCCAATCAAAGAAACTCTCAAGACAACCAACAAGAATCCTCCTCCTCTTCCTCCTCGCCCACCACCACCCCCACTCTATATGCGCCGCCGCGTTCCTCACGAACGATGGTGATCGGCACCATCTTCGGCCACCGTAAAGGCGGCCACGTTTGGTTCTGCGTACAAGAAGATCGGCTTGCCTCCAAACCAGCGCTTTTGCTCGAACTCTCAATTCCGATTTCCACCCTGACCCAAGAAATGCAATGCGGGATAGTACGCATAGCTCTTGAGTTCAACGCCGGTGGATCGGCCGAGACAGGGCTGAGCACCTGCCCCTTGCGCTCGGTCCCCATGTGGACACTCTTCTGTAATGGAAGAAAGCTGGGTTTTGCGGTTCGTCGAAAGGCAACGCAACAGCATAAAATCATGCTCAAGACCATGCAGAATATAACAGTTGGGGCGGGCGTGATTCCTCCATGTGGGTCAGAGTTCGGATCCGGGTCCGGTTTAGAGGAGATCTTGTATATGAGGGCTAATTATGAGTCTGTTGTGGGGTGTGCAGACTCGGAATCTTTCCATTTGATCAACCCTGACGAAGGCCCAGGTCAAGAACTCAGTGTTTTCTTGATGAGGTCAAAGTGATTATTAGCTTTAGAGCCGAAAATCTATTTTTCTTTTCAAGGATCAGTAGCTCGATATTTTTTTCCTACTCAGGTTAACGCAAGGTGATGGACGTAATTTCTTTGTGGTTTCACTAAGAGAAGATTTGGGAAGATGGAAAGCTTGGTGTGGACGAATGGTTGTGGCTTTTGTGTGGGGATCAGAAAATTTGAGGTTTTCTGGTTTCTGGGATTTTTCTTTGCCAAGGCTGAGAAGGCTTGGAAAATCTGCCAAGGTTAAATTTATTGTTTACCTTTGTTACCAAATACAGGTTAGCTTACGTTGTAGGTTAGTGTGCCGTATGGAAGGAGATGGTCTTTTGTGGAGATTTTAGTTGGAAATGGATTCATCCGACTGATTTTTTTCCCCATTGTGTCCTTTCGTTTGCATTGTTTGGTTTTTAAAGGAAGTCACAGCTTAGTCTTTTTGGCAACAGAACAGCTTTATGAATTTCTTATCCACTTATTATCATGACATGTATTGCTTTTTCTTTATCTGTGGTTGTCAATGGGATTGTGATAAGCACCGAATGCCTTCGAAATTTATGATTGATTGAGGACATCATATCTCCATGTGATGCCTATTTTAAATGTGTTCTTCAACTGGATGCAATAATTCAAGACTCCTAATGATTTCTTTATGTTTTACTTTTTATTCTATTCGCACTTCCACTAGTAGACTCGAGTTCTAAACCTCTAATATGAGATTTTGGTGGCAATCACTGGTCTTAGTGAACCAGGATTTCTAATGAGCTGTCAATCTGGGTGGTTTTAAAGAGATGCTACTGAGACTGATCTGAGCTCCAAGCACAACATTTGTTTTCCCTAATAGGATTTGCTCCAACAGTAACAATTAATACAGTGCAGTGTTATGTAGATACTTCTATTTAATTTTGTTGTCCAAGGATTCAATTGGTTTCATCTATAAATGACTCCGTGGAAAAGGTTGAAAATTATGTTCAGCCTAAAGCTTATGCATTTCAGGGAGAATTTATCCTGGTCTAAGTCTTTTTTTTTTTTTTTCTCCTCTCCATCTGATTAGGTTAGTATAGTTGAAATCTAATGAATTGATTGACTCTACAATCATCTCATAGTAGTACCATCTGAAGTTTGGTCATTGGAAACTGAAACAATGCCTTTATACTTGTTCCATTCATAGTGGGAAAGAAGCAAAAATACTCTCCGCACACATCCAAGCATTCCCAGCTGATACCAAACTCATTCTAAATTGGAGCCTGAAAGCATCTCTCCATAGAAAACTACTGATTCCAACTCATTCTAAATGCTGACCACTATTCTCCTGCACTCCTGAGAAAGTGTCCAAAATTTTGATTATTTAAATAATTAATGTTGCACATATGTTTTCATGTTATTGTTTATTTTGACAAAATTAATGCTCTCCACATAAACATGCTCCTTGAAGGTGTGCAGTGACCCTTTCCTGAGCCAGGTCAAATTCCGGAGTATTGACACCACAAAGAAAATATTGGACTGGTCCACTTTTTAGTTTTGATTGGCCGAAAATGCTAACAATGTCAGGTATGACTCCCATTGCCAATGACAGGGTCTTCATGTATGGGTCATTATACTGGGCTCAAAATTTTTCTATCTTCATTTTATGTGAATGGTTTGAGATAGTCGTGTTTTCATATCTTGATATAAATATCTTCTGTTTTTGTGGCACAGCAGAAAGAATCTGTCTACTTGACCAGATATCAAGGAATCTGAAACTAATAGATATTTGGCATACCTGTTGCATTCAGACAGCTCCCAGTGCCAAATGCTTCCGCAAGAATAAAAAATTAAAACAGGTTTTTGTTTTAGTCAGAAATTCAAGTCCCTCATAAAATCACTTCTGATTGTCACTACGAAATTTTCTTCTTGGCTTGTTGTAAGTTTCTTAGGCTCTCCTTGCATAGATGGCTGTTGCTTCATAAGTCAAAGTTCATCTATCAAAGCACCTTTGACAATGTTGGAGGGAAAAGCAGTTGTGTGTGAAACAGATATGCCTGATGCTCTGCAGAGCCCTGCCATGGAGTTAGCCTACAGGACTCTGGATCTGCAGGAGGTCTCTGATTTACCAATCCCTTGTGCATTACATTAAAAAGGTATGTTTTTGAAAATTAAAAACTTAAGAAGATCTAAGTAAATACCTTCAAACAGCGAATCTAACGAAATCAAGGATTAAAACAAATGGCAGAAATCTTTACGTGCATACCATATCAATTTTTCTTAATCCATCTAGGGGCAGAACCAACCCTATCTTTTGCACAAAAAATGAACAGATTAAAAACGATGCTGCCACTTTCATCTTTGTTGTCATTGAATGAATCCAAGTGTTCTAACTGGTTAGCTTTTCATAACAAATAGATTTTTGTCCTTTCAACAAGAATTGTCATGGAATATTTTTTTAATAGATTTAAATAGTTAACTTGATTTATGTTTTTGTAAAGTCATTTAATGCATTGAAAAGAAGAGAGAATATTATACTGCTAGAACTTGTTCAAAAGCTATTGGAGAAGCTTCAGAGAATCAACTTTTGTGTCATAAGAAAGGTTAGTTTACCTAAATGAGCTGTTGGCTCATAAACTAGTAAAGCAATCTTTATTTCTCTTTACGGAAATTCACATATTCCCTTTACTTTAGGCATTAAGAATCACTTGGATCATAGAACTCACAAGAATCAGAATTAGTTCGAAAGATTTTTTTGGGTGATAAATATAATTAAGTTGAAGAGTTAACTAGTAAGTTTCTTGTTATTTGCATGTCTAGTCGGCAACTAGTCACCATTTAAAATTTCCCTGAACAAAAAAAAAAGAACATGCCACTTAGTTGAATCAATACCGTCTAAGTCTTGCCATGGGATCCCCTCAATTGATGAGCCTCAACGCATGATTCAACGATTGAAAAGCCACATCAGATTAATCAAGGTTTAAAAGCCACATGTTGTTTGTTCCAAGACGCTCGGTAACCTATTGTTGCAACTAGTCATAGATGAGCAACCATAGTAAAAGAATAAGAGAAATTTCCTGTATGTTTTTTCACTCAGTTACATAATCAATCAAACTCAAGCTAACCTGCTGGGTATATATGAATTGCAAACTTCTTGGATTTATAATTTATAGCATCTGTCTTTAAGAAATTTGTTGAAGGCGCATTGAGCACTAAAATGTGTGAATGCAAGTTGACAGCATAGTTACAAAGTTCTAAGAACCTGAAACTACTGGTGGCCCAAATTCTACTGGAAGGGGATCTCTTTCATTATGTATGACAGAAGGAAAACAGTATATAATTTCAAACCTACCATGACAATCCATAAATTTCAATTTATGTTTACGCAATTCCATGCGAGGAAGTGTAGTTTTTCTTCAAGCATTTACTTATGCAGATCTCACAAAAATTAGCTTATTGCTCTCAAAGTTACTGCCTAGTCTTCTTATGAGATGTGCTGAAATTTCAGTCTCCACTTGCCTTGTTGCACAGAATTTCAATGAATCTTGTGGTTCAATGTGGCACTGCGTTGTTGGCAAAGACTTCAGATCTTGCTTTACACATTCAAGTGGAACCTTTATTTGTTTCCATGTGGAAATGATGGTATTCCTCCTGTTCAAAGACAGCCAAGATATATCTCAGAAGAGGGAAGAGCCATAGTTCTACGACAACCTGCTTAATTGGTGTTCACAATGGGTAGTTTTCTTTTAAAGCCTCTAACTCTCAACACCTGGAGATATTTCAGCATGCTCAACCAAAATTTTAATGTCTTTTGGGTAATATGAAATTCCTTGTTATGGGATGTCTTGGCTGATGGATGATTCACTAGACACATAATAAGGGAACTAAATTCAAGTAGTCTAGGTGAATTTTCTATATGATTGAGGACACTAAGTAAAACATGATTATTTAGTGATAAAGATTGAAAAACCATGATACCTTAATGTTGATAATTGATATCTGAAGGTTCAGCGTTGGATGTGAGGACAGGGTAATCTGCAGGCTGAGGATTAGAAGACAGAGTAGATGTAATAATCTTCTAAACCTCAGGATGCAGATTACCTGATTCTCACCCAATGTTGTTGTTGTGAAGTCATTTGAGTAGAAGAGAAACAACACAGGCCTCTACAGCTTTTCATGCAGAAGGGTTGGTGATCCTTGTGCCTAGCAAGAGGGATATATATAATGCCTCACCAAGCACCTGTATTAAACTCCTCTTGGTGGTGTAAGAGTTTTATATTATAATAAGAATTGATAAGGTTCCTGTCACATTAATCATTGTTCAATTGGTTCCTTCTTAGCCAATGGTAAAAGGAAACCCTTCCTTGTATGAGAAAGAGATATTACATCCCTGACTGCTCTCTCAACAGAATCAGGAAAAACCAGCCCAGCTGGATATGTGTGTGTCTGTGTGTCTGTGTGAAAAGACTACATCATGTTCTAGGTTGCTTTAAACTGTTGAAGGCTACAAGTAACTTATCAGGATTCAATAAGAAGCTTATCAAGTTCCAGTTTCAAGGGTTTTAAGCATCCTGAATGTGGATTCTTCAACTTTTGTCTTACTGACGGCAGATCAACAATGAGGAATAGGCAGCAATTTAAATTTTTTCCATGCATGCCATATTTCTATGAACCTGGGAATTGATAGGAACAATTTGGCCCCAGCCGTTTGGCTCCTTGGTATTGCTAGCTTGTGACAGTTTCCGTTTCCTGGAGAAATTACTTGCTTTCCTTGCTGTTATTTTCGCATTGGGTTAAACCTTCCTAACTTGAGTGGCATCACCACAATATGTCGCGTCCCAAAATGACAAATGAAACAATTAACAGTTTTGCAATTGGTTAGTGAGGCTAATTCTTATGGCAATTGGGGCATCTGCCTAGGTCCAAGACAACATCTGACTGTAAAGTGTGGTGGTGAGATCTTTTGCCTTTATGTTGAATCGCAGTTCTTTCTTGTTTGGATGAAATTTTAGCCATGAAGTCTAGCAAGAATTCTTGGAGCATCTTATTACAATCCTTTCGAACCAATCTTAGGGTGAGAAAAAGTGCTCAACTACTTCCAGTTCTGGGAGTAAATCACAGAATTGTTGATACAAAATGATAGATTGATTGCAATGTACACTAGCAATTATGATTTTTCTGTCAGGTTAAACTTGTACCGTCATCCTCCTCTCGTTTCTATATCACTGCATGTGCCATTTTCCATCCCAACCACCACCACTCTGTTAACCTTTGGCATCACTATAAACACTACACCTCCATCTGGCTTTTGAGTACTGATGCAAGGGCCTTGGCCGTTGAACAAATGCTGTCATCCTTAAAGGGCAAAGGTTGATCAGAATCTGATGCAAACCCTATCACACATCAGGCATGAGGTAAAAGTTGCCTCAACTGAGATGTTACAGCAGAATGACAAACATATAGAGTATTTGGGTAAACTTATAAACTATCCAAAAATCTTATATAAGATGTTTTGAGTAGCTAATAAAATATTTTAAGTAGCTTATAAATTCTTATTGAGTGTTTGACAATTTTTTTGTACAAGAGTTTATAAGTTTTTAAAAAAATGTTTAACACTTATAAATTCTTTGAAAAAAAGTTAGATATTTCAATTTATTTTCAAACTTCTTATAAATTATTTCATTTTATATTTTAAAAACAATATAAATATCCTTAAATTATATTTTATTAATAAATTTCATTTATTTTTATTATTATAACATAAAAAAAATTATAATTAATTATAATTATAAATTTCAATAAAATCTTATAAATTGATTTTACTAAACACTTTAATATTTTATTTTTTAAAATAAAATTTACGAGCTTTTAACCTCCAAAAACATCTTATAAATTATACGATTTTATAAGTTATAAAAAATAAACTTAGCCAAAAACCCTCTTAATAGTTGATCCTTGGGAGATGCAAACCTCTAAGTCTCTCTGGGATTTACATAAACAAATATTTCGCCTCTACCGCCGATTGATGATTTCTCCAAGATGTTAATGGCTACATCAAACAACATGCTTGGAGCATTTTCAGCCTTTTCTCAAAGAGTACTAAAACAAAACGACGATGAAGACTTGAAAATCCCAAATCACGGGGGAAAGAACTTACGGGTTAAGTTGACTTCCACCAATGTCCAATGCAATGCTGTATAATATGATGGAGCTTCTCCCTCCACAAAATTACTGAAATGTTATGACGCGGACGTCCAACATGATAAAGAGGAGTCGCTGGCATTTCCAGCTGGACCAATAACCAGGGCACGGGCAAAAAAACTTAAAGAAGCTATTAACGTCTTGGTGCGCGAAATTCAAGAAGATGTCACGCGTGGATGCAAATTCGAGGAGCCCGAGGAAGAGCGCAGAGTAAACATCCTGAGATGGATGGAAGACTTGGGGGCAAAGGAATAAAGAGGGATGATTAATTCAGTTAATTATTTATCCTTCAATTTATTTTAATTATTTCTCCTTTAATTTAATTCTGGGCCCAGTCAAAATAAGCCCAGTAAGAGCCCGCAGCCCAACTAGGCTAGGGTTTTGACACTATAAATTCATCATGTACCATCAGATTTCAGACAGAGAGTGTTTTCAATTAATTCAGGTTTCTTTTCAATTCCCTGAAGTTGATTCTTTCAATTTTTCGTGAGTTTCTATCCCAAATTGAGTCATTCCGAATTGGTTCGAGTGATTCGTAACGTATCAATCAGCAACCGGTGTGCTGATTGTGGCCGTTCTTATCGGGTTCAATCCAATCCTACCACGTTGGGTCGACGTTCTTCGCCCGGTTCGCATCCCTGAGGTTATCGGATTCGGGTCCGGTTCCACCGTTCCATCCGACGCGATCGTTGATCACGTCAATTTGGTATCAGAGCCATCTTGTGTTAAATTCTAATTTGATACATGGTCCGGAGTATCAAAAAAAAAAAGGAGGAAATCGCCGCCGCCGTCGCGAATCTACCCCCGTTCAACTGATTCACGGCAGCAACCGATCCAGCCGCTGTCGCCGCAGGAAAAAAAAAGAAGAAGGGAAATCGCTGCCGCCGCGCCGCCGCCACTGCAATCGCGACTCCGCCGCCGTTTCAGTCGATTTCCTCCAGAAAATCACACCCACCGCACCGCCGTCGAGAGCTCATCCCTTCCCACACCGAATCACCGCCGAAGGAGGAGCGAATCGACCGAAATTTCACCGCGAGCCGCGCGACGCCGCCTGGAGAAATTCGCCTGATTCCGCCGTCGTTGAGGGCCGCCCAGGGCTTACTGACGCTAGGAGAGTCGACGTCGGCCAATTCCGCAGAAGAACGCCGGTGAAATCAGTGGTTTTGTCATCGCCGCTGCCGCCGCTCGCGAACTAGGAAAAAAAAAATCGCTTGGGCCGGGGCTTGATTTGGGCCAGAGCAATTTTTTGGGCCAAGTTGCTGACTGGGCCCAAGTCGGGCAGAAAAATAAAAAAAAATTCTGTTGGGCCGAAGTTGTTTGGGCCAAAAAATTCCGGTTGGGCCGAGTGTCCAGTGGGCTGGAAGCAGGATCTGGGCCAGGCTTGAGCAAAAAAAAAAAAATCATTAGGTCGAAAGAATTGGGCTGCACCAGAAGCAGTTGATGGGCTGGACCTTCTGATGTGGTAAGGCCGTGTTTGGTTTCAATAATTCTGCTTTTCTAAGGACCTGTTTGGTTGCAAATTTTTATTTCTGCTTAAGGGCCTGTTTGGTTGCAGAATTTTTATTTCTGCTTAAGGGCCTGTTTGGTTAATAATTTTTTTTTATAAAAAAAAAGAAGAGGCCAAAAAAAAGAAAAAAAAAAGAGAGGCCGAAAAAAAAAAGAAGAGGGGCCAAAAAAAACAGGAAAAAGTGACTTCTGTTGTTAATTGATTTTTAATATTATTGAGATTATATTTGAAATATTTAAGATTGAGATAGTTGCTTATCTCGTAGTTTTAGGCCATATCCATCGTACCGAATGCTTGTATTCTTACGTTTGAATCTTGAGACCATTTTTGGAATCACACGAGGAGGGCACGAGAAATTGAGACTAGTGAGGAATAAATTGAGAGTGTGTGATACACGAGTGGAGGTAAGAAACAAGAGCCAGAGAGCCTTTACCTAAGAGAAGCAAGATTGGTGAGGACTTTTATTACTAACAATTACCTGATATTATTGTTTTTGTGTTGTACCGCAGACTTTGTGATGGCCAGCCAGTATTCAGGACAGGGTAACAGTTCTGACGAAACTAAATTCTTATTTGAATCCCTCAGTGATGAGTTGAGAAAGCTCACTAGGAGCATGGAGGGCATGCAGGACTGGATGGCAGATGTGCACGATCGCTTAGGGAGAGTAGAAGCGTCCCAAGCTATAACTCTAGAAAGAGACGGTTCACTGTCCAGACCAGCTGGACGTAGAGGCAGTCTTGTGCCAGGCCGAGCTCGAACTAGGGATAGGCAAAGACATCATGTCAGACCTGTGAGGCCCGATCGACATGATTATGAGGAGGAGTATGGGTCGAACGAGGACGAGGACTGGTACGCATACGACAATGATCCCAGGAGGCATTGTCAGAGGGACTGTGTGGAAGACGAGATACCTAAGGGATTAAAATTACAGCTGCCACCCTTCCAAGGGCGATCTGACCCCGACGCCTACCTCGAGTGGGAAAGAAAGGTAGAATTAATTTTTGACTGTCATCGCTATTCAAAAAGCCAAAAGGTTAAGTTGACAGTAGTGAAGTTCATAAATTATGCGATTGTATGGTGGGATCAGTTGTGCACTAGCCGAAGGAGAGCTGGAGAGGGGTCAATGCGTACTTGGACAGAGCTGAAGGCCGTCTTAAGAAAGAGGTTTGTACCGAGCCACTATCATCGAAACCTGTATCAACGATTGCAGACATTAACACAGGGAATTCGGAGTGTGGAAGACTATTACAAGGAGCTCAAGATAGCTATGATCCGAGCAGATATTGTGGAAGATAGGGAGGCCACTATGGCACGTTTTCTGAGTTGATTGCACCGGGACATAGCTGATGTAGTGAAATTGCAGCATTACGTAGAGATAGAAGAAATGGCGCAAAAGGCGGTCAAAGTAGAGAGGCAACTGAAAAAGAAAAGTAGGTTCATATCCCAACCTAATATCACTAGCAGATCCTTCCCCCGAAGAGAGGATAAGACACTAATGACGAGTGCCACTCGGGCCAGAACTGCACCTAAGGTGGAGGCACCTAAGGTAACAACTCCTACTCTCTCTGGCTCATCTAGCACACGAAACCGGGATATTTTGTGTTTTAAGTGTCAGGGTAGGGGGCATATTGCTTCGCAGTGTCCCAATAAAAGAGCTATGCTGCTGTCAGAAAATGGAGACATTGTGACTGATGAGGAGTGTGACAGCAGTGAAGAAATGCCACCATTAAAGGAAGTGCCGTCCGACGAGGTAAGGTTGTGCGAAAATGGGGGAATTAATTTAGTGATAATGAGAGCGCTGAGCACCCAAGTGAAGGAGAAGATAGACGAGGCTCAACGAGAGAATATATTCCATGCGCGCTACCTGATTAATGGTAAGACTTGCAGTTTGATAGTAGACGGAGGAAGTTGTACGAATGTGGCAAGTACGACGTTGGTTGAGAGATTGGTATTGCCAATGAAGGATCACCCTAGGCCATATAAGTTACAGTGGCTTAATAACAGTGGTAAGGTTAAAGTGACGAAGCAGGTGATGGTGAGCTTCAGGATAGCATCGTATGAGGATCAAGTGACATGTGACGTAGTGCCTATGCAGGCTTGTCACGGTCTGCGAATTTGATCGACATGTGATATACAACGGATTGACTAATCGGTATTCGTTCTTATTCCATGGAAAAAAGGTCACATTGGTTCCCTTAACTCTAAAGCAAGTATACGAAGACCAGTTGTACATGCTGAGGCAGTTTGAGATGGAAATCGAGAGGAGGAAGAAAAGAAAGGAAGGGTTAAGAGAGAAAGATCAAAGGAAAGATGAGAGGGGAAAGGAAAAAAAGAAGTGTATGATGACGACTATGAGGGATGTAAGGTTGGCATTGAGTGCTGAGAGGTCCCTTGTGATGTTGATGTATAAGGAAGCCTGTTATATATCTGATGATGTCACATCCTCCCTCCCCTCTGTTATAGTATTTGTTTTGCAGAAATACACTGACGTGTTCCCAGAGGAGGTCTCTAAAGGGTTGCCGCCGGTTCAAGGGATAGAACATCACATAAACTTTATTCCGGATGCATCCATACTTAACAAGCCAGCATACCAAACCAACCCCAAAGAAATTCGAGAGATCCAGAGACGAGTGGAGGAGCTGATGAGCAAAGGTTGGGTTCGAGAAAGTATGAATCCGTGTGCCGTCCCCGTACTGCTCGTGCCAAAGAAAGACAGACAATGGCGCATGTGCGTAGATTGTAGAGCTGTTAATGCTATTACGGTAAAGTATCGTCACCCCATACCTCGACTAGATGATTTGCTTGATGAGTTGCACGGTGTTACCATATTCTCTAAAATAGATCTTAAAAGTGAGTACCATCAAATTAAAATGCGTTAGAGGGATGAATGGAAAACAGCCTTTAAAACCAAATTTGACTTATATGAATGGCTTGTAATGTCATTTGGACTCACTAATGCTCCTAGCACATTTATGCGCTTAATGAACCATGTTATGCGTGCATTCATTGGCAAGTTTGTTGTAGTGTATTTTGATGACATACTAATCTATAGCCGCATATAGCCGCATAATGGCCGAGCATGTTGAGCACATACGTAGCGTACTTGATGTTCTACGACGAGAAAAGCTATATGCCAATATCAAGAAATGTACCTTTTGTACTGACCACTGTGTCTTCCTAGGATTTGTTGTTGGTGTACAAGGAATACAGGTGGATGAAAGCAAAGTAAAGGCCATACAAGAATGGCCAACTCCGACGACAGTATCCGAAGTGAGAAGTTTCCATGGGTTGGCTAGTTTCTACAGGAGATTTGTGCAGGATTTCAGCACCATTCCTGCTCCACTCACCGCCATAATTAAGAAGAATGAGAAGTTCAAGAGGGGAGAAGCCCAACAGCGAGCGTTTGACACTTTAAAGAATAGGCTTACACATGCTCCTGTACTTTCCTTACCAGATTTTAATAAGGCCTTTGAAATTGAGTGTGATGCTTTTGGTGTAAGTATTGGAGCAATTCTAATGCAAGACAAGAAGCTCATTGTATACTTCAGTGAGAAACTTAATAGAGCCACGCTGAATTATCCCACATATGAGAAAGAGTTATACTCCTTGGTGCGGGCCCTGGAAACATGGCAACATAACTTGAGGCCAAAGGAATTTGTGATCCACACTGACCACGAATCCCTAAAGCATATGAAGGGTTAGAGTAAGCTCAACAAACGGCATGCCAAGTGGGTGTCGTTCATTGACACATTCCCTTACGTCATCAAGTACAAAAAAGGTATGGAAAACATAGTTGCTGATGCATTATCCCGTAGGTATAATTTACTGAACACGCTAAGCACAAAGTTACTAGGATTTGAGCACATTAAGAAACTTTACCAAAATGATCCTGACTTCGGTCAAGCTTTTGCGCTAACTGAAAAGTGTGCCTATGACAAGTATTTTAGACATGAGGGTTATTTGTTCTATATTAATAGATTGTGTATTCCACGGTGTTCTCTACGAGAATTGCTTATCCGAGAAGCTCACTGTGGAGGACTGATGGGACACTTCGGTGTCACCAAGACTGTGCTAATTTTGCAGGAACACTTCTACTGGCCATGACTAAAAGGGGACGGGAGCGAGTTGTAGAGAGATGCATACGGTGTAAGGAAGCGAAGTCCCGCAACCAACCCACGGTATGTATCACCCTTTACCTGTCCCGAGTACCCCTTGGACTAACATATCAATGGACTTTGTTTTGGGGTTACCTAGGTCTAAAAATGGTAGAGATGCCGTCTTTGTGGTTGTCGATAAATTTTCTAAGATGGCTCACTTTATTGCATGCCATAAAACCAGTGACACATCGCATATAGCTGACTTGTTTTTCAAAGAAGTAGTCCGTCTACATGGTATGCCCAAAACTATAGTATCCGATCGTGATGTTAAATTTTTGAGTTATTTTTGAAAAACACTATGGGCTAAGTTAGGGACTAAACTACTATTTTCTACAACCTGTCACCCTCAAACCGATAGACAAACTGAAACTGTTAACCGAACACTCACTACATTACTGCGTGCTGTTATTAGGAAAAATATTAAAAGTTGGGAAAAAAGCTTGCCCCATGTTGAATTTGCTTATAATAGAGCTGTTCATTCTGCTACTAATATGTCTCTATTTAAAATTGTATATAGCTTTAATCCTCTAACACCTTTAGATTTGTTGCCATTGCCTAGCAATGAGCATTTGAGTTTAGAAGGCAAGAAGCGAGCCGAGTATGTCAAGCGAATGCATGAACAGGTCAGGCAAAACATCAAGAAAAGGAACGAGCAATACGCCCCGCAGGCAAACAAAGGTAGGAAGAGGGTAGTGTTTGAACCCAGAGATTGGGTATGGGTTCATATGCAAAAGGAGAGGTTTCCCAAGCAACGGAAGTCTAAATTGATGCCTCGAGGAGATGGGCCATTCCGAGTCTTGGAGAGACTCAACGACAACGCCTACAGGCTGGAGTTACCAGGTGAGTTCAGAGTCAGTTCAACTTTTAATGTTTCTGACCTAAGTTTATTTGATGTAGGTGATGAACGGGATTCTGAATTGAGGGCAATTCCTTCTCAAAAGGAGGGGAATGACGCAGACGTCCAACATGATAAAGAGGGGTCGCTGGCAATTCCAGCTGGACTAATAACCAGGGCACGGGCAAAAAAACTTAAAGAAGCCATTAACATCTTAGTGCACGACATTTAAGAAAATGTCACGCGTGGATGCAAATTCGAAGAGCCCGAAGAAAGCGCAGAGTAAACATCTTGAGATGCATGGAAGACTTGGGGGCGAAGGAATAAAGAGGGATGATTAATTCAATTAATTATTTATCCTTCAATTTATTTTAATTATTTCTCCTTTAATTTAATTCTGGGCTCAGTCAAAATAAACCCAGTAGGAACCCGCAGCCTAACTAGGCTAAAATTTTGATACTATAAATTCATCACGTACCATCAGATTTCAGACAAAGAGTGTTTTCAATTAATTCAAGTTTCCTTTCAATCCCCTGAAGTTGACTCTTTCAATTTCTCGTGAATTTCTATCCCAAATCGAATCATTCCAAATTGGTTCGAGTGATTCGTAACATATCAATCAACAACTGGTGTGCTGATTGTGGCCGTTCTTATCGAGTTCAATCCAATCCTACCACGTTGAGTCGACGTTCTTCGCCCGATTCGCATCCCTTGGATTATCGAATTCGAGTCCGGTTCCACCGTTCTATCCGACGCGATCGTTGATCACGTAATGTTATGAGCAGAACTTCATCAGTGGTCAAATACAAGTTTGTTTTGTTTAAGCCTTTCCTTCCACAATCACGATTCAAAGCAACCCACCATGGAGTATT